>JAODUO010000058.1:12500-65000 GCA_025642075.2 Ridgeia piscesae | reverse complement strand
ACTTAGAGAACCGATCGGTTATTTCAACACGGTGAATGATTCGTGTTCCATGTTCTCACACCCGAATAACTTGACCGTATTTCGTTCTTGTTGTTCTTTCAGCGGCCATCAGTTCTGCAACCGTGATAGCTTCATGGGTGTGTTGAATTCTAAGTGCGAGCCGTATCCGTTTCGATTTAAACTTGCCTATTTGTGACCTATTTTTGATAACGTCGTATTGTTGTACGTATTGCACGTTTCCTTTTTGATACGTTTCAAATAATTAATATTGTATTTCTTCATAGCTTAGTACAATTAATATAACTCCCCATCAGTATCAAGCAACTTTTGTCAAAGTGTCTTACTTCCCAGATAGTATACTCGACGATAATATATTTTTCGATTGTTGTACATTGTTTATGATATTTAGTTTGTTTTGCATTGAGTTGCTTCTATTACATGCACATATGCAATGACTAACGCTCACTCATGCACTCAGTAACGTTCACACATATACAATGTAAACTGATAGTTATATAGAAAATGCTTACAGTTGTATATGTATTAATACATCGGCAAATCTTAATAATGAGAAGCTATTAAGTAGAAATAAATATTTCGGCAATCGCGATATACCACTGTTCCACCCGAAGTGAGTCAATCATGATCTCGATTGTTTCAAGTACACTCATACGATACGACTGTGAATACAAAGTAACTAACAGTGTTTTTTCTTGTTTTGTGTAGGCTTATTTGTTTCGGAGGTTTCACAGATCAATGTCGTGGCCCACAAGAGCTTGAGGAAGAATACGACAAGTGTCTGGCGTTTTGCCAAAGGCACATTTTCATCTGTCACAGTTCATTTGCGCTTGACAGTAAAGTCGCCAAATTATTGTTGCAATATAACTTATAATTATTTGAAGGGTTGAGTTGTTGTAATATCATTTCATATTTATTAAACGGCCTAGAGTGGGTGAAAGTGTGCGTTGACTTAGACCGGTGAAATAAATACGAATTGTGTGTAACGTGGTTTGTACTAGTAGGAGCCTAATACATAAGTTAAATGTTCCACCTGCTACCTTTTACACAACGCCATTGAGTTCAGTTCTTAATAGGTATCGTTTGAGTCATCCTGTTTATATAGATGATACTTAAGTTAATATACCTTATCTGCTCCAGATGAAATAGTTCCCAACAACAACTTGGAAATTGTCTTGGCGACGTTTGTTATTGGATGACTGAAAGTAGATTGAAGGAGAATGCCGATAAAACAGAGTTTCTTATTATTGGTACACAGAGGCAGCGTAACAAAAGTAAGAATGGTTTCGTGATTTGCGACGTAGTCGTCAGTATTTGCCTGTAACTATTGCAAAAATCATTGCGACTGCGCCGTCACTAGTAGACTAGACTATTGTAATTCACCTTTTCATAATATTGCATTTAAGGATATCACAAAATAACAACGTGTTCAAAATTGCGTAGCAAATATTGTGACTAGGTATCGACGTTTTTCTCATTCTATGCCGCTTCTAATGTCTCTGCATTGGTTTCCTGTCCGATGTCGTATCGTCTTTAAGATTTGTGTTATTACTTTCCAGGCACTTTCCTGTGAGCAACCGTCTGTAGGTGTATTATAAACTGGGAACATGCCTATGGACACATGGCGCCATAAAGCTATTGCCATTACTTTCCTTGCTTACTCCTGTGGAAAAACCTACTATTTTGGAATATGCTTCCTTCTAGTGTTAAATTAGTTGAAAATATTGCTGATTTCCACCGTCATTTAAAAAACATACCTTTATAATTTTGCCCATCCACCATAGCTCCCTGGCCTATTAATCAGTCTGATGACAACTGGAAGTGTTTAATGTCTCTGAGATCAAATAACCTTTGTTGTACTGATGCGCCTCTGAGCTTGTTTTCTACGGATGTAGTCGCACTAGAAGTTATCTCATTGTTATCATTATTAGAATACATATTAACATCAGAAACTATCTATGTTTATAACTTTTAATTTCTTTTACATATATTTGCACACACAAAACTTAATTTAAACAAAAGCACATACATACTGTAATTTCTAAATCTAAGGCATAACAAACTGGTGATGATAACATTAGCGCAAGTTGATACCGATAAATATAATTATCTGTATTATTGGGTGTCTTACAATGTTGGTGATACAATACACGGTTGAAGAGTAACAAGACGAGCAGATTTAAGGAAGTACTTGCACACGCACAACACTCACGGTACTCCCCCCCCACACACACACCGACTGAGAACTTGTCATCCGGTCTGCTAAAAGAGGACTTCCCTTAAACATGTCAAGGGAGATGTTGAACATCCGCCCGCGATTCGTAGATTGCAGACTTGCTTAGTTTTATAGATAATATTTTAAAAGAATATTTGTAAAGTAGCTTGTGCACTGAAAGTATGAGTTGACATATTTCACTGTGTCAAACAAACCCATGACTGTGTATTGTATACGTGACCGTCATGACCAGACCGAGGACACACTGTTTGACACCATTATGTCGAAACGTTAATGCCACGTGTTTGTCCACCAGAGGACCGTCGTACTACGTAATGTTTGGTATAGCGCCACATCCATAATCGTTCGTGGGGCTTCACAACATCTTACAATTTAAAAGACATAAAAAGATATATATATATATTTTATAAGACAAATACTAGTGTTTTAAAATAAATGTAAAAAATATATGTGTAGGTATATAAATAAATAAAATTAGTAGGGTATTAAATAGCGTAGCGCTTTTAAATAATTACATTATTTATTAATCAAAAAAACACATAATAACCGGTCTAACGTATAATTACATTGCACTGATACTGATAAATGTAATAATTGCATGTTATGGCGCTTTTTGTAACACTATGGTATTGATATTATGTATAAATGTTCCTGAATAAATGTCGTATTTCATAATAGAGATTATTAATGTGAGAATGATATTTTGAATATGTATCCTAACAAGGTGCCAACAGTAACGTGATTGTGAATAGCTACATGTTCGTATATATATATATATTTTATATATATATATATATATATATATATATATATATATATATTTATAATATATATGGTACATTTGCTTAGAATAATCGACAGTTAATAAGTTAATAACACCATTGCTAACGTGCATCATACAATTCAAGTTAAAAGTACGAGTAACGTTTTAACATCATCGTACATTTCAAGTTAAGACATATTATAGATATCTACAGTTAGAAAGCTCACGATAACGTTGTTAACATCCATCGTACATTTCAATTTAAGACAGTATTATAGATATCTACAGTTGAAAAGCTAACAATAACGTTCTTAACATTCATCGTACATTTCAAGTTAAGACATTATTATAGATATCGACAGTTAGAAAGCTCACAATAACGTTGTTAACATCCATCGTACATTTCAAGTTAAACCAGCGTTATACATACATTAATTACCATTCATGTTGTAGGACAATCCTACATCATTATAGTTATGAATACATTAAATATAAGGAATGTCACTTCAGGAGTTTCCTTTCCTTCCTGGCGGCCTTCCACCGATCCGTGCGTTTGTGACGACGCACCTTGCTCTTTAAATGTCGCAGTCGCTTCTTTGTTTTCTCGGTCCACACGTCGTCCATGAGGTCTTTGAAACCGCGTAGAAACCGGAGGTGCGACACCTCGCGCTGGTCTGCGAGTCTGGTGCCGGTCTTGTAAGCCTTGTAGAGTCGACTGCACGGGCAGCAGCACGGCGGTGGCGGTGGCGGTGGCGGTGGCGGTGGCGGTGGCGGTGGCGGTGGCGGTGGCGGTGGCGGTGGCGGTGGCGGTGGCGGTGGCGGTGGCGGTGGCGGTGGCATGCCGGGCCGGCGACGTCGTCTGACAGCCCATCGGAACATCGACATCACCCGGCCGAACAGATGACCTGTGTACCGTAGCCGTTTCATGGCGACCTGATGTCTCCATCGCCATGGATTGTCTCGTTGAAACTTCACCACCAGCGGCGGCTCGGATTGTAATTCGCGCACGTCTGGTCGTCTTAGGCTGTAAGAAGAGAATGGAAGTGTTGAAGTGTAATTACGATTCCGTTATATCTATACGTCAATGTGCGCGCCGTTGTTAAATTTACTATTTTATTCAAACAAATTGAAAGGTTTTGTATGGAGGCGATTCAGCCGTGCTTCAATAATAATAATACTAGTACTTCGTTGCCAATCACAGTCCACTTCGTGCAGTAACTGTGGTTTTAACTAGTCGGAGTGGATTGTTTTAGTCGGAATGGATATTTCTAGTCAGAGTGGATTCCAAAGAGGTCGACGTACGATTGATGTAGTGTTCAGGTGCCAGTGATCGTGAGCAAATTCACGGAGATATCGTGTAATCGATATTATTTGCATTGTCTTGAAACCGAACATTATTTTGATATCGTCTTCTTACAAATGCTGATGCAGCCACTCTCCGGTTTCTTTGAAGAGTAGAACGGACATTTAAATGATACGACTTCTCCTCGCAAGCACTTCAATCAAACCACGTGAATCGGTCAGTGGATTCAACGTCATCAGCGGAAGTCGGAGACACAGAGCAGCCGGGCGCCCAACCACTGCGTCAAGCTCTTATAAACTCTGTCCTAATGTAGGTCGGTCGGTCAGAGATATTCTCCAGTGAAACAGGCCCGATGACCAGTGAACACATACAGCAACACTGCCCACTACGTGATGGCCACAGGCAGCCTGTGTGGTCCGACATCATCCCCTGAAAGAGACGATGTAGGTGATTCTGAAGGCACTGAGGAGGACTGCCTCATTTGCGAGGGCGTCGTCTACCTCGAGACGGCCACGAGAAGTCCGAGTCCTGGACCAGACTCAAACAACTGTCTCACGCAGCAACACATTAAGAGTTCCTCACTATCAACGAATCTAAACTATTAGACCGAACGAACATTCGCCTAAAACATGTATACCGGCGTTTAAACCGCCATGTTGGGTCCAACAGTGAAAGACGCAGATGATGTTGTAATAATAATAATAACTTCTTTATGAGCCAATATTCTCGAAGACCAAGCTCAGTGACCCGTCAAAACTAAACTCGTCATCGTAAAACAATGCGTGAGTCGTCAGTGGATGGATGAAGAAGCTAGGCGGCTAAGGAGGATAGGTAGCATTAAAGAGATAGGTTTTATACGTCGGCGGAATGAAACTATATTATTTTCTGATTTAACACTGGCAGGAAGCGAATTCCACACAGTTGGTGCGCAACCGAGAAAGCTCCGGTCCCAGCTTTCGTTTTCACCAGAGGAATGTAAAGACGGTTACTAATGGTACGCCACAAGCAGCACGCGAAATAGCATTCATTTTGTAACTTTTCAACATTCTGGTTCGGGCGAAATCATGTTAATTTCGAATCATGGCTCCGCCTATACCCAGCATTCGTTCTTCCTATAAAGGCTCACAACATGGACACATGAGGTTTGACTCAGACGGATTTGAAGAGGCTGGATTCGTGCCACCGCCACTAATTACGCCTTGTGGTTGACATTCAATACCTTCCGAAGGCCAGTCCTAAGTCCTCGCAGTGGGAGGTCAATATAATAATAACAATAATGACTTCTTTTGCGCCGATATCCTCGAAGATCAAGCTCAGTGGCGCGACAAAACCAAGGGATTAAGCAAACTCGTAATCGTAAAACAATGCGTGAATCGTCAATGGATGGATGAAGAAGCTAGGAGGCTATTGAGGTTAGGCCTGTAGGCAGCACGAATTTGTCTATTTTTCTTTTTAAGTACCCAATTATATATTTTTAATACGTGAACATATATTACGACTCCATTGGTTTTTAATGATTTATTATAATTAAAAAACAACACTGTTTTCGTTTGTACGTGACTTTTTTTTACAAAATAGTTTTTATTAATCTGTATTGTGTCTTTTTATGATGACCTTTATCACATTCCCAAATACTACATATTAATTTTAGATGGGCATAGACTATGAAATGACAAGATTACGTGTATATGTTGGGATAATCAACAATATTGGTTTATTTGTTGTATTGTAGCCCTTAGTTACAATCCCACAAAATTGCAATAATAACATAATTATCACGGTAAAGACATATTATGCACTGCAATGTATTCACAAGTGGCACATGTTGTTTATTCATTTAGTTCTTAACATTGTGACGGTCCAAAACACAGCGTTCTGTACGTGACGTATTCGTTCTGTATGTGACTCGTTTCATAACCCATACGTATCGAAATGAATGTAACAATAAACCCGAATTTCTGTGTGAGTATATCTACAACAAGCACGTATGTTTAGGAGTTCATATGGCCACTATTCAAATATAACGCTACTGGAAACAGTGGTGAGCATCAAGAATATTATGGCGAAGACTAGCGGCCGGGGTGTACTGAGCCCGCTTCCCTCCTCCGGTGGTGTACGTTACAGGGACATGAGGCATGAAGATATCCTCCAGTTCAGTGCAGTACCACTACAAATAGCATGGCAGCTGTTTTTAACATTATTTATTACTGATTAGTTACGTAAAAAACGAAACGACACTTGCAAAACGGGAGACGTATATATATATATACACACACACACACACATATATATATATATATATATATATATGTATATATATATATATATAAAATGTCCCAGTATTCCTCAACAAATATTCTTTACAAATACCAGCTAGTTGATAGTATATGCATTAAACCATTCAGGATTATGCACACATGTTCGATGTGCATTGGTATGTCATAGGTAACTATAGAAGTTAGAGAACAACATCACTTTTCTTAAATAAACGTCAAATCTTGCTTTCAAAAGTGTTTATTCAAAATGTCAATTAGCCTACAGTGTCAGAGACACACTGCAAGAAGACTAGATGTTGCCTAGCATTGCATACTTTTGAAACCGTTTCGTACGTCACAGAAAATGTTTCATTTCATTTCAGTTTTGTGTATGTTAAACAACATGTTTGCAAAACGACGTTTAGAGCATTTCAGGTTTCTATATGATATGCCCACAATTTGCAGCGCGAAGTCGAGTCGTTATGGGCGTAACGGTGTTTTTGAGAGATATTTTGGACACTGTTTAAACAAAATATTAATAAATCTCAAATATATCCCTATAGTAAGAGACTTGGAATGGTGACTAATACAGGTTCGATGTATTTGTATGCCTGGTAATGTACATGTAATACTTTATTTTAGTAGGACTGTCAGCATCATTAAGTCAGTCGTTCTGTACGTGCTGCGAAAAAACTATAATAACAACATGAATACATATTTGTAATGGTATTTATTTTATTTTGATATTGAAAGACCATAACAACAGGATCAAAAAGACAAATGGAACTGAAGTTATCCAGACTAGTATCCTATTTTATAATATTAATTTGAATTTAAATATTTCATGAAGTGTCACATTTAACCGTGATGCTACATGTATCTCTGTTCAAGATAACCGCTTTAACGCACCTGGAAGCACAACTACGTTCAATTAGTGAGCATTGAAATGAGTCATTTTACCCAATTGTTATAAAGTCATAAATCTCACCCTTATACATCCTTGTTATTTAGCAATTTGTCAAATTTTTTTTACGTTCAAAAGTATGTACTCTGTTTAAACCCAATAAATCTACCTGAGTCCAGTAAGACATACCTTCGTCTCCGGCTGGGGTGCTCCGGTTGTAGGCGGGGGTACTCGGCGGGGCGGATGGTGACGAATCCACAGCCGGTACACCCCGACCACCACACCCAACACGGCCAAGATGGACAACTCCGCACCACCCATCATAAGGCCAACGTACGCCACATCGCACATGACTGCAACAAGAAAACTGTGTTGCCTCATTACGCCTCTACTACTGCTGAACTACACATGCAACCATTCCGTCGGGGGTCTGCAACTCGACCGATTCCAGACGGTCGTGGATTCAGTTTGTCCGAACCCAGACAGACGAATAAGAGGAGATTTCATATTCCTATGAACCGCAGGAATAAAATATCGATGTTATGGTATATTTCCGCTTATAGATTAACTATGCCAGTAGCATAGTTAATCTCGAATTTTAATAACGCATTGCTTAATAGAGAGCAATGTATCTATTCTATTAAACAAACAAAAGTAGAACCGAAAGTACAGATCGAAATTCTGACCAAACATCTGTTTATCACCCGATGGTATAAAATACCACAGAAAGAAAGTGGATGTTCTATTTTCGCAACCGTGCCTTTATAAAGTCGTTATCTTTTTTAACATAATCGATAATTCATAAACATATTCGTTTGTTTATCCCAGGCTCGCTCTACACTTAAAATAAGATTATTTGTATATATCAAACAATAAACTTATTCTATGTGACGCGTTTCTGTCAATTAGTATACCTTACAGGAAGGTGAAAATAACATTGTCACTAAGACCAAAACAATGCACATTTGTTTATCGACGGTTTTCTATGTCAATATAATTTAGTTTTTCCTTGTAGGTAATTAGCTGGAGGGGTTCAAATTAATCAGTATAACTGTGAGATTATTGGGAAATAGTTTCAACGGAAAATGACTTTGTGTGTTGCAACTGAATGAAATATATATATATATATATATATATATATATATATATATATATATATATATATTATATATATATATATATATATATATATAAAATATATATATATGTATATACATATATATATATATATATATCTATGTATATATATTTATATGTATACATATACATATATATATATATATATATAAATTTTTATTTGTAAGTACCGGCATGTGAGTACCGGCATGTAAGTACCGGCATATAAGTACATGCATGTAAGTACCGGCATGTAAGTACCGGCATATAAGTACCGGCATGTAAGTACTGGCATGTATAGACCGGCATGTGAGTACCGGGGCATGTAAGTACCGGCATGTAAGTACCGGCATGTAAGTACCGGCATGTGAGTACCGGCATGTGAGTACCGGCATGTGAGTACCGGCATGTAAGTACCGGCATGTAAGTACCGACATGTAAGTACCGGCATGTGAGTACCGGCATGTGAGTACCGGCATGTAAGTACCGGCATGTAAGTACCGACATGTAAGTGAATCCCCAGGTTTTAACCGGAAAACTTCCACTATACAAAACACGTGACCTTCGTACTAAAGAAACCAACACGCTGCACCTAAGGGAGTTCCCACGTATACAGGCGTGTATGTACATACATAATCGTAAGCCAGGGCTGCTTGCCATGGAAAACTACCCATGGTGGATCTCATACGCAAGTTGTGGAAGTTAGCCGATTCGCACTAGCAGTAATTGGTTTATTGAATTCACCAGTCGGGACTGCGACAGCCGCGAGAACCATGTAAACACCCGCCCCAATTTGAAGACAGATAAACAATTGGGAATCCCAGTATAATTTCCCATAGGGAAAGGTGGGGTAAGACGGACCCTCGAACAAATCGAAGGCCTTAGAACAAAATACTTGTATTGTAACAAAAATATGTTTTATTAAAGACTTGGTAATAAGAATGACACATGCAATAAAACACTGGATTAATTAGTTAGTTTGTGGTTGTTGCATATACAAAATTATTTATGTTACCTGAATCCGTTTTACCTGCTAGTTAGTGTAAAACGGCCCCATAATTAAACACTGGCGATGAAGTGTATGTAGTTTCTACAAACACACGTCGCACACTATACTCTTCATCGTCTGTGTCAACACCAGCACACTCCTCGTGTGCCCACCATTGACAGGACGTGTACTTGATCCAGCAGTCATCTGAACACTTGTCTGACTTGCCATATTCCTCCGCATAAAATCATCAGATGGTCGTTTGTTCGGCTTCAGTAAATCATGCTTCCGCACCTTTGCATTTCTCAGAAGTTGACGGATTCTTGGATTTTGTTCCGGTTTTCTGAGCTGTTGATTTCTTCGGTTCTGTTCCTCGGCTTCTGTTGCTCTTTCGGAGGGGCTGCACTCAACTGATGAAGTTTTTTTATCCATAAATTACGTGACATGGTAGACCTCTACGTACCTAAAGTAAACTTGGGTTCACTATTTTCTATTAATTTTCGCCAAATCACACCCGCGATTAGGAACAGCAAGCTAAAATCGCACCCCGGAACGAAGTACTATTTAATAATAATTAAGTGGTTCAGAATGGTGAAAACATGTATGCTTGTAGACCCGCCGCCACATTGATGACGTCAGCTGACGGGAGAGACCACTCGAGATATGCACGTATCTCACGTGTGAAGACTAATAAGCTCACGCCCTCTACTACTAAACCATATACCGAAAAATAACGGTTACACACTATGTACATTATGTGATCTTTAAAACATTCCAGGGTCATATAAAGTCACACTGCATTTATTTCTTGTTGCATTCTCTGGGACAAGCGAGTTAAAGTTACCAGGAGCCAGGTGTAGAGCTTACCGGTAGGACTAACAGCCCCAATAGGTGCCATTGCAATAATCAACCTCGAAAATTCGCTCTCTCGACGGAATGTCCGAAAAGCGCGGTAATCGTAATTCGAGTTCACGAATTTTGCGTAGTTACGCGCTCGTGACGTCATACCATTGTTTTCGTATATGCGGAAATAACTTACACGCACGCACACACACACTCGCGCACACACACACACTTGCTCGCTCGCACCTTATCGATATTGAGTCGATTAATGCGGTGTTGGAACAAAGTAAATGTTTGAACATGAAATTTGGTACTGGAATTAATGCTACTCCTCAGCAAACCATTGCAGGGTTTCTCCTAGAGGCGAGAAACGTGTCAGGCACCGTGATACGGCGGTGTGGTGGTCCCAGATTCGACCAGTCCAGGATTCGTACCGGGCCAGGATTCGCTTTTGTTACTAACGTAGTTTCCGTTAGTAATACATCAAGTATTGAAATAATATTGTTATCACGCACATCTTAAATAAAACTGGATTAACTTATGTGATCATTTTCACTCACTCGAACGTGTTGTGTTATTTAGTCGAATCTCGGCCGGGGCATGACGTATGCCGTTGCCACTACGTCAGAGCGCGTCAGAACAGATAAAAGCGATCATTGCGCATGCGCGCGCATGCGCGATATGCGTTGAAACGAATGCTGGACTGGTCGAATCTGGGACCACCACAGCGGCACTCCATTGACTAGTACTAGTGAGCAGAGATCTAAATATAGAGGGATCGCCTACTCGTGACGTCACCCTGCATTTAAGCCTGATGGTGTCCCTCGCACTGCAGCGCCCTCACCGGGAGTCATAGAAAGGGCCGCGTAGGTCCGCGTTATCACGCCATTTCATGGCGTAAACGTTGTTTGTTACAAATGGTTTTAATAACGTGAGGAAAACATCGTTTTTTAGTGGGATGCCACAACAATAATCAGAAATCTAAACGTACATGGCTCGGTTATGTGGCATTTCAAAAGAATGGGAATTGTTGAAGGAACACATTTATTGTTTACGTTGGGCGGTCCGATGACAGCTTCATTCTTTCAACCCTGACAAGTATCAAAATAATTATTTAGTATCTGCACGGCTAATTTTGAACAGAATTCCTTACTGATTCATCCATAACACTATTAAAATAATAAATAAACATTCCGCCAAATGCGTGCAAATAAATAGTTTGAAAGTTGCTTTTGATGAAGTGCTATAGACAAAAAAGAACTGGTAAAACTAAAAGACACATGTGAACTTAATATCCATGCGTCAAGTCACCACGAAATATAGACAGCAAGTGATTGTATACTACACATGTACTAAAATTAGTAGTTATTTTATTGGACAACTAAATATATATATATATATATATATATATATATATATATATATATATATATATTTGGTCAATAACAAGGATTAATTATTGTACTATTTCATATAATACTAAACATTGTAATATAATATTTCCATCCTTATGCTTATTTCATCAATGTATAATAGTGTGTTAATGCATGAACCAGTATATTGTGTACATTTATGAGTCCACGCTTTGGTGGAATCCTCAACCCATCTACTGCAAAGTGGTGTGCCATACCATACGCACTTAGCCAGGATTTCTGTTAGGATCCATAAAAATGTTCTTTTGGTCGCCGTGGCCTAGGCACATAGTAGTGCCAATTCAACACCCTACCAGTGTGTGCGTGTATTAAGACACTCTTACAGGTGACGATGTCAGTTAACATAATTTTCACACATCACGTTAACCATAATTTATGGGTAAATGCATGTAATTATAAAAGGTAACGGATTATAATTAACATGTCCATTCTATAGTACTTCATCATACAGCAATTAATTGTTATGTCATTTGGACAACTAACAACACATTATTTGTACAACTAACATGTTGTCCAGTAGATGTGTGCTTAGGTGTTCTTATTATACTTGTGTACTGTACTGCACTGTGTTATACTTGTGATAGGTACCAGGAAAACCAAATCTGCCCCAAAGAAACCTGGCTTTCCAAATTCACATGAAAAGAAAAACTGCTGGCTGAAATGTACATAACATTCAAGGCCTGTTACACTCGGTGGCAACCCCCTGAAGATGGTGTCATTAAAATTCGAAATCTAACAAAACACATGCCGTTCATTGGGTGTGTGTTGCAACTGATGTATACATGGTGGGTGTGTAGGTTGCAATATATATATATATAATTATATATATATATATATATATATATATATATATATATATATATATATATATATATATATATATATAAAATTAATATATATATATATATATATATATATATATATATATATATATATATTGACAACAACAGCAGGTAAAAGGAAATACAGTGCTATTATTCGCTGTACATATTGCAGCCGTGAATAATTATGACAAAGTGACAGTACTTCTATTTGTGTAGCTTCACACAACAAGTCGACAGTAATGAGTAAGACACAAATCTGAAGAAACTTAATCTCTTCTTACTGTTTAACGAAATATTGATTTGTCGTATGAAGGTCAACTACACTGTGCAGATCTGTCATAAAAAAGTTATTGTTTGCACACAGAATGAGCTAATCTCACTCTATTTTAGCAATTTGTTCTGGAATGAAACCATTAGTACTTGTTTTTGAATAGCAGTAACTTGTATTTCAGTAATATACTTCTCACAACAAAGGTATCTTTGAAAAAGGAACTTGTAAACATCTGATTGATCTATTCACCATTAACACATTCATTCTTCATTCACACAGTCTTTCGCAAGGCTGTCGGCTTTCTTTGTGACTTGGTCTGACATAGATATTTCTCTACAAGCTGTCTGCACTTGGCATGGCATGTAAACAAAAACAGGTTCCTGTGACGTCACAATGACATCATGAAAATGTGTACATGTATAAAATAGGGATACAACATCGATTCTGTTAGAAACATAATCACTATAACACTGCAAAGAGTGATTATCTGAAGAAGAAAAATACTTCTAAAAATAGATTCACAAGACACAAAGAAATACATTTAATAGTTTGTATAATCTTCAACATTGGTTCAGTTACGAGCCGTCCCTTCATTTGGGCCGGAATAATGGGGCTAAGCGCCTGTTCTTCTGACGACTGAACTGATGAATTAGCATCCAACGTTGTGTCCTTAAGGACGTGCATCAAGGCCAGTCCCGACATGCGCTCAGTTGGCATTGTAGAGAACAGATAGTTCTTAAGACGCTGCATTGCGTTGAAAGAACGCTCCGCCCCGTGGCAGTTTGACAAATGCAGTGTACATGTTGAGGTATATGTCGGGATTTATTTATTGAATCGTCTCGTTGAGTGTGTCTCGTCTCTCAGCGACATTCATCATTACCCATCTTGTCTTCCAGAACAACTTCGTTTTTTGTAGTTGACGCAAATCTTGGAACTGTTCGTACAGCTGGACTGTTATTTCTGGCGTCACATGCACTAGTTGCTTCGTTGTAATGTACTGAGGCTGAACCACTTAGCGATCTTGAGCTACTCACAGCCGCACGTTCATTTCCTGCAACAAATGGTTCATGAATGGAAGGTACACCGCCCTCTTCCAGTACTGACATGAGGTGTCACTGTCAGCGGGAACAGTTCAGGGGTGTCTTTGTATTCCAGCATTTTGCGGCTTTCTCGGTTGAACTTAAACGAATTGTGTTGCCCGTTCCACAACGCCTTATAATTCATACAATGTATTCCACACCTCTGGAACTGCCCTCTCTTGTTGTAGCTGGGAGATAACAATTACTGCTTCCTTTGTGCGTCTACGAGGTGACATTGTTTGGCTCATAGCAATGTCAGAGCTCATTCGTTACCTATGTGATGATGAAGACAAACCTTTGGATAGATAACAAGTAGCTCAGGCTATGTTATCGCATTCAGGGCCGGTATTCTCGAACGACTTACGAATTTCTTAGCGACATTTTGTCGTAAAAATAGCGTCGAAACATCGTATATGTTCATTCCTACATATAGTTCTGCGTTATTTTTACATTACAACATCGCCAACATATATTTAATAAATATTATGCGCTTCATTGACACTCATGTGTGTTTCATAATTTTATTATAAATTTATAATTTCATAAATACTGTCTTTGAAAGCGGATTCTGCTGTACCACTTACATTTTTCCGGCGTGATAAACGTTCCGATTGACGTTTCTGCGCATGCGCGATAAATGTAAAATCATCAATGTGCAGCGAAACGACAATGCATTTATGGTATAATTTCTACGGGCTGCTCGTTAGGATGTATATAGCCTCCCAGCAAAGTTATTTGTTGCAAATGAACACGAGGCAAACACGTTTTGTGGCATGTTTTGATAGCAAGCGCAAATCACGCGACTGTAGTGCGCCATAATCCGTGACAGTAGTTTAAACAAACGTAATATGTTAATGTATTTAACGAATTATTAGGCAACTCTTCATAGTAGGCATCATATGAGAGTTAACTAACAGCCCGTAGCATTTATACCAAACATGCTTTGTCGTTTCGCTGCACATTGATGATTTTATATCTATCGCGCATGCGCAGAAATATTGATTTAAAAGCGCTACGCTATTTAATACCGTACTAAATTTATTTATTTGTATACCTACACATATAATTTTTACGTTTAATTTAAAACACTAGTATTTGTCTTATTGTATACATATATCTTTTTATGTCTTTTAAATTGTAATATGTTGTGAAGCGCCACGAACGATTATGGATGTGGCGCTACACGAAACCAAATTTATTATTATTATTATCACAACCATCAAGACGGACATCAAAATCCAGTTTCGAGCTCATTTCGATCTAGAGTTACGGCTTGTGGTTCTGCAGTCGACAGTCGCCATGGGTGAGCGGCCATGTTGGAAATAGCGTCAAATCGTAAACTGGATAGGTCAGGCGTGTCGGGAATATCAATGTTAGGCGGAATTGATACCAAGTTTGGTTATATAGCCCTTCTAGATCGAAAGTTATAGATGAACATCTGGTCGGTGGCAAAGCTGACAACTGACCTATAATCACGTAAAATATAAAAACATACTCTTTTCTCCAGGATACCTTCTCGCCAACTTCGAGATCGGTTTGACAGACGTGTCACCATCTGATCAGGCCTCGTCCTTCCTTAGTAGCACTGACTACACGTTGTGTGACAACTACGAGGGAGCAGTGCCTGACGGGGCGACACTCGACATCAAGTGTGAGAGACGCTACCCTAGATAACTGTTCTTGTTTATCATGCGGCAAGTCTCCACAGGTTATTTCCATTTATGCAAAGCGGAGGTCTGTGTTCACGTAAGTAATTATCATTATGCAGGAGTTCAGCGCGGTTTGTGGGTAGTTGATTGGTAAGCTGACCGGCGTGTGGAAAGGGACCCAATTCTGTTCACGCCACATAGTCAGACTCTGTCTCCATACACTAAGGTCAACATCATTGTTTTGCTCGTTTTGTAACATATCGAATCGTCACAGTTGGTTCTTATTTGTGGACATTCAACTATGTTATATAACGGGCGGATAACAGGAATTCTAGGTTTAATAATATACGTTTTCAAACGTACTACATATCCTTACTTTTTGCCTACACCGTACTTTTTGTAACCTGCCCCGTTAACGTTCGGCATGAAGGAAATACAATTTCGTTTGGTCGTCGTTTGATGATCACCATCTCATCTCACGTGTACAGTCAACCTCCTCTTTGCAGTCTGGCATATTGATTTTCACGCACCGCTGTTGTTCAGTTTCCTAGGATTTCGACACAACTAGAGTCTTGCTGCGCTGCGTCGCGTCGCGTCGCGTCGCGTCGCGTCGCGCTGAACTCCTGCATAATCCTAGTGTTGTGATGTTTGTGATAATTACTTACGTGAGCACAGACCTCCGCTTTGCATAAATGGAAATAACCTGTGGAGACTTGCCGCATGATAAACAAGAACAGTTCTCTAGGGTAGGGTCTCGTTGCGTTGCGTTGCGTCGCGTCGCGTCGCGTCGCGTCGCGTCGCGTCGCGTCGCGTCGCGTCGCGTCGCGTCGCGTCGCGTCGCGTCGCGTCGCGTCGCGTCGCGTCTGAACATTACATTCTCAAGCAGCATGCCCTGTTTACTTTGTGAACTAACTGCTATAGCGATGCTGCCGCCTGAACTCGACCCTCCCGTCTCCAAAGACAACGACACCTGCCTGGAGATGTTCACCTTCTCTCTATCGACGAATCAGTGGCTGCCACAACCGCAGAATGCTTGTTGGAGGTCAGAACTCGTCATCAAGACACGCGTGCCTCGGTCCATCGATGGGCCGTTCAATGTAACACTCACAGGACATCGTGTCGTGTGCTCCAAACCACACATCACACTGATGACAAGAAACTACCACATCTGTCGGCTGAGCGGAGTCACTGCCCCGGAAGCTGGAGGAGGTCTGACCACGTGCGTGGCAGAGTGCCAGTACACGCAGAACAAAACCAAGTACGTCATCACCGAAATCCCGAACAAGAACGAAGACTGGAAGTTGCACGAACGAACTGATATAATTATGAGAAACGATGTGACTAGTTAGGAATGCATATGTGACGTAAACATTTCTCTTATTTGTAATTTGATTTGTGTCAACGCCTTAAAAAGATTTACGCTGGCATAACGCCAATTTCCTTCGAAATAAAAATGTCGGCTTTACAAAAGCATTAATGAAAATACATTTTGGTTAGTATATTACATGTACAATAGTATGTGTTTTTATAGTGTATGACAGGATAACATCTGGCAATCTGAACTATTGACGAGAAATTTAATTTTCGTTTTGAAGGAAAGCATAGCTAACATGGAATGAGGTAGAGGGACATGCACATTAGAGGTCGGAGCCACCACAGAGCCCAGGTGGTTCTGGGATAAACGTATTTAGGAGGTTGGTTTAGACAACCAGTCCTCCAGTTTTGTGGATTGGTTGTGGCCAAGACGTGTCGTGAGTTCATGTGCCGCATTGTTGAAAGGTGTCGTGACTTCGGACGTTGTGTAATGTATGGTCTGTGTCTCGTCTTCTTCCAAATACTGGAATGGGTGTTAATCAAGCTTAAACTTATGCACTTGGGAAGGCTTGAGGGGCTATGTGGGCTTCATAAAATAAACAGTTGCTGTATATCTTGAGAATGTCATGTTGTCAGTGGTTGAGACCCCGTAGTGTGTACACGGAGGTTTCTGACATTTTATTGTGGATGGTGTACGATATTTCACGGTTTGGCATGATTCTGATGCAATTTGCTGTGTTAAATTCCATCTGCCCGTCCTTCTCCCACTGCTCCAATAATGACATATCCGATTGGAAAGCCTGTTTGTCTGTGCCAGTAGTGATGCTGTTTATGAGCAGCCAGTCGTCTGAGAACAGATTGGTGGGGAAGAGTGTACGAAATGTCTTACGACGGTTCATGCCGTGGGACACTCCCGACGTGACTCGACGTAGAACGATTCCTTTCTAGTAGGACCTCGTCCATTCTGTCGGCCAAGAGCGATTTAATTAACTGGAAGGTGTTTCCAGAATGTCATGGTAGTCCAGTTTATGTTTTAGCACGCTTACCCAAGGCAAGCACTGCCTGGTGACCCAGTGACCCGGAGATCCGGTGACCCGGTGACCCGGTGACCCGGTGATCCGGGACTGGCAGATGACTGACACCCTTTAAAGTCCAGGAGGTACTAGACATATGCCTGAAGAATAAGACTTTGCATTTATCGTAATGGTTTGTGTATACTGCGGAATTAAACGAAGGACATAACAAACCGAGTGCTGTTATCGATTTTGTACAAAGTTCAAACGTTTTCTTTTAAATCAGGGTAGTAATTAGGTCCATGAGTACAAGTTGCATGTCTAAGATATGTTATCGTTATTTGTGCGATAAAAGCACGACAATTGGACAATGCATATCACATTTCACCACCAGTCACCCTATTAGAGGTTGTGTGAGGTGAGGTTGTGTGACCTTAAATCTCAACGTCAAACGTTAGTGATCAGGAAATATAAGTTTTTTAAATATCTTATTTTGTTTATGTGTATGTATTTACGTGTGTGTCGATGTATACCTGCATGTATGAATGTAAATGTTAAATGACGTATGTTCACCGAATACATTGTTAGTTTTGTTTATATAAATATGTGCATGTATTTCCGCATGCTAGTGTGCATGTAAGTACGTATAATATATATATATATATATATATATATATATATATAAATAGTTTTGACTAAAGAACGTATAAATGTTTAATGTTAGTTGAGACGCGTAGTACGATGTCAAAACATTACTTCCATATATATTTACTCAGATAGTTTAGAGCGCGCACCCGCGGAAATGTGTGTTGATGGAATAGGTGGATGATTAACTGCACACACACACTCACACTCATGCATAAACACTCACACTCATGCATACACACTCACTCACTCACACACACTCACATACACACACTCACACGCACACATACACACACACATACATCCATACACACACTCACACGCACAGCACACACACACACACACACACACACACACACACACACACACACACCACACACACACACACACACACACACACACACACACACACACACACACACACACACACACACACACACACACACACACACACACACGGTGAGCGCTCAAAACTATCTGAGTAAATATATATGGAAGTAATGTTTTGACATTTTACTATATGTGTGTGTGTGTGTGTGTGTGTGTGTGTGTGTGTGTATTGTGTATATGTGTGTGTGTGTGTGTGTGTGTGTGTGTGTGTGAGTTTGTATATATAATACACATTATTCTTACTGCGTGAAAACATTGGAAAGGCGGAGGAATTGAACGGTTTATATACTATGTTATACATAACATATGTTGGGTGTGCTACATAATAGGCAATCACAAATTGTTATTGTGTTCAGTGTACTATAATGACATTAAAATAAGTAGAAAAACGCTTCATTTCAGATAAGAACCACGTGGTTTGAAAATGATGCATCACGACTTGATAGGGTTATATTCAACATCATTTTCAAAATCAAACTTTGTGCAAATGTGGGAAGCCCACTAGAACTGGCTGCAGTAACACATAAGTCGTCTGCATAAAACACATGATTAATGTAGCAGTCGTGTATTTGGCAACCTGTTCCAGAACTATTTAGTATATTGCTTAAATCAACAATGTACACGTTACATAAATATGGGGACAATATCCCAATGTTTTGAACACTACTGGAAACATAAAAACGTACGAGTTTGGCACACCTCGATTAAGCAATTTTCTATAAAGAAAAGTCCAGTGATTGACTCTGTCAGAAATACTCTGGGCTATTGTTTAATTTTATACTACTGAGTAACATTTTTATAGCAAATATGTAGTGGTAAGTAGAGTGTCCCTTCTTAAATCCAAACTTGATTGTATTATCCAGGTACGGTGTCAAAAGTTCCAGCAATATAATTTTAAATATTGTTAACGCAAAGGTGACAAGCGCAACAATTGGTCTGTAGTTATTTACGTTGCTCGTGTCAACAGACTTATTTTTTACCAATGGTATTGTAATAGTTTTCATAAAGTCTGATATGGAAGCACGTGCGTACGTGCTTACGGCCCCTTCAAATGATGTCTCCGTAATCTATGACAGCAACTGTCATAGTTTTGAATAGAGTGTTTGTTTTGTCTCAGGAGATGAAAAGTTGAATTCGTAGCTGTATACCGATTCGCTGAAAATGTTTTACTGATGCAGTCGACATGATTGATCGAGTCTGGAAAAAAGATCAAACCAAAGACCCACGTACATAAATAATTACCTGTTCTAGATATTCCCCCAGTTTTTATTTTAAATGCCCCTTCACCCTCGACAAATTATGTTGAGTAGCGGAGTGCATGGTTTTAGTTTTGTACTCAGGGTCACTTTGTTGGCATTGAGCCACAGGATAACATATAAGGAGTCAGTTGTGGCTGGATATTTTGTAACCTTTTACGGAAGACAAATAATGCGGTATCATCAGTGTACTAAACCACGTTACTGTGCTTAACAACACTCTCCAAATAACTTATATACACATTGTTCGAAATTATATTCGTAAAAAGACTGATACGAAGGATTCAGAAACGGAGGGTCTAGGAGCAGGTACACCACACTTTACTTCGAGTAGTTGATGATGTCTCCTAGATTTAATACCCGAAAAGAGTGTTTCAATTGATGCAACTACAGGCCAATACCCCGTAACGTGACGCCATCTGAAGATCTTCTATGATGGTACCCGTCCGCAAAGTTGCACCTTCTTCAGAGTTAAACCATTTCAGACATGTGGCTCCAACGTCCATCATCATGAAATGTTTTGAAATATTGATTCCGTCTCACCTTCTCCCACATGTTCACTTTCAACTTCACCCATATCACTTCGGTTAACAGGTTCTAAGAATCTCACACAGTGTTGCCAAAATCGTTGGTTTATCTGCACGAACGCTGCCCGAAATGAACGACCATACAATGTTGAGGAAAGCTCTTGCAATTGTTCATGATTCAGATCACCCGCTCTTTACATACTTTCATGTTCTTCGGTCAAGAAGGAGATACCGTTGCATGAGAGCAACACGGCTCGTTACAGCAGTGGTGATGTACCTGCGACGATTTTAATTATAAAATAATTTATATTGATGCCTACGGGTTTGCGTATGTTGTGGTTACATTTTGTTTATATTCTTTCTCAATCTTTTACATGTTTTATATACAATCATGAGTTGTACGATGAATATTCTTTTTAGGACATTTAAATTAATTGAATAGAGCGGCTTAGTTTAATGTTTGTGTACTTTTATCGATATTTTATTTACCCTATTTATATATTTAGTATACACATATATACATTTGTTCAGCTTAAATAATTCGTATTATTACATTTATATATAATTGTTTATATCTGTCACTAGTATATTGATGTGTGCTTCTTCTGGTGTGTATTTGTATTTTAATGTATGTAAAGCGCCACGAACAATTTAAAATTGGATGTGGCGCTATATTATATACACTATATTAGTATTAGTGTTGTTGTGGCCGTTGATGAGACGCCATGAGATATGACGACATAGTAAGAAGACGCCAGGCATGTTTTAGTCGTTGTGGATCAGACGTCTCACGAAGACCTCGTAAAATGACGTCACCGGTGTTGTAGACGCGGCGTGCGAGACCAGATAGTTATAGCGTTAAATTCACACAAAGTGCAAGAGAAACTCTTGGGACAGGAACAACTGATAGTAAGTAGGGTCTGTAGGGATCGATCTATGTTGTAGTTGTGAAGTCACGGGGCAGTTACTTAAGGGCATGATTGAGAGTGAATGTGTCCCAGTGCATGCATTCATCCCTGTGAATAAAGACCGTAATCAGTTCAATCAGGGACACAAGGGTTGCAAGGCGTGCACATATTGTGAACGTGCCCAGCGTATGGTAAATACTGTAATAAGTGTGGAAATAAAAATCACATACATAATGCTGTGACAATATCAGTAAGAAAATAACTACCGTAAATGGAAATCCAAAACCAGCGTGGCAGCCGGGAGTTGCCGTTCGTGGCAGGGTTCAAGGCACATAGAGACCAGTGCAGTTGTTAGTCTATGGGACACGCCGCGTTCATCCGGCATTCGTACGTCCAGCGGGACTGACTTGCGTCATAACAATTTAGCTCTTAGACCTAATCGAGAGGACCCAGTGGCAGAACAGTTGATAGATCACGAGCAGAATCATTCTCACCATCACCCCATGACGTGTGTGTCAGATCTCAGAACGGTCAAAACTCAGTACGTTTCGATTTACCTACGTCGGTTACAAATATCTCACCATACATCACAAGACCTAGCGTGAAAACAAACGCCCTGCCAGATTGATGGATTAAAAACAACTAGTTGCCTTTATTCGCCATGGAACATATGTATTTGGTTGTGACTGTTTTGACTCTTCTCGAGGACACTTGAGATTGCGTTTAAGAAGTAATTTGTTTTTCTTACTACAAAACTAAGAACAATACTTCTACCAGTAACTAGTATGACTTTTGTTGCTTGCTGAATTGGAAATGGGGTTGTCATGTAGCAGTGTTTGGCGGTTTACCACTTCGTCCGAAGCGAACAGGATAAAAAGTCAACAAAAAGGTAGCAATTTCTACACCTCCAATGTACGCTGTTTTTAATGACACAATAACCGTTGCAGTGATGCGCTAATCATGCATTCGTGGGTTGTCACAAAGAACACAGTAGAAACGTTGGCGGCTTTCCGATGGCTTTCCGTAAATAATTTACACATCTATTAAGAACATCTTTTTAAGCGAACACTAATATCCTGGCTTGTGACTTGCCTTTAATGATCCTATGGACAAGTAACATTTGACAAGTATTGATGTATTTTTATTTGATTTTATACTGCTATTTTAGCGTGTAAGTCGTGACACGTACATCAAATAAAACATTAATACAAACAATTATGGTAATGGTACTACTTAGGTCATATATCCAAACATTTCCTTCAGTTAGCTTTATTGGATGTATATAAAAGTGTGTTGGTTGACGATGGCCCTTTGAAGAATCATGATATACTACGTGACATTATTACCATTATATACACACACACACATATATATATTTTTTTATATATAAATATATATATATATATATATATATATATATATATATAGCTTTTACTACTATAGCTGCTGCTGCTGCTGCTGCTACTTTAAATAGTTATATAAAACAAGCTTCAACCAGTATTTGTTAATTGTATATCGACGTTTTACCATTAATATTCTTTTAGTACGATGGTCCTCTGACGGACAAACACGTGGCATTAACGTTTCGACATAATGGTGTCAAACAGTGTGTCCTCGGTCTGGTCATGACGGTCACGTATACAATACACACTCATGGGTTTGTTTGACACAGTGAAATATGTCGAAATGTGACAATATGATCTATAAAACTAAGCAAGTCTGCATTCTACGAACCGCGGGCGGATGTTCTACATCTCCCTAAGACGTGAGTGGGAGCGCGCGCATGTGTCCGCAGTTCGCAGTGTGCATAAGAAATTCTCAGTTGACATGTTTAAGGGAAGTCCTCCTTTAGCAGACCGGATGGCAAATTCTCAGTCGGTGTGTGTGGGGGGAGTACCGTGAGTGTTGTGCGTGTGCAAGTACTTCCTTAAATCTGCTCGTCTTGATACTCTTCACCCGTGTATTTATCACCAACATTGTAAGACACCCAATAATACAGATAATTATATTTATCGGTATCAATTTGCGCTGATGTTATCATCACCAGTTTGTTATGCCTTAGATTTAGAAATTCCAGTACGTGTGTGCTTTTGTTTAAATTTAGTTTTGTGTGTGCAAATATATGTAAAAGAAATTAAAAGTTATAAACATAGATAGTTTCTGATGTTAATATGTATTCTAATAATGATAACAATGAGATAACTTCTAGTGCGACTACATCCGTAGCAAACAAGCTCAGAGGCGCATCAGTACAAAAAAGGTTATTTGATCTCAGAGACATTAAACACTTCCAGTTGTCATCAGACTGATTGATAGGCCAGGGAGCCATGGTGGATGGGCAAAGTTATAAAGGTATGCCTTTTAAATGACGGTGGAAATCAGCAATATGTTCAACTAATTTAACACTAGAAGGAAGCATATTCCAAATAGTAGGTTTTTCCACAGGAGTAAGCAAGGAAAGTAATGGCAATGGCGTTATGGCGCCATGTGTACATAGGGCATGTTCCCAGTTTATAATACACCTACAGACGGTTGCTCACAGGAAAGTGCCTGGAAAGTAATAACACAAATCTTAAAGACGATACGACATCGGACAGGAAACCAATGCAGAGACATTAGAAGCGGCATAGAATGAGAAAAGCGTCGATACCTAGTCACAATATTTGCTAAGCACGTTGTTATTTTGTGATTTCCTTAATTGCAATATTATGAGAAGGTGAATTACAATAGTCTAGTCTACTAGTGACTGGCGCAGTCGCAATGATTTTTGCAATAGTTACAGGCAAATACTGACGACTACGTCGCAAATCACGAAACCATTCTTACTTTTGTTACGCTGCCTCTGTGTACCAATAATAAGAAACTCTGTTTTATCGGCATTCTCCTTCAATCTACTTTCAGTCATCCAATAACAAACGTCGCCAAAACAATTTCTAAGTTGTTGTTGGGAACTATTTGCATCTGGAGCGGATAAGGTATATTAACTTAAGTATCATCTATATAAACAGGATGACTCAAACGATGCCTATTAAGAACTGAACTCAATGGCGTTGTGTAAAAGGTAGCAGGTGGAATATTTAACTTATGTGTTAGGCTGCTACTAGTACAAATCACGTTACACACAATTCGTATTTATTTCTCCGGTCTAAGTGAACGCACACTTTCACCCACTCTACGCCGTTTAATAAGTATGAAATGATATTACAACAACTCAACCCTTCAAATAATTATAAGTTATATTACAACAATAATTTGGCTGCTTTACTGTCAAGCGCAAATGAACTGTGACAGATGAAAATGTGCCTTTGGCAAAACGCTAGACACTTGTATTCTTCCTCAAGCTCTTGTGGGCCACGACATTGATCATTGATCTGTGAAACCTCCGTAACAAATAAGCCTACACAAAACAAGAAAAATCACTGTTAGTTACTTTGTATTCAGAGTCGTATCGTATGAGTGTACTTGGAACAATCGAGATCATGATTGACTCACCTCAAGTGGAACAGTGGTACATCGCAATTGCCGAAATATTTATTTCTACGTAATAGCTTCTCATTATTAAGATTTGCGGATATATTAATAAATATACAACTGTAAGCATTTACTTTGTAACTATCAGTTTACATTGTATGTGTGTGAACGTTACTGAGTGCATGAGTGAGCGTTAGTCATTGCATATGTGCATGTAATAGAATCAACTCAATGCAAAACAAACGAAATATCATAAACAATGTACAACAATCTAAAAATATTTTATCGTCGAGGATACTATCCGGGAAGTAAGACACTTTGACAAAGGTTGCTTGATACTGATGGGGAGTTATATTAATTGTACTAAGCTATGAAGAAATACAATATTAATTATTTGAAACGTATCAAAAAGGAAATGTGCAATACGTACAACAATACGACGTTGTCAAAAATAGGTCACAAATAGGCAAGTTCAAGTCGAAACGGATATGGCTCGCACTCATAATACAACACACCCACGAACCTATCACGGTTGCAGAACTGATGGCCGCTGAAAGAACAACAAGTACGAAATACGGTCAAGTTACTCGGGTGTGAGAAAAAGAAACACAAATCATATTTGATTTTATAAACCAAAGACACAATGTATGTGATAAAAATGGATATCGTAGAAAACATTCTTTGCGAGGACGCAGTTTTTTCTTCTACTTTGATGTTTTCTGACAATCAGAAAAGTTGACTATGCTTATGACTTTTGTTTTTAAATGCTAACCCCATCTATATGTGTTAAGTAGACATATTTTCCAATCAGACTACATTTCATTAGTACGCAGTTATTATATAAATTATACAGATAACGTAAACTACATGTCTTTTGTAGACAAGTTATACACGTGTGTAAGATAAGGAAAATATATGCGAATATTTTAGAGAACATCATAAAATAAAAGGTATATATTCATAGAATGAATTAAAACATGCAGTTAAGCAGCTACCAGTTACTGAATATTATGATTACCATCCTTTTTAATACTACCCTTTGCTGCGGACAAGCCAATATGGGATTTGTTGTGTGTTTCGTAGACACAAACTCATATAAATTATCATACCATCGTAGAAAGATAACTATTGCAAGAAAGTGCAAGCCAAGCTCTATTTGATTTAACTATATTATATTGCCATTAAAGCCATACTATTGATTTTATAAACCAGACACAATATTTGCTATTGGGGACATTTTCGGTAGTTTCAACCATAAATGCATACACGGGACATTAAAGTGTTAGAACTTATGTAATTTTCAGAGCAATGTGGGCTTGTTTAACATGAATTATCATGAAGACGATAACTCCAACTTACCGGAACACGCACGGTTTATCGTTTGTTTTTGTTCCCTTGTGGGGAAAACCACCGCAATTCTGGTTAACTGGAAATACAATTCAATATTATAATATGAAATATATTCATGCCAAGGAAAACTGTAACATATCTCACGCCATGAACTAGGCGATACCAAGGAATAATTGCAGGCACAAACAGCTGGGCAGTTGTTAGCCTAGGCTGCTCCGCTGTTACCTAATGTTTATATTAAATTCAACTAACTTTAATATTTTTAAAAGGAGAGTCATCATATAACTCATGATTATATGTAAAAATATATAAAAGACTGTCAGAGAACATAAATGAAATACAAAATGTAACCACATCAAAAGCAAACCCGAAGGCATCAATATTGGGATTTGTTTTTAAAACGTCTGATTCCAATTCCTGGATGAAATAAAAAAACGAATCATTATTACTAGGCCATTCATTGTATGGTTCAATTTCAAACAAATTGCAGC
Organism: Ridgeia piscesae; assembly: GCA_025642075.2. Lineage (NCBI taxonomy): Eukaryota > Metazoa > Annelida > Polychaeta > Sabellida > Siboglinidae > Ridgeia > Ridgeia piscesae. The sequence continues at coordinate 37,953 of JAODUO010000058.1, read as the reverse complement.
AGTAAGTTTGACAGCACTTTTATATTCTACACTGCATTTATAAAAAAAGCATGTCTCACTGAAATTGTGCTGTGTACACATAGGTAGTGTTGTATAACTTATTCGTGATATTGTCATACAGATGGTATACCTCGTTGGGCAGGTAATACATTTGGCTGTTAATTGGTATTTAATACACTGATGGCAAAACTGTTTAATCTGAGGAGACTGCAAGCCAGAAATAAAGTGAAGGAGGAGAGAGTGCATGACTTCCTATTTGCGAAACATGGACAGTCTACTGTAGGCACGCAAGGATGCTAAGCAAATTCCGGATCAATTGCCTGCGCAAATTGCTTCGCATCACCTGGCAAGACATGAGATCCTCAAGCGTGCAGGGCTGCAAAGTCCAACTTCGATGGGCTGGCCATGTTGTCAGAATGAGCGATGAAAGGTTACCAAAGTGCCTGCTGCATGGATGATAACTGTCAGAGCGGACGAGGTCTACTGGCGGTCAGCGCAAACGTTAAAAGATTTCCTCAAATCCTCCCTAAAGGCCTTTGAAATCAACAACGAGTCTTGGGAAAACCTAGCAGCTGAGCGAGGTACCTGGCGGAGCCTGATCCGGTAGGGAGCTGCGTCCTATGAACAAACCAGGATACGCCAGGCGGAAGAAAAGAGACTGCTCCGCAAATCGAGTGCTGCGGAAACAGGCGCTATGATTGTTGCTGCTCTTCGATGTCCGAACTGCGACAGAACGTTTCGTGCCCGAATCGGCCTTATCAGCCACATTCGGAGACATCGCCTACATGCGACAGATCAGTGATGTCACGGTCATCGAACAAGAATATGTTTGATTTCATTTCTAAACACATTTGCAAACTATCGTAATAGATTCGTATTCCGATGTTCGGCCTGTCCCGTCAATGTGTGGTTTAACAGAACACAAACTGCAGTAGTAATTATGATGGCGTTTTATCTAGTACTACATTATCAGTGAAAATGTTTACCGAAATCCACATAATAGAACTTTGGCATTTATTACAATAATGATTTCTGCTGCTACATATTAAGTTTTGGCGTGGAAAAAATGAAGGTGCGTGCGTTATTTGTGCTACGTTATGTAGTTTCTTTGCGCGTTTCATACACATGTTAAACACCGTTGGAAAGACAATTGACTATTTTAGCTAGATGATTAAAAACGTTAGCTATATTAATCGATATGATGAAGGTCACATTAAAACATTATGAACATTAAGATCCATTACATAGCTATATATATTGCCTTTCCAACACTACTTAATTTTTTCATGACGTTATCACGGGTAATAAATTATACAACATGAATTACGTGTACCTCCTACAGTTCAGTGAAACCTGCGATCATTTAAGAACATGTGAAAATGACGATGTTCCACCAAATGAATTTTGACGGGATTATTTCTAGTTATAACAATGTAATGTGTAATCTAAAAATGCCGTCAAACTTACTTTTTCCATTTGTTTGTGGGTGACACTTTTCGGAGCATCGATTGAATTGACTATGTTAGGTCCGGTAGCACGCTTGGCAAATGTCATCCAAATATATTTTATTAGATGCGTCTTCGTTTTGTCCAATAAGCCGCAGTGCGTCCCTCTGATTAATCCATACGGTAATTGCCTACCTCCATACTTTGAATTGCACCATTTAACATTCGCATTTTTTATTTAAACAGTCGCGGAATTGCTCACTTTCCGGGAAGCACTATTACAATGGGCTCCAAATCATTGAGCTACCCTACCCATTTTAGAGTAATTTTGGTGCTTCAAAAAAGTAGAAACCGTATCTACTTTCATGACTTAGAACTGTTATGTCTGCAGTCATCGTGAAACATTTCCAATTTAAAAAAGACCAACTACATTTTTTCAATTTCAGTTGTTAGTCAAACCTATAGCTTGTGTTTTGTGTTATTCTAAATATCTGTAGATTTGCATCTGTTGGAAATTTGGAGCCCAAAATCCAAGATGACTTATTTTAATTTATTCTCATATGGCCGCCATATTGTATTCGTCATAGGTGCCCAACTACTGCCAAAATGGTACAAAGATATCTAAATTATATGTATTTTTAAAAAGCGGCTGTTCAAAGTTTGGTTGCGCTCAGATGGCATAACATTTTATATAAACTGTAGATTTTATATAAAAAACAATAGTGGTTACGTCAACATGAAAACATATCAAACATATTTCTCTCAAGCATGTTATCTTATCAGATCTTCAAAGCAAATGCATATGAAAACGTAGCTACCTCATCTCTGATTGCCATCGAATGTCTAAAAATTATGTAGGTCGAAATATCGTGATACTGAACGTGCTTCGGGATATTCCCGCACTATGGCCAATTTGGCTAGACAAATTTATGTACAGCAAACATTGATAACATCTTACAAATCGAAGGCATATAGTGAAACCAAGCAAGTTGTTGTCTATCCATAAATATACTCACGAGTAAGAGAAACGCAGAACACTTCTTTTTTCTTAGTCCCATAGCGATAGAGCACTTCACCTTTACAGCAGTAGGTTCGGTAGTATGTTCGTAAACGGCTATAAAAACATGACAAGTTCTCCATTCATATGCAACGATGGTTGCCTCTCTACCATCAAAACTAACACGACTCAAAACTACTAGTATCATCACAATTAAAGTAAACACCACTATGATTCCCATAGCTGTATAACATAAATTGTAACAAAAACAAAAACAGCGACCTTTAAAACTGACACCTCGATGATGACTAATGACAACTACAACACCAACACCGTTCAATCATGCATAAACGATTACAACAACAACACATACACACGTATACAACAACAATCACATCGACAACAATAGCAGCAGTAGCAACAACATCGGTACGAAAACAAATCACTTTAGAAATACAACACACCATTTAGAGGATATTTAGCAATGGTTTGATGAGCATAGAGCCATTTTTTTAAACTTGAATACCTTTTACCACTGGGCGCCAGCATATTTCTTTCAAACTGCATTTGGTTTGACTAGCTGCTATCTACTCAGTGTAAATTTCCGATTGTTTTATTTATTACTTATTTCATAAAAATAACTTTATACCCGAAAACACAAATTTTGCGCCATATTATAATCAAATGTTTAGCTGTATGTATGTATATATATATATATATATATATATATATATATATATATATATATATATATTATATATATCACAGAGTTAGATCATTAATCTTTCCCCTAGACTAGAGTGACAAGCTGGCCCGCTGCACTGAAGCCGCCGTGGACCACTGGCTGCCATCTATTTGCACGGCAGAATGTGCTGTACTCACTGGCAGGATATATGGAATATCACTTTTGAGCAACGTAATAAATGTAAAACAAAGTCTGCTAAGACGAACATTTTAACTTGGATATGTGTCACTGTGCCCCTAGCCCTAGGGCTAGTTAAGACAGCTCATGATTAATTTCTGGAGCTGGGCCAGCTGTTGAATGTTTTGAGTTGGTTCACTGTGTTGTGGTAGGGATCTAAATATTTGTCACTGTGGTTCCTTGGCAATGTGAATAATGATCCAGTGGGATAGGCTGTAGCACCCAGCTTAGTAATTAGGGGAAGTGGGCTGTGACCCTGATTATATAGAACCCAAACACTGGTCAATTTGGTGGTTGACACTGATGTGAGCAACGTTAATCCATTTGGGTACATGCTGGCTACAACAGTCTTTGTGAAGTATCAAGTATGGTTATTTCCTGTTGGCCATATCACATTCGAACGGAATGTTGACCTGAATGTGGAAAGGGTAACTGTGGTCATTTTAAGGAAACCTGCTATTTTGTTGTAGTTTGCTTAATTTTATTTATTTATTGTTATTACTATTGACACAGTATAATTAGTTAGTTGACCATCTTAATATTACTACTTTTCTACCTGTCTACCTTTTCTACTACTGTTGTTGTTAGTAATGTTGGCAGCTCTGTTTTGTTGCTGTTTTCCCTATTCTCTCAACCACTTTGCATGGTCTGTTTTTTAATCTGTGAAATTTGCATTAATTATATAGATATGGGTATTCTCGCCAATGTCTTTGGAGGACGGACTTCAGTTGGTTGATTTTTAAATGACTTTTTGTAAAACACCACAACAATTGTGGATCTGGTAGAATAACAAATTAAATAGTACTAAGTTGTACTCACCCCTCACAGTGAGACACTGTATTATACACTGTATACTAAGTATAACCCTGTTGATTTGTTTCATACTGGTATATTAGTGAGGCAACAGTTTGAACACATTGTACACAATTAAACAACACTGGCTAACTGATGTCAGTAAATACATAATGTGATAATTATGTAGAAAACTTGGTGAGTCCTATGTATATACAGGGACTGCAGTGGCTTTCTGCCAGGCAGTAGCATGGCTGTCACCAGCCCGTGTTGACTTCGAAGTATCATGTGTCAACTGATAGCGGCCAAGCGATCTTGTTCTACTGGTGTGTTCTATTTATATATATGATATATATATATATATATATATATATATATATATATATATATATATATATATATATATATATATATATATACACACACACAAAAACGGCAGCACACTCGATATGGACATTATTTGTCTATATTGTGTATGTATTGGTGTTTATTATTATGGATTGCTATTGTTTGAAAATAGCATGCTACTATAAAGTGATTTGATATGACAGCCATTTTGTATCATTATTAATAATGTCATTAATAATGAATGTCCACTGTTTTGACTATTTTCATATGTTATGCTAAATAAAAAATGCATTGTAATATGGTAATCTTAAAGTATAATTATGTGAACCTTTCGCATCTCTCAATTTCACAGCAGCAGTTTTCTGGGGACCATAGACCAGTTTGCCTGCAGCGAAGAATCCTTTTGAAGAATTTCCGTTGGCTAGCTGTTGTAGATCATCGGCTTTTTTAACCCCACCAAGCATTGTGCACTACTGATATCGTTGTGTTTGCAGTTTAGATTGTGTTTTCGCATAGCGCTGTTTTCGGTTTCATGTCTATTGAATAGTAATGGGTGATGTGTACTACGCCTTTCTTCTAGTAGCAATAAAATCTCATAATAATTTTCATCAAACCATCCCTGGTGGTTACTGGTTGTGTACTCCAGATTGTCAACATATATTTGGTACATATTCTCAGAAATAGTCTCCCAGTGGTTACTAATCGTTCCACTGCATGAAAGGTTCATCATTCATGCCATTCATGGGCCGAGGTTATAAAACCGTACTCAGTACTCCGTGCTCAAATTCCATGCTCAAACCTCGCTTTCACACCGTGCTCATACTCAACGTAGGTGACCAAACTTTCTGAGTACGATATCGTACTCAGACTAGAGCACAAAACGTCCAAATCCTGAGTATGCTCAAGAGCGTGCTCAACGCCGTAATCAGACAAAGATGGCAGCTCACGTAAAAATTGGTCGATTTCGTTGTCAAAGTTCGTCATTTTTGATAAGATATGCAGTCCGATTTCAGCGTCCGAGTGGCTTATTAGGTGTTGTCGATCCATTTGAAGAGGTGGTGTAACAAGAATAATTTGACTGACCTTGTGTTGTGCCTAAGACGGCAGTATTTACTGAACGTTTGCAAAGTTAAGCGGCAGACGACGATGTTACGTGACTACGTCCAAGACATGCTGCCATCTGGCGAATGGCAGCGTAGTTGTGAATTTGAGATGACACGTCAGAGCACATAACGAAACATGGTGGCCGCGGTGGACGTGTGGCAATTAGGTGCGCAAGAAACATTTATTTGTCACATTAATTGATGACCCACTAATTATCGCTCACAGACTGGCACTGTCGCCGAAGTCAATTCGATCGTAAGGCGACAGCATCCAACGAAACGGCAATGGCTGCCGACGACGCACAACCTGCCGTCGAAACGAGAAATAGCGGTGCACCGGCCATGCCCCCTCAGCCACTCGTGTTTGGGCCAAACAAGGCAGAATCGCGGACAATATTCCGTCGGCGCTGGTCAAATCATTGCACACTATCGGATATTGCTACAAAGCCACGAAATTATCAGGTTGCGATGCTAGAACACTCACTAGGAGATGAAGCAATGCGGCTGTATGACGATTTCCAGTTCGCAACACCACAAGAACACCGCACCACGATGGAAATCTTATCGGCTTTTGACGAGGCAAACGAAACATTTGAACGTTATAAGTTCAATAGCCGGAGGATGACAATATACGCGTGTTGACAAAAACTTGCAACTTCTGACATCAGTGTGCAAGCTCGATGATAAGAATAGAATCATCTTAGGCATAAGACAGTCGGAGACGCGACAAGAGTTGCTTAAAATCCGCAAACTTTCCATAGACGCGTGTGTAGATGTCTGCAGAGCAGCAGAGTCGGCCATATCACACAGGTCAGTACTGGATGATGTATGTGAACCTGTATACGTCGTAAATCATGGTCGTTTATTCAAGCGTGAGTGTCGACACTGCGGCAGGCGTCACGCTCCCAAGAAAGAAAGGTGCCCCGCATACGGAAAGACCTGCTATAATTGTGGGACCAAGGATCATTTTGAACGGAAATGCATGAAAGGGCGCAACACAAATCAGCTGTCTAAAAACCAGCACCAACGACGTGTGTACAACATACGTGACAACAATGGGCCTGATGAAGACGACGACAGTGGTGACGCCTGGGTGAATTCACTGACACCACGAAAACGGGGCGCTTATGCGAAGTGTCGAATGCTCGTAAACGGGAAGCAGCTCGTATTCCAAATCGACACAGGTGCCACAGTCAATATGCTGCCAGCAAGATACGCCAGAGATGTTGTCCCATACAATGGCACTCTCACAATGTGGAACAAAACGATGATAAAACCGCTGGGGAAGTGTCGAATGTTGCTGAGCAACCCCAAAACGGAGACATCACATGGTGTTGAGTTCATCGTCTTCAATGACAATGACGACTATCAGCCGATTCTAGGTTTACAGACCAGCGAGCAAATGCATCTTGTGAAAATACAGGACAACAACTTCCATTGTGTGGCAGCAGTCCAACATGATAGTTGTTTCAATTCACTGATTGATAACAAGCTGGGAGAATTTCCAGGTGTAGAATACCTCACAGTCGACCCAGAAGTGTGCCCCAGGATCATGGCTAGCCGACGGATACCCATAGCCATTCGACCGCAACTCAAGGGCGAACTCGAGCGACTGACAGCCATGGGTGTCATTGCTCCTGTGGATGAACCGACACCATGAGTCAGGCAAGAGCTGTGGTGAGGATGGCATAGTACCAGAAGTGCTGAAATGGGTACTCATTGATGATCTGGAACTCCACATCTCAAACAAAGCCTTCATGGACCGCGCACTTCCTCGGCATTGGACAATCATCAACATCATTCCCATTCCCAAGTCTGTAGACCTCACTAAGACAGACAACTACAGAGGAATCAGCCTCAGCTCTGTGGTCGCCAAGGTGTACAACAGGATGATTCTCAACAAAATTCGCCCTAAGCTTGACCCCTGGCTACTTCAGCTACCGCGACGAGCTGACGATCCAGGGTGGGGTAATTTTGTTGTGGAGACCGCATCGTGATACCGTCTTCACTGCGAAAGAACATGAAAGAGAAAGTACATGCCGGCCATATAGGCATCAACTCATCTTTGAGGAGAGCACGATACCTGGTGTACTGGTCTCACGTGTCTATAAACATCCGTCACTACGTAGAAACATGTGGTGTGTGTGCCACCTACGCTGACAAGAAACCTACAGAGTCGATGGTCATGACTGAGACCCCAAAACCTACCATGGCAGAAGGTAAGGACGGATTTGTTCTCATGGTTTGGAAGGAACTATATGGTAACAGCAGATTACCACAGCGGTTTCTTCGAGTTAAACTGCCTACCAGACACAACCTCCGAAACAGTGGTAGAAAAGCTGAACAACAATTTCAGTCGACACGGCATACCGCACACACTTTGTCGGTGACAATGGACCACAGTATGTATCGACTGTGTTCAGAAAATTCGCCCAGAACTGGCAGTTTATGCACGAGACTAGCAGTCCAGGCAACAGCGAAGCCAATGGTGCAGCCGAAACGGCGGTCAAAATCGCTAAGCGGATGCTGAGAAAATGCAAGGCATCTAGGGAAATCCATACCTCGGTCTTCTGAACATTCGTAACATACCGTCTGAAGGAATGACAACCAGCCCTGCAAACGGTCTGTTTGGCAGACTACCAAAACGTTGCTGCCAACAACACACGACCAGTTGAAACCGGGTGGTCCTGCAGATAATAATAATAATATTTATTATTTATAAAGCGCAATATCCAAAAATGCTCAAAGCGCTGTACAATAAAATACAAAGCTATTTATTATGTGTTAAAACTAATATTAATAATAATAAATACAACTGTAAAATTAACTTTCAGATAAAACAAATGTAGAAACATTAAATTAAATTAAAACTGTTAATTAAATATTATATACAATTAACGACGATGAGTAAAATAAATAAATAAATAAAACTAACTAATACTCTATTACATGCAAAAACACATACTAAGCGATGGCATGTATAAAGGTCAGTATATGTGTGAAAATAAGATAAGATGAAATATTTGAAACAAATATTCTAAAATGTCATTGAATATTTAAAATGTCAGCAGTAATATGCTTTGAAAATGTGGGTTTTTAGTGCCTTTCTGAATGCCGACAACGTTCCGCAGCACCTGATATCAATGGGCAATGCGTTCCATATGCGAGGTCCCACCACACGAAAAGACCGGTCACCAAAACTGGCCAGCTTCGTACGCGGAATGTTGAGCAAAGGTTGTTCAGATGAACGCGTGCGTCCTGGACTCTGTCTCTTTAGCAGGTTTGCCAGATACAGGGGAGCCATCCCATTCAGGCATCGGTACACATGGAGAAGTATTTTATAATCGATGCGGCATTTAAAGGGCAAAAAAAGGCAACGGTTTCGTGGCGTACACCTAATAGAGTTAATATAAAGTAACAATTTCCACATATACTCAATGTTTTAACGGCAGCCGTTTACCTGAAAAATATTTTTGAACACCCAGCCATCGAAATACTATGAGCTACGCCATTGTCGACGAAGAATGACGTCAGTAAGCTCAGGCTTCTCCACAGATTAGTTATTTATAAATCCGTCTGGAGGCGCTGTGCGCAGAAAAAAAAAATGGCGTGTTTGTTATGGATTATCTAAATCGGATCATTTAACGGATGCAGAAGTATCTGGATATAAGATTCCAGCCGCAAAGACAAAGGCACGTATTGGAAGATACACTAGAGGCGAGTGACCACGAAAAGAAAGACACACGGGAAGCTGAACGTACAAAAAACAAAAAAACTAGCAGAAACGGTGTCAACTGGTGGCGGTGCCGAAACAATTTGTTGATGCGGTGACAAGTTTGTCTGCTGTCATGAAATGGCTGCAACTCGGCAACGCGCGGAGCATATTGATGAAGGTAAATATTAAGTTGTCTATTATTGTTATTACTTAAATATTATTATCCTGAGGTAATGATCGTATTATTATGACAAGCGAAATATGATCGCTTAGCTTGGGCCAAGCCTTGCCGCCTTGGGCCAGCCGGGTCACCTCAGTGACCTCAGGCTCAGGCTTGCCGCATTCAACTATCAGACTAAGTATGTGTCACTTATTACGTTTTATGGTAATAACACATTTGTTAAGACTTGGTGGGGTTTATCATTTAACATAAATCGTATTGAATAGTTCCAATGAAATTAAATGAATTAGGTCCCACAATTGTGCAGGTGTGTCAATTGTGGAAAAAAATCCATACAAATGAATAGTCAATACCTTGCTGTTTTTTTGCATCGCCCAGGTGTGGACACCCATCACATTTGTAATAACATGATCTAAATGCACCGCCTACACAGCAATGGCAGGCAGTTACGATTATTTTATTTGAACATAAACTGCAGGGTTATCTTTTCATCATTTTGCATGTGTCTTATGGAGTCATATATAAACATAGATAATGAGTTTGTTTCAAAGAACCCAGAGATATTAGTGACGAGATGAATACAGGAAATGTGTCAGAATTTAGGCTTTGTGAAATTATGTTCATTCAGAATAATAATCCATGTTTGCAATGATTCACATAAAACATTTCTTAATGTTCGATTTTTTATTACAGGTGGACTGCTGTGTATTACGAAAAGTCGGATTTGAAATTCTCTGCTTCGAGCAACTGGTGCTTCGGAATGTACTGGTTGCACTGAACCATATACAGATAGATAACTGGCAACTAGATCCATCAACAAACAAGTAAGTATACTGTGCATACATTTTATATAATTATGTTGCAATAAACGTTAATGCATCAAATAAGAAGCAACAATACAACATCAAACAAAGTAGCACTATAAATAAAAAATAATATTTATCATTACTTATAGATACAACACATGGAACCATTATGATTTTTATGTAGTGAAAATGGCAGGTATATTTGTAAACATAGTGCATAGTTCCTACTACTCCCCAAAGTATAGAATGGATATAGAGTAAATTATAGTGCCTAGTCTTTTCACAATAATAATCTAATTGACATTTTCTCTGGTTATCCATTATGAGATGACAACCCAAATATGTGAATGCAGGGACTGGAGTTGTCATTAGAGGTTTTAGACAAAATGTTTATGTTTGACAGCTTTCAGAATGGTTCAATCAAATTAATAAACATTTCTTGAGCTTACTAGCAATACCCTAATTCATTTTATTCCAAATTATAGAAATAGATCCTCAATGGTTTCTAATGCCACACAGCGATTTAAAAGTGCATATTGTCAACATTAGATGCAATATGCTATAATACTGCCACACATTTTTTTCTTAAAAAGCACCACATGTTTTGAAATGGGGTGTCTTTAATTATATATTTTAAATTAAAAGGATCATTGATTAATTTTCATCTTATTTACAATGTCATATGTATATTTATCTGAACACGTTTATTTCAGGTTGCTCAGGTGGGCTGTCTATAGGCAGTTTACTGGTGGGTTCACAGCAAGTTGGGCCGGAGTGTTCATCGAGTACTGCCAGCATGCACCAGCCACCTAATCAGGACAAAGTTCCCTGTCCTCGCTTGGAGAGCAGCACGAGGGATATCACTTTGCTCTCAAAGGCTTGACTAATGTACAAAACGATTGAGCCATGCAGCCCGCAGATCTTCCTTACTCGGTTTTGGCACATTTGCCCCGATCAAGCAACCCCTGTTGGTACAGTGATTAGTGGCAGTGTAATTTTTTCCCATCACCACATGGATTATGTGGCTCATCAGCTTGGGTAGACGGTTATGTCGGACTTGTGTTCTGTTGCGCAACCTCCATTTTAAATCATTGTTTCCGAAGATGACATCTGTGTTAACAGGGATGCCTGGGACAGGACGTGGCCGATAGTTCCCCGCAAGAGCAGATAACATCAATCGTGATTTCATTCCTACAATGAATATAGTGCTTGCATTAACTGATTAATATTTAGACAACTTTGCAACGTTTTTCTACATGATTATAAACATGTACTAATTTTTTTAATTTCATTTGATAATCATGTAAGAAGTCATTGTTTTAGTAACCAAACATTAGCCAAATTAGTAACCATAAGTTAAATAACAACACATTGACCAGGAATTCCACTATCACATTCCACTCCCAATTATCACTTGTTGTTCTAATCTTAATGTTTCACTTTGTATCATGTATATACAGTGACTTTTTTTATTTTTATATTATATTTTAATACATTCAGTGATAATGACGTATTATTTATTTTATTTTATCAAAACAGAGAAGTTATTAATTACACAAGTAGCTGTATTCATAAGTGTACACAGTAACTGTTTACAGCTGTGTTTTTTCCCCCCATGACACAGTTACTAGGAGTTCATTCAAATGCCATACCTGGATTATCTTAGAAATATGAAGCAATACTGCAATTACTATGTGCTACTTTATACAGCTTGGTGCAATGTGAAGAGAACTGTACAAGCAAGGATTCAAATGCAACTTATCGCAAAAGTCCCTTGTCGCAAAAGTCCCCTTGTAGTTACGACTGCTGTCATACCTTCATAGTGCTGTCTCTTGGGGCAGATAACTCTGATAGACCTCCACCTGTCCAGTATGACAGAATTTAGTGAGCTAGGCTCCCAGAAAGTGCCGTGCTGTGATGACTGACTTCAGGCAGGGCATTGAATGCTGCTGAACTTTGCTCCAGATACATTGTCGTATCTTCTTCCTCAACAATTGCAGCGTATGCACATGCGTGTGGATGCCACAATGTGATACAGGAGTGACAATCACTGTTTTCTGTAACCAACAACAAAGGAACGTGAAATAATTAATTGCATCATCACCTAATTGGCATTTCCTCTGGTTATTCATATGAGATTACCAGAAAGTGAAAAACACAGCCATATTGTGAGAATGCAGAGACAATATCAATCAAGTGTATGAATTTTCACTATATAATTATCTAAAATAAAACTTAGCTTTTTTCAATTATCACTTCCCGGTGACAATAGATCTTTAACCAGTGGATACCCAAGCCCCATCTAAAAAGCTAATAAAACATCAAAATAAACACAACTTGTTGCAGATAAAATGAGTAGTTTAAATAAGATTTACTTTAAAACATGCATGCAGCTACTGTCCATGGATTTCAAACAATCATTGAATTCCACCAGTCATAAATACTGCTACTCGAAGGTGAAACTAATTTTGAAAGTGGGGTGTCAAAGTGCATGCAGAAACTTGATAAAATTATGATAAATATAGTCAGATGTGTATCTCATAATTGGAAACTAACAGAAAAATGCAACTAACAAAACTTTGTAAAAACTTAATGTTTAAATAAATACTGACTGAATTTCTAGTTTTCAGCATCATAACATTTTCATTGTTTCTTAGCACATATCTGAACACACTGATCATAAGCTTTACTAGCTGTATTAATCAATGTCACCTTACTCTGATATAGCCTACATTCACATCAATGGAAATAAATGACTATGTCACTATGAGCGGTTAGTTAACTTTACTGAACTTACAAAGAAGTGCCAACGACAATCCAAGGCCACAGTCCCTCCGCCGATGACATATTATCACCCATGAGACGTGTCATGTTCAAGTTCAGTTATTCAAGTTTCTTCTAAAGGCAAAATTATTTATTCAGCATTGTACTAAATTCTGCGATGATATAAATTGTGCTATTGTCCTAGCTTGGTTCAAGTATATCTTAGTCTTTACACATGTGGACGTGATACCGTAAAAACAGATTAGCAGTCATCGAGGGACATCGGCATCGGGCATCGTCAACACATCGATGATCGAGCCATCGGCATCGTCAATGGATAGCCGGTCTACGGAGGTCAAAACTATTTTAACAGCATAAAAACGTTACATGTGCTTGACGTCTGTAAAAAAACACAATTAAATACAAACGTTATAACACAGAAAAAATAGTACATCATACTAACCTTCTTGCGATCTGATCATTGATGTCTCGGCCAGCTTGATATATGCGTTGCTTCGACGTTTAACCTTGAGGTCCATCCATGGCTAAATATTGTCAGCACTGCCCCGGGTTTAAGAAGACGACGGTCGGCGACGGGGCTTGAAAAGGTGTATGAAAATTTCCGAAGCGCTACTGACGTCAGCAGAGTAAAGGGGTGACCGGCCTCAGCAGAGACTTAGAATGCCGCGCGCTTATAGGCCAGGCCAAGCCAAACGAATACGTCACCGGTTAATGGTGGTGTCTAGGCCATTATGGATTTCGTTAGATTTTTTGACTTTAAGGTCACATTCTGAGTAAACCGCTGACGTTAAAAAATTAGTATTTGTGGAAATTTTAGTTTGTATAAACTCTATTAAGTGTATGATACGAAACCGTTGCCTTTTTTGCCCTTTAAATAGTCCATCCATCAACGACTCACGCACTGTTTACTACGTTTACGCAATTGCTTAACCCCTTGGTTTTGTCGCGCCACTGAGCTTGATCTTCGAGGATATTGGCGCATAAGAAGTTATTATTATTGTTATTACAGCCAGACCTGCAGAATGGTTTCAGTTTAAAAAAACATTCAACAATTCCTATATAAAAATATGAAAGTTTGTAGTACTTCGTAGTAATAACAATGATCAATATGTTTATTACTTCTAATATAAAGTATAGGATGATGTATTAATGAATAAAAATGCATAGCCGTGTGTGTATTTTTCTAGTCACCATTGTGTGTATGTAATACAAGAAATTAGTTTAGAAACCTGTTCGAAAATACAAATAATAAGTGTTTAACTTCTCGCATTTCCTTTCCACACACCTATAGATTGTGTTTCTTATGGAATATATACACAGCAAATAGATCATATGTATAGGTTTCGTGTGTATGTGTTACTTAAAAATTCATCATGTACTTGTTATTGTTTGTTGAATAAATTCAATTCAATGTCTACATTCACAATTACATGAGAGAATTATTGCACAATGCTATGTCCTACCCGGCACGGTTGCATAGTGTTGGAATTATAGACCTCTCAATTTAGTGAATTCATCTTGGTAGATAACACTTTTGAGCTGTCTTATGACCCTTTCGTACTAAAGTTTTGCAAATAATAATTCGTCTTTATTTACACTATTGTGGACATTATATAAAATACCATGGAACTGCATAAGCACGAATTTGGGATAGGCAACATGACAAGTGTGCGACTGAATATGGGGTTAGCTTAATTTCATAACAACATTTCTGTATGCCCCCCATTTCCTCCGATAATCACAAGTCACAAATGCAACCGAAATAATGCCACCAGTGATAACGATAATGATGCCGACAAAACACCGCACAAAGACGACATCAACAAGGTCGACAAATTGTTCTCGTCAGCATAGACAACAGTTAGCGCATTAGCCTACACATTACAATATGTTGACTACTAGCAAGTAACCTCCTAGCACGCGGCATAACTTACGCACAACATCTTCCCCATCCGAACAAGCCACACTTTCTGTACCGTACGCAGGTTTCTTTGTAGGCGTCTAAGTATCTTAGCTCCATTGGACCTCGATTCTCGCACTCTGGACAAGCGGAAATAGTTATATTCAATTACATTAATAAAACATGAAAATACTGGTATTGTGTATCCTAATATCACCAGTAACATGCGCATTTCAGGCGTTTCCCATTGTCGTAATAACTCAACAGTTTAAATTACGACTGTAACACAGGGAATACCTGTAGTGAGGCCCATCTTATGTATAATTAAACATATATTTGGTCTCGCATCCCCGACTTAGGCACCATTCTGCTTTGCTAAAACGATGAATTTCGATGCATGCCAGACGGAGTGATTGGCCGTAGACACTGCTTATCCAGTAGCTATCTTTGTGTTTTTCTGGTGAAAAATATAACTGTGGAACTATTCTGTTTATTGTGGTTTTGTGCATATATATGTTTTGCTTCATTCTAGAAATTAACCCATCTCCGGTAATTAGTTTGTATTGGGTAACAGCATCATTCAAAACTAAGTGTTACGACTGAAGAAGCAATTTTAGTTGAGCTTGGCTAAACATTTAAGTACAACAGACAGCCGCTATCGAAAGGCAATCAGTTTGGAATGACTGCACGCTTAAAGAACAAAAACAATGATGATTTAAATATTCCTTATTTTACATCGTACATTGGTGCGTGGTTAATCGGTCGTATACATTTTACCGTTCCCATCAATGTATACGGTAACCGGGACAATCCATGTCAACTCAATCGAGAATTTACATGATCATCTTACATTGTGATGAAATGTGAAAACATTTTTTAAAAATGGTTTGAACTTTGACCTGACTAATAAAAAACATTTGTTATGTTGACACACACACACACACACACACACATATATATATATATATATATATATATATATTGACACACACACACACACATATATATATATATATATATATATATACATATATATATATATATATATATATATAAAATCTGTAGAATGTTTCTCGTGCGCAATTGAATACGTAAGAAGTTATACATTTAAAACATTTCCGACACCACATTAATGCTGAAATATACCTATAGGCAATATGTACAGTCGTAATGCTATGTTAGCATGCAGAGGGTGGCTAACGTCCTAGAATGAGTTGTTACTGTTATAACCACTGCATCCACGCATTTATGTTATTATATTAGATATATATTATTTAGAATTATGGTCATAGGTAAATTGGAACCGGCTAGAAGCAATCGTTACCCAAGAGCTTTACAGCTAAACAAACGTTCAAGGTAAAAACCAGCAGAATATGCTAAATGTATGAAAATGCAGTGGATACCAAGTTTGTATGTAACATGGACTACATGCACCAGTGTTGTTCTGACCCTTTATATATTGTACAGTAAGTACATCAGCATTAGTAAATATTGATCAGAATTAGTGGATAGGAAAGGTGCTAACAAAACAAACAGAAAATCTAGGAAATTAGCAGCCGTTTGCATACTAACTGAGCATTATCACTGTACTTTTTGCCTATATTCCACCATTAATATGGCGTAATAAATGTTTTTGCTAGATCAGGTCAAAAGTCAACCCATTTTTTACTGTTTTAAAAACGGTAGTATATGGCTTATTACCTATAAAGGTAGATAATTCTAACAGCTTTAACGAGACACCGACATAACATGAGTAGGTCACCTAGAAATGGAGTTATGACACCTGGAATTTCAGCAGGTGTCAGGGTCGGGTCAAAGTTTAACTACCTTCATTTTAGGTCAGATTGACCTAAAATTTGGTGGGAAGCATAGATTCGTGATCATAAAACACCATGCCAAATGTCTCCTAAATCGAAGACGGTCATGTAAATTTCACCCTGTTTTTCATTGATTTGACAAGATTTAACAAGACCGCCACCTAGAGTATCAACTCTAGATGGCAGGTGGACAACGAAGCCCTTTGGCTTATCGAGAGTCCAACCTATCTATCTAAATGTACCCCGCCTTTCTTAGGTATATGTCGATTTTATTTTTAAACATATTAACATTCCTAGCACATACATAATCAGCCGATAATCTGTTCCATTCATTTACTGTTCTTTGTGAAAATGAAAATTAAAAAAATTAATTTCTAGTCTACACTGTTCTTTGCTAATGTAATTCCATGTCCTCTAGTCCTTCTCTCTTCCTTGACCGTGAACAATATATTTCTGTTAATATTTTCATACCCATTCAATATTTTAAACACTTCTATCTGATCTCCCCTCAGTCTCCTGGTTTCTAATGTTGTTAATCCACATTCTTTTATACGCATTTCGTAACTAATATTCCTGAGTTTTTGTATAATTTTGGTTGCTCACCTTTGTACTCTTTCTAGTATATCAATATCCTTCTTGCGATATGGCCTCCATGCCTGAATGCAATATCCTAATGAGGCCTAACTATTGTTTTGTACAGCGGTATTACTTAGTTCTTTTTCCTTGTACATTATATTTCGCCTAATTAATCCAAGAATTTGGTTTGCCTTCGCTGCTGCAATTCCACACTGCTCTGATACCTTCATATCAGCACTAGTAGTTAACCCTAAGTCCTTTTCCTTTACGGTAGTATTTAGTACAGTATCACGCATTGTATATTGTGCTTCTTCATTCCCATGTCCTGAGTGGAGGCACTTACACTTCCCATAATTAAACAGCATTTGCCACTTCTCACATCATTCGGTCTACTTATTCAGATCATCTTGTAATTGCTGCCTATCTGCATCACCTTTAATTGTTCTAAACTCTTGTATCGTCCGCAAACTTCAACACCTTGCTTGTTAAATCATCATCCAAATCACTGATATATATTAAGAATAAAATAGGTCCCAATACTGATCCCTGCGGTACTCCACTCAAAACCGATTTCCATTTTGAAACCTCCCCATCAACTACTACTCTTTATCTTCTATCAATAAGCCATTTTTCTATCCAGTTAATCATACCATTTCCTATGCCATGGGCCTTTAGTTTAAGTAGTATTCTTTGATGTGGCACGTTGTCGAAGGTTTTTTTTAAATCTAAGTATATTATGTCTACTGGTGATCCCTCATCTACCCACTTTGTGACATCTTCAAAAAACATAAGATATTTCTTAAGCATGACCTCGCTTTTAGAAACCCATGTTGAGATGGGTTAATCAAGTTATTTTAACAAGAAAATCAACCAAATGATCTTTAATTAGTCTTTCTAATAGTTTGCAAATCACCGATGTTAAACTCACTGGTATATACTCTGATTTGCTTCTTGATCCTTTTTTTAGATAATTGTATAATGTTTGCTTCTTTCATTCTAACTGAACTACTCCCTCCTCTAATGACAAATTGAACACTGTTGCAAGCGGTATGCTAATTTGTTCTACAATTTCAAGTAGTAATTTGGGAGGAATCCCATCCACTTCAGGTGACTTATTATCTTTCATATCCATTATTTTCTTAGCTACCATTTTTGGTGTTAAAATATTAGTTGTCCTAAATAGTCTGACTCTCTCCCTTCGAATTTAGTCTCTGGTACTGGTAATGCACTAACATCTTCCCTGGTAAACACTGAACTAAAGTATTCATTTAGGTTTTCTGCTATTAAGAATCCCTCTGTAATTATGTTTTCGTCACTACCTTTTAGAGGAACAACCTTATCCTGAACTTTCTGTTTACTTCGAACATATGCATAAAAACCCTTGCTGTCATGTCTTATATTAAAAGCTAAGTTTGGTTCATAGCTTCTCTTTGAATTTCTAATTTCAGCTGTAGCTTGGTTAAGTGCATCTTTATAAATGGCATAGTCTTCTTCACTTCAATTATGTCTATATGTCTTCTACATCATTTGCTTGTACTTGATTTTTCTAATGGCTTCTTTCGATAAGTGTTTCTTTTTTGACCATTTCCCCTGTTTTTTCAAGGGGACAAATTGTTCGACAATGCAGTCAATTTCACTCTTTAAGATATTCCAGCACTCTGCTGCTGTCTTCTTATCCAATGTGTTATTCCAGTCTATCTTTGTTAAATATTTTCTCATATCCTTACATCTTCCTTTGTGACATTTTTTCCTGTACCGTATTTTTCGATTCGATTTATTTTTATGATAACATATATCTGGTTGTAATCATTACACCCCAGTGGCTCACGTATCTTGACATTATCAACAAATTCCTTCTGTGAGCTCAAAACTATGTCCAACACGTTCTCACCCCTGGTTGGTTCTAACACATGTTGAGTAAGGAAACTATCTTGTACTAAATAAAAACACTTTTGATCCTCACTCCCAGAACTCTGTAGGGATTTCCAATGTATACGCCTATCGTTAAAATCCCCCATAATTATACAGTCCCGTTTACTGACTTCGTTTATAGCGTTTTGTACTTTCTCATTCTCGTCTATCCTTATGTTTGGACTTCGATAAACTAACCCAACAGTTAATGTTGAATTTCCTGTAACTATGTTACACCAGACAGCTTCTTCACAGTCTGCTTCTTTTTCTAATTTTATTTCATAAGCCTGGATGGATTATTTAATATATAAAATAACGCCACCTCCCCTTCTCCCTATTCTATCTTTCCTAAACATGACATACCCTGTCATTCCTAATTCGGCATCTGATATATCGGGTGTGGCCCAAGATTCAGTTATACTTATTATGTGAGGGTCAATATCTTCTACCATAATGTTTAGTTCATTTCTTTTGTTTACTATGCTCCTTGCATTTAAACAAACACATTTATATGGAATTTGAAATCAATTGTTTTGGAAATATATCATACAAAAATAAAAGACAGTTAGAGGAAGTTGATTTTGGACTTTCTGTGTCTCTGAAAGTGCAACGCGACATTAATTTATATATGTATATATTATATATAATTTGTTCTGTTGCAGTACCAAGCAAGTTCAATTATTTATTAAAAAGGTAAAAATACAAATCATCTCCAACATATAAACAATAACTATAAGAGTCTGAGAGAATCCCGGGTATGTGATAGTGACATGCCCTGGATTACTGTTCATTTACGAGAACAAATGTATAAGCGTGATCACCTTAGACGAATTCCAGCACGTTCAAAATCACCTAGCGCCTAAACAAATTACCGAGTTGAACGAAATAAGACAATAACCTATTTAAGACACGCTAAAAATGATTATTATGACACTGTCATCACTGAAGGTGCCAATAAACCAAAACTCATCATTGGCTAACTAAACATAATTGCTTCCAAAATCTAGGTCCACCACGACAACAAGTTGATGGTAGGGGATGAGGTGTCTGATTCGTTTTGAATTGCCAACGCGTTTAACACCTTCTACACCTCCGTCACCATTATGGAGAATTGCATTGAGCTATGACTTGCACAGTACATAGTTTTAATTATGTTTAATTTACAGTATTAGATTAACCTGCTATAGCATGCATTTAGCATCGGGCTGTGTTCTATGAAGCTTAGCAGTCAGTATCAGGAACTGCCAACAGTCACTAATGACTCCCAAGATTGATCACCTCTCAGGGTTGGCTGGGTAGAGTGCAGGGCAAATTTCCTAGAGGCTGATAGTGCGGCAGTGATACTTGACACCTTGTGAAGCGTAGATAAATTGTAAACACTGGCCAGACATGGGTCCAACAATTTAACATTTTGTGCATCTTGTGTAGTAAATTGTAACTGCACACATGATGACTTTTATTAGTATTTGGGTTTCATTGCAATACTTGTTTTAATATTTATCTATGTTATGCTATAAATGACATGTTCCACCATGTTATTGCAGGAAGGAGTTGATGTGAGAGTCACTGAGTCTCCAGAGCAATGTTAGAGTGAGCATGGTCATGACAGTTATAGTAGATTCGGTAATTATTGCATCTGTTAGATGCACATACTGGTGATTGTCGATTTACCTACATAGGTATCCATAGTATAACTTGTGTTACAATTATCTATTAATATATATTATATATGTTTAGATTACAATATACTGGATTCATTATATATGATGTAAGCATGCTGTGTGTCGTATGTCTATACATCATATTGTGTATATGTATATTTGTATTGTTACTGCTAGACTGACACACTGTTTGTTTTGTTTAGGTTTTTTCACTCTACCTGAATGAAACCAAACATAAGACCACGAATAAAGAACTGAGAAATGATTGGAGCCGATTTGTTATTTGTACAATTTCGGACCGTCACACTATATTTAATTTTTACTGTTAACAGGGACGATCCCGAGGGAATGGGAACAGGCAGTTGTGACCCTTGTCTTTAAAGAGGGAGATCGCCAGAATACCTCCACCTGTAGGGCAATATATGCACTTCCTATATACATAAACAAATTGAAAGATTGATTCACGACCAACTGTATAATCATGTGACTAATAGATTTAGTGCGTTCAACTTTCTACACCTCCTGGTTTCTACAATTAGAAATACACAATTCCTTTATTTGTATTTGCTTGAAACACACCATGAAAACCAAGCAAGATAATAGACAAAACAACGTAATTCCAAAAAAGAGAACACTGAGTTACAATATTCATAAATCTACGGACTTAGCAGTACCAAAGTCATATGCAAGTGCTAGCACAACTACACTATATCACACAAGTCTTAATACGCGTACTGTTTAGCAACATTCGCATAATGCCTTAAATGGTATTGTTTTGAAGTGACAATAATACCTACATATCGTATATTATATGCAAATCATCAGCAGCGGTTAGGACACATGGCTGCGATATTTTAATTCCGCGTGACTGTACACGTTCTTTATGCTGACGACGTACTGTTCTAACATGCTATTTACAAACAAATGACATCATCGATGTAACAAGAATTAATATGTCATACTGAAACATTGTGCCCCAGCCAGTACACAACGGAAACATATTTGGGCGTTTGCTAGGGCTAGGGTTTGGCAAAAAATGCCTTGCCGTAGACTTTGCACTCTACCTTAGCTTAGGTTTAAGACATTAAGTGTGGGCATCGCTGAGCCTGTTTTACCTTGACCCGCATTATTAACGACATGGAACATCATGTTATTAACCAAAGTTAATACACATATATACTTATTTCAATAGGTACCAATCACAGAAACCCACATTTACACAAACGGGCTTGGATATTACCATCATTCACTGTCACTGTCAGAACTGGCGGCAGTCGCGTGACTTCATAAGTTGATTTCAACAAGAATATTTTATATCAAACAATATGGCATACATAGTAATTCAATAAGTTGCGACGCTCCTGGATAACGGATTCACACCCGTCGATTATGTGCCGTAAAGTTATAATAAGATGTGTGTCTTGTTATATAGTTTGTGATACAGTCAAATCTTGCGAGATATCCAAAAACTTCAGGACTTTTAACAAAACAATAAAATTACGAATCCTAAATCTCGAAATATACGCCACTGTTAAAAACCGTGCGTCTTATATGCGCCACATATGAACAACCCTTCGATAACATTTACACGACACGGATTTGTGACCATGCAGATTTTCCCTGTTTGTACAATGATACATGATAATAGGCAACACCTCGATTCAATTAATTACAGCAAACTTTTCAATACTTAGTTTATCATCGCATACATTTATATGATTGTTTTTCTTAAATGCACAGCCATAACTACGTAACCAAGCCCTATGTTGGGATTTAGTCTTAGGTCGCATAGCCATAGAATGTTTGTTGAATTTGGTACATGATACAATTATTTCGGGGTCACAGGAAGACGGCTCATTATGTGACATGTGACCACCACGTAACAATACATTGTGTTTTTATTGCTCATGTACATGTATAATGTATTCTTGATGTTGTTACGAAATAAAATTGATTGACTGATTGATTATACTTCAAAAATGGCTTTGGCTTAAGCTAAATATTTTATAAAATTATGTTTGTCTACAATGATGTTCTACACATCCATTTGTTCATATATAACAAAATATATCAGCTATGACATATAACAGTTGCAGCTCAACAAAAACAGTATACTTTATCGAAGGCGTTGTGGTGGTCCCAGATGCAACCAGTCCAGGATTCGTCTAAACGCATATCGCGCATGCGCGCATGCGCAATGATCGCTTTTATCTGTTCTGACGCGCTCTGACGTAGTGGCAACGGCATACGTCATGCCCGGGCCGAGATTCGACTAAATAACACAACACGTTCGAGTGAGTGAAAATTATCACATAAGTTAATCCAGTTTTATTTAAGATGTGCGTGATAACAATATTATTTCAATACTTGATGTATTACTAACGGAAACTACGTTAGTAACAAATGCGAACCCTGGCCCGGTACGAATCTGGGACCGCTACCGTCGCGGTCCCAGATTCGTACGAATCCTGGGCTGGTCGAATCTGGGACCACCACAACGGCCTAAGCTATAGTCAGAACTGGCGAAGTCGCGTGACATCAACAATTAATTGCAACGAGAATATTTATGTAAAATAGTATGGCATGAATAATAACACAATAAATTGCGACGCCCATTGATGAGATTCACACAGGACTTATCTGCCGTGAAGTTTTGATCAGATGTTCGTCTTTCGTATAGCCAGTTCTTGCGAGACACCCACAGAACTGAAGCCTTTTAACATGGGATAATAGCGACGCAACACAATTGTTACGAGCACAGTACCCACAATGCATTGCGCCGGAAGAAGGGATTCCCAGATAATGACGTTATAGTGCACAAGGTCCATATTAATTTTTTTAAATAGTGAAATACAACTGCAATTTGAAAATGCAAATCAACAGTTGCGTTATCCTGCTATTCAAACATTAATAAAACATAAAACATTGAAAAACGATATATTATAATCCGTAATGTGGAACATTTTAAATGATGATATAATATAGTATATATCTTTGTTTACTTACTAGTACTAGCAAATGGCAGCGTCAAGCCAATGAGGACGATTAAAGACAGCGCTAGGCCAAGATTTGGTCCAAGTCGGAGGTGATACATCACAGAATGAATTCCAGTGTAACCTAAGGTAGGTTGTGTTCAGCTGGTACTAACGTATCTTTACGAATGTCGTTTGTCAATGACCGTTTTTATGCCGGCACGAATTTGGCTAACTGCCTAACGGCTCCAATAAACGCTAGATCTAACGTCAACGTTTCAAAACAGTCATAGCCTAGGTTACGTCACGAGATACTTCGACTCGTTTTGAAATTATCACATTGGCCGCTGTTGCCGTTGTTAACACATTTTGTTTTTCAAGTGGTGCGGCGATAAATGTAAAATGTCAGTGTTTGAAGCGTTTCTTGGTTTACACAGCATAGATAAGACCCCCAGATTTGAATGTCGCCACTGTATTTTCGTAAGCACCTCGATAAAAACAACTGTTTTAATAATTACTCTCCACTATTTTGGATGGACACATGCGTATCAATGCTTTATATATATATATATTGTAAATCTAGCCATGAATATACTCACTTATACGAGCAATGCAGACATTCAAGGGAATGGCATAGTTCTATCCAGCATCGCAGCAGTAGGAACGAAAAAGGATCTTTTTCTCTCCGTATAAAATCATGACAAGGTTTTATCACTGGAAGCGCGTAATTATTCACAATTCATAAGCAACGGCGCTTGCCTCTCTAACATCAAAACTAACACGAATCATGATATTAATATCATCACAACTAACAACGTAAACACAACAATCATTCCTATACCAATATCACGGAAATTGTAACACAACAAGAACAGCGACAACTAACACTGACACTGCGATTTGAATAACGACGACTACAATACCAACACCGTTCAATCATAAACAAACAATTATAAAAAAAAACACATACATGCGTATACAGCAAAAATCACACCGACAACAACAGCAATAACATCACATTTTGCCGTAACAACCAATATAAAACACACCATTTTGAGGATATATGACTAAGATTTTTTTGTATCAATGTGTGGAGACTGTAATATCATGGTATAACACGCACGCGTCCAGGCTTCAGAGGCAGCATATATATGATTGTTAATTTCCACATCAGTGGGTATGTTAAGTTCTTAACTTATTTTAGTGGCATGCCATAGATTTCAACATGTGGATTGATTGCGGTTTGTCCGGGTGGAAGTTGGTAGAACGCCAGGGAATTATAGTCGGAATGCCCCTCTGCCTGAATGCCCCACGACCGGAATGCCCCAAACCTAGTCGCAATGCACCAGTCGCAAAGTCGCAATGTTCCAACCGCGAAGTCGCAATGCACCACTTTTGGTCGGAATGCCCCAGTGATTTTACTATTTCAAACATGTTAAAACATTACATTTTATTATCAAATTTAATATAATATAATATTATATATATTTATATTAAGTTTGACAATAATAAAATGTAATGTT
>JAODUO010000058.1:0-7500 GCA_025642075.2 Ridgeia piscesae | reverse complement strand
AATTTGTTTTACCTATATCATGACTGATTTGAACTTGATACACAATAAAATTCGAAGTACGGCGGATAAACTGCAAGGTACGGTGGACAAGATGGAGGCTACTGCGGACAAGCATGAGGGTCCTGCGGAAAAAAATGGTGGTTTGACAGACAAGCTGGAGGGTGCGCCAGACTAGCATTAGGGTAGGGCAGACAAGCTGGAGGTTACGGCAGACAAGCTGGAGGTTACGGCAGACAAGCTGGAGGTTACGACAGACAAGCTGGAGGTTACGGTGGACAAGCTGGAGGTTACGGCGGACAAGCTGGAGGTTACGGTGGACAAGCTGGAGGTTACGGTGGACAAGCTGGAGGTTACGGTGGACAAGCTGGAGGTTACGGCGGACAAGCTGGAGGTTACGGCGGACAAGCTGGAGGTTACGGTGGACAAGCTGGAGGTTACGGTGGACAAGCTGGAGGTTACGGTGGACAAGCTGGAGGTTACGGTGGACAAGCTGGAGGTAACGGTGGACAAGCTGGAGGTAACGGTGGACAAGCTGGAGGTTACGGCAGACAAGCTGGAGGTTACGGTGGACAAGCTGGAGGTTACGGCGGACAAGCTGGAGGTTACGGGGACAAGCTGGAGGTTACGGTGGACAAGCTGGAGGTTACGGTGGACAAGCTGGAGGTTACGGCGGACAAGCTGGAGGTAACGGTGGACAAGCTGGAGGTTACGGTGGACAAGCTGGAGGTAACGGTGGACAAGCTGGAGGTTACGGCGGACAAGCTGGAGGTTACGGTGGACAAGCTGGAAGGTAACGCAGACAAGCTGGAGGTTACGGTGGACAAGCTGGAGGTTACGGTGGACAAGCTGGATGGTAACGCAGACAAGCTCGAGGGCACGACAGACAAGCTGGATGGTGCGCCCAATCCCAATTGCCCAATCCCAAGCGAATGATTTGCATCGAATATTAGCTATAGTTATAAATAAAACATCACATATGGCGGTTCAGTAGAGACGAAGCATGCAATTGTTCAAAGGATGATAAACGTACTGTTTTCGTCTATTATTTGTAACAATAGCCGTGCATGCATTAATAGCATACACGTTGCGGCCAAATTAACAACGCCGGCGGATAAATAATCGATGGTAGTATGGGACTCCATCGTGGGCCGTGAGACTCGGCCCCGCGCCGCCATCGTCACAGTTGTTATTGTCCACAAAACACAGTACGACAAATAACAATTGCAGCTACTAGAGACCACAAATACAGGAATAATCACTGCAACATGACAACCACCAGCAACGGCTATAATTACACTAACAAACGCAATAACAACTCGAATAACTCATGAACAACGACAATAACAACAACAACATTAATATTAAAACTTGCGACGGACGAACCAGCTGGCGCAGCAATGTTATTGCCATAAATCCGAGAAAAAATTACTATTCGCTTTACCAAAGAACCGTTGTTCAAGAAAAGTTTAATTGTCGTAATTCTACTGCACTATTGTTTTGGACAATTACGGTTTTACTGAAAATTATCAATTAAAACTAAGCGTGAAGCGGACCTACTTAATTGACTACGA
Source organism: Ridgeia piscesae (assembly GCA_025642075.2). Classification (NCBI taxonomy): domain Eukaryota; kingdom Metazoa; phylum Annelida; class Polychaeta; order Sabellida; family Siboglinidae; genus Ridgeia; species Ridgeia piscesae. The sequence goes on along the minus strand of JAODUO010000058.1, from coordinate 5,929 downwards.
ATCTACTATCGCTCCCTTTTTGCACGTGCGATGAAAAGGGAACGGCATCACTCGAATGTCAAATGTCGTATAGAGAACACATTTGGTATGGCGACGTTTGTTAATTTTGTGACGCGCCACGGCGTTAATCAGATGACAGCAGCTGCAGCAGCTGTGGCGATATAGCAGAACCAACAACAGCAAAATCACCTCCACCAACAGTTGCACAAACAGCAGAATCAATAGCAGCACCAAAAGCAGCACTATCACCGGCACCAACGGAAACATCAACAGCATTTACACCACCAACGATTGTACACGCAGCAGTCACATGTCGACAAACAGCACAGCAGTAACAACTGATCCAGCAACAACCACGTCGCCCAAAATCGACAGCAACCACAACAGGAACAACATCACCGACGTCAGCGAGCCAGAAAAAATAATAACGCCAAATTTAGCAACAAAGTATCAGCCAAAACCTGCAATTTAAAAAAACCCAAAGGGGACATGACAATACTATAGGTATTTTTATACACATTGCAGTTTAATAGATGGGCTGACGCTAGAAGGAAATAGAGATAAGTCACTCAACTGATTTCAAACATACGGACAATACTGAACTAGACAAATCCAGGTGCTTACTCTAAGCACCGGAAAGACAACCAAGATGAGATGAGATAAGATGTCATACTCTAAGCATGTTTATTGTGACACTGCGGTTATTATATTTCGTAGCCCAGTGTCAAATAATTCCTGATTGGAGTTTATTGAAAATCATCATGGGCATTTGTAGAACTGTTGTGACTGGACAATAACGGTACTAACTCCTCTGTATTAAAAGTAGGGACTTGCTATGGAAGTCAGTTAGAGACGTTTGCAGCATGAGGCGAAACAAACAAAATAATTTGGCTAGTCATATACGGGGACAGGCAAACGTTGCCATTGGAGCACGGAACCGCCGAGAACCTGTGGCGAAAAAGTAATTTCAAACAAATATGTTTTCAGTTTTGTACGAAAGGTGTTTATTGTTTCAGAAGATGTCATCGTAATAGAGAGTTGGTTCAACAATGTTGGCGCATCCACAAAGAAAGCACGTTTACCAATATGCAGCTTATTCCTTAGGACCAAAACGTTGTTTGGAAAAAGATGATCTAAGGGTCTTAGATATATAAGAGTAATGTAGCAGATTAACTAAGTATGTCCGTTGCTGAGTAGAAAAAATACGGTATGTATCAGTAGCCATATAACATTTAATTCGGTATACACCTGGAAGCCAATGTAAATGCTTATGTAGCGGAAGTGATCGTGAGAAACGGGGGCTAAACAATTCTGTACACGTTGCTGTTTAGCTTAGTAATTTTGGCAATGTTAATTAGAAGTGAATTACAATATTCCAGTCGACTATTAATCAAAGCAACTGATATTGTTTTAGCAGACGATAAAGATATATGACGCCGGATTCGGCGGAAATCACGTTTGTGTTAGAAACACGATTTGTTAAATTGTGAAATGTACTGAAGAAAGCTGAAATTAGTGTCAAAAAGACAACATTTAAATTCCGAACGGTATCTGATAGTGATGTATATTTACCATGTATTTTAACTGGAAAGTAGTCAACAATCTTCTTTCGTTGTTGTTTTGTACCAATAATAATGAGATCAGTTTTATCGACATTACGCTTAAATTTATTTGATTCCATTTACGAAAAGATGTCAGTAAAGCTGCAATTTATATTTGACATAGAAGTATGTGTGTATCTGTTGGTGAAAGTGATATATAAATTTGTGTGTCATCGGCAAGTAAGTGATGATTTATGTTATGGGTAGTAATGTTTCGACAAAGTGATGTAGTGTATAAGCTAAAACGAACAGGACCAAGGACAGATCCCTGTGATACTCCAAATAAAATATATTTGGGGCACTAGCGTGAACCAGATATGTTAATTCTTTGGTATCGGTTTGACAAGTACGAACTAAACCACAGAATGGCTGTGCCAGAAATTCCAAAATACCTGTGTCAGTTTTGCAAGAGAATGTCATGATCAACTCTACCAAACGCAGCAGAAAGATTTAGCAAGGTAAGCACGATCAATTTTTCATTATTCATGTTGCATACTGTATCATTACGTATTTTAAGAAGAGCCGTTTCAGTTGAGTGAAATCGTTTATATGAAGACTGTAGATAATTTGACAAGTGCTGGGAAGAAATATGGTCATGGCGACGATTTGCTACAAACTTTTCCAATGCCTTCGACACAAAAACTGAAATTAGATATAAAACGATAGTTCTTTAGTTAATTTCTACCAATTTTGTTTTAATAAGAGGATTAACCAAAGCTAGCTTGAAAGCATCAGGAACAACACCATACTGCTTTGACACATTAATAATAGTTGTTTTAGGATAAATCAGTTGATCTAGGCAACGTATTAGTAGAAATGCTGGAAAAGGGTCAATGTCATAATTTTTACCATGGATTGAAATGAAATTTGTATAATAGTCAGTATTTGATTATATCATCGTATGATTGCATATGTTTAATTGTTTAGCTTAACGGGGCCGATTCAATGAGGAAAGCGTTCGTCGCTAAATACGGTCAGGGTATCGTCGACGGCGTTTACTTTGTAATACTTCTAATGACACCCAAGGTGTCGGTGGATGAACTTCTGTACATTGTGTTTGGTTTGCGGCATGTTTGTCAAGAAGGTTACTTAGTACTGACTTACTTGCTCACATAGTGTATTATTTGGGTTATTCAAGAAATCAGCACGTTCAACATTTTTACGAAGATTGTCAATGTCTATGTTATTTATTGGTCGGAATGTTATACATTGTTTTGACGGTTCTGACACAAATTTGGAACACAAATCGACAATTACAATATTAACTGGTAATCCATCAGCAGCAAATACTTACTTCATATTACTGCAATTTAATCTGGCAATAAATAAACAAATCAAGCCATGAATGTGAGTAGCGAATGAAACGTGCTGTTGTAAATCAAATGTTTGACGAGCATCCATGAATAACCTAATATTAGCGTTAGACAAATCAATATGTATATTAAAATCTCCAAGAATGTATAGTCGCGTAACTGTAATAGTGTTTCTAGAAAAATTGGAAATTCATAAACAAATATGTGTGTGTGTGTGTGTGTGTGTGTGTGTGTGTGTGTGTGTGTGTGTGTGTGTGTGTGTGTGTGTGTGTGTGTGTGTGTGTGTGTGTGTGTGTGTGTGTGTGTGTGTGTGTGTGTGTGTGTGTGTATATATATTTATATTTGGCAGGATATGTATTGAGTAATTGCAAAGTATTGACTTTTATGTCAGCTAGCCTCTATGGTAATCGAGCACAATACCAAATTGTACCTGTCTTAAAATTTAAAGCCTATCATAGTTATGCAAATGTATCATAACTTTCATCATTATTCCCAACCAAAAAATGTGTTGTTTTTATTCTATCTTAATGTTCCGTTAAGTTAAGTGTCCAGTCCACAAAGTGACCTGCTGACTAGTAGTATGTCCAACAAATACGCCAAACTCGGATGTTCTACACCTTGATACTGTGACATAAATATGTTGGTATCAACAACTGTAAAATTCAAGTGTAGTAAATGTTTAATATGACATGTTTAATTAATCACAATACATCGACATAATAAAAAAATTGATTGTTTATAATTCATTTTATGTATTAAAAACAGTTGTTGACAGAAACCAACTTAACGAGTCGCAAGTCTTGGCTGAAACCATCCCTGATATCAGCCGCCTGATCGGTGACTCACACACTCAATAACATGCGCACACAACCCCGGTCGTTTATAATAGCCACTATTGGCTTCTTACGACGTATATCTTTCAGATTCAGATTCAATCATTCAACACTTCACAGATTCCTTAGAATAATCGGGACTGTTGTATTTCCAGAAATGACGCAGTTCGTATACCATCGCGTCAACTAGATTCATCTAATTTAGGGCGTGTGCGACACACGTGGCGCCATCTTAAAAGGTTTTCGTATCTAGTGGTAGCCTCGGTTAACCAGGCTCCATGAGGTGGCAGCACTTGCAGCCCCTTACAAATCCGCTGACAGGGCGGCGTTACTCCGGAATAGTAGGATAGAAACACCGATTGGTTGATTAAACAAGCATACATGTTAGCTTATAATACTATATTATAGAAAACATTCAACATTAGGTCAGCCCCAGTACACAGGCTCCGTGAAGTGATAACACTTTTTACGGATATTAGACTGTTCAAAAGCCGGTTGAGTGGCCAGTCAATCTTCTTGGCGAAGATACGCAGCCGAGCTCAAAAACCCTCGGGATATGATGCCTTCATATCAGTCGTTTCACGAAGATAATTTCAAACAATGTTAATCCTACAAAATACACGTCGTGCAGTTGTGTAAGTCTTTAAGAAAATTGTGTGTCAATTGGCGAAATATACCAATGATTACTATATGCGAACAATTTGCTGAAAACAAAGGTCTTAGAGCAAACACTGTGTTATGAGTATTCCGATCCGGTGTGTTCAGAACTCAAATTACGAGCCTTTGGTATTTGTAACAGTAATTGTGTCTCAGGTGATGACGATACTCGCTTGACTCAGCATCTGAATGGGGCATGGCACTGTTGAAAGTATGGCTAGATGTATTTACATTGCTGCCAGGGAACTCTCTTCCCCCTGGACGCTATTTTACATGTTTCACTGTTGACAGGAACATTCCCGAGGGAGGAAACATGCAGTTGTGACCATTGCCTTCAAAGAGGAGATCGCTGGAATTCATTTAGCTATAGAACAATATATGGACTGTCTATACGCATGGAAATTTACTAAATATTGATCCGTGACAAATGAACGTTCACATCTATAAAGGTAATCACTGAATCCGTCTCTATCAAGCTTTCGACCTTGTTGCTCAACAACCACAGCTCCGCCAGGTGTCTCTGACTATCTATGTCTGCAACGACTGCAAGGCAAAGTCACAGGTGCCGTGTCTTGGTCTTAAAGACAGTATTTTATATCGTAGACATAGTCATTCTGCTACAGAAACCCTCAGCAATAGATATGCAGGAAACACATGTTTGTTAGTTTACGGATTATTTTAATAACCGATCACAGCATCCGGTGTGTTACCAGTCAATGTTGGAGTATCTCGAGGTTCAGAATTGGGACCACTACTGTTTATTAATTATTTGTGAAGTAAAACGGTTCATGACACAGAATTCTTCGCGTCTTTGGAAATGTTTTACATAATATCCAGCCACAACTGAATGCTGACATACATACTGTTATTCAGTGGTTCAAATGCAAGCCGAGAGGATTTGTGATGTCGATACGAACATCGGTGTACACTGTACGTGTTCTAAAGCTGACTGCCAAATAGATACCTTAGTGGAGAAGTGTCAAATGAGTAATGCTAGCGTGGGACGCGCGATACAATGTCAAAACATTGCATCCATTCATAGTTACTAAGACAGTTTACAAAATGCACTCGCACAAAATGATGTTGTGGAGATGTGTGGGTCTAGCACTGGATGATTAAATTCAGTCATACTTTTGTGTGTATATATATAATAATATATATATATATATATATATATATATATATATATATATATATATACATATATATATATATATATATGTTTATATATATATGTTTGAGTGTGTATATACGTATATATATATATATATATATATATATATATATATATATATATACATAACATCCTCATTATAACTCATTTGACACTTCCCACTAAAGGTAATGCTTGGTAACAGCTTTAGAACATACAGTGTACACCGATTTTCGTATCGACATCACAAATCCTCTCCTCATTTCTCTTTCTCTCTATGTATATATATATATATATATATATATATATATATATATATATATATATATATATATATAATACGTATATACGATACTCAAACATTCTTAAGTA
>JAODUO010000057.1:645000-734079 GCA_025642075.2 Ridgeia piscesae | reverse complement strand
ACTTTTCGAAGTCTAAACCATCTTCAATATATCAGTTCTGATCAATCACATAGCGTGAAAACTAGCTACATCAGTCGCCTAAGTAAAACGTTTCGTTTGTTTTCTCGTCTTTGTGAGAACTGTAACATTAAGATTAAAGTCCACTCGCAATTGTTATTATACGTGACATTTACGTCAAGCTATATTTGATTCTCCCGGTGATCGGCCTACATTGACAATTACATCAAAACGTTATACTGCACCAGCACAAAGTGGCTGTACTCGATAAACGCAAGGTTTCACTCACTATGAAATGACTGACCCGCGTCGTCAGTCTTCACCTAATCGCGCCCGGTCGTCCAGTAATGCTGCTAGGAGTCGCCTGCCTTGGACCATGCGTCTCTGAACCTTCATCTGGCGAAGACACCTGAGAAAAAACACAATAAAAAGAGCATTATAATATATACGGTGACTAAAGACGTTGACACAAGTAGACTCAATTCTTACACATGCCCACATTCCTTCACCCCACTGTAATCAAAGGCGTAAATCCCACAGCGATGCGGTCGAGATTACATTAAAGAAATTGGCATCTTTTTCCAGCATTCGGCTGCGCGGCTTGGTAATGGCGCGAAACCGGAAGGGACATCCCTACTGTGACGTCACGACAATACAGCAAACGCGCCATTTTCGTTCAGACAACGTCAGATTTCAAGATGGCGACGCCGTTGATATAGGCAAACTGGGGAGGGGGAACGCTTTCTTCCGACTACTCCTTCTTTCTATCAATGTCTGCCCTAGCACAGGTTCATGTTGTCATCATGTAAACGCATAAGACTACAGTTGTATTATGGTGCAGCGGCCTGTGCGACATTCGGGTACTTTTTCTGTACGATGTTTGTCAATATGCGTGGCGTATAGCATCGATTAGATTCAACAATGTTAGTGTATGTCCATTGATTTTAATACCAAATATGTCAGTCCGGCTGTATCCGCTCTTATTAAACCCGGGCAGTCGGTTTGCCAGTTGGATGCGCGCTAGCCACTACACTACCGGCGCCTCCCGTAATGAATGTTCAACTGTAGGAGCATGTAGTTTGCATGCTACACAAGTGCCTAATTCTTGACGGAAATGACACAACATTTATATTCTTGTTCTCATTCACAGTCCACTGTACATGTCGCATACCATTCTTCGATGAGTTGTCAAAGTCTTAAGCTTTCCATCTATGCCTACGCAAATAGAAGTTTGGGCAGTATATAATTTAACATTCGTTTTATTGACCTTCGCAATAATATATACTCTCAACGACAGAAGTTCCGTTTAAATGTTGGCACTCTACTCTCGTCGATCTGTAACTCTAAAAAGTTTTATCGGCGACGCCACGAGTGCTGTATGCAGGCTACGCAAATATGTTTCTGAAGTATTACACGCCATTCCAAACTGCTTATGAATACACGAAGTGCTTGTACGCAAAGCATTGAAACAAAAGCTGTTGTTAAATCAAATACATGTCGTCGAAGTGTGTGAGGCGGGGTAATACAAGACGTTCGTTCGCATAAAGATTTACTCTGCAATGCGATACTATTTGTAGGGCGTTCGGTTTGTGTAGCTCAATACCAATCGTTATATGATGCGAGTATTGCCTGTTAGTTACTTTGTGGTATAATCTTCATATTGAACTTGCCAAATGTCTGTTGTTTCGTTTCAGGTCTTCCGATTTGATTCCGAAGTGTGAACGACAAAACACTCTCAGAACACGACGCGGGAGAAGTGGTGCACCCTACGCAAGTATAGTATATAATCGTGTAGTTGCCTGGGTAGTTTGGAAGAACCTTTGTTTTTTCGTATGGTACTTTGTCATGACTGTTATGTCTTGCTTTTGGCGTTACTTGTTTGTCGGCATAGCGATCATGGTATGGCCAAGGACCTCCTGGCCTGTTGGCTGTTATCACTGTATCGCATGCTATTGATTGCATGGCAATGGGCAATTCCTCAAAAGGAAGCGCATCTCCGTCACTACCTACATACAAGTGTGCTTGCCGAGTAATGTGTGTTTGCAATAAATATTCGTCTTAAAACATCGATTGATCTCTACACTTGTTTTAGAAGAAGACAAAGCAATTGTGTACTCGTGACTTACGCTACAACAAAGCGCCTGGCCGACGGTTGAATTTGCATGCTGCTCCCTAAGCATACTGTTTCCAGTCGAGATCAGAGCGTTGTGATTTGTGTAATGAGAGACAGAGAACCAACTGTGTTGAGTGGGTGTCTGTTTGCGTGCGAGAATGTGTGTGACATTCGCGCGATTGGTGCTTATGCTTACCAATGTTAAGGTAGTTTCCGCGGTGCGATCTCGGCCCCTTAAATAAGTTTCGTTCCATGTGCCTTATTTGAGCATCATATTTTGACATTAATTATGTTGGAATCTAATAATTAATGTAGGCAAGTTGTCTGTGTGCAACAGAAGCTCGCTCACAAGGTGATGTGACTGGCATAGTTGGATGTTTTGCACTTGCTCCAGCCAATTTACTTCTTAATACAATGATAGCACATTCGATTGAATGCATACAACTGACAGATATTGCGGCTAGACACATAAAAAGCACCACCTGGAGTGGTTACGAGGAGACTTTTCGAAGTCTAAACCATCTTCAATATATCAGTTCTGATCAATCACATAGCGTGAAAACTAGCTACATCAATCGCCTAAGTAAAACGTTTCGTTTGTTTTCTCGTCTTTGTGAGAACTGTAACATTAAGATTAATGTCCACTCGCAATTGCTATTATACATGACATCTATGTCAAGCTATATTTGATTCTCCCGGTGATCGGCCTACATTTACAATTACATCAAAACGTTATACTGCACCTGCACAAAGTGGCTGTACTCGATAAACGCAAGGTTTCACTCACTATGAAATGACTGACCAGCGTCGTCAGTCTTCACCTAATCGCGCCCGGTCGTCCAGTAATGCTGCCAGGAGTCGCCTGCCTTGGACCATGCGTCTCTGAGCCTTCATCTGGCGAAGACACCTGAGAAAAAACACAATAAAAAGAGCATTATAATATATACGGTGACTAAAGACGTTGACACAAGTAGACTCAATTCTTACACATGCCCACATTCCTTCACCCCGCTGCCGTCAAAGGCGTAAATCCCACAGCGATGCGGTCGAGATTACATTAAAGAAACTGGCATCTTTTTCCAGCATTCGGCTGCGCGGCGTGGTAATGGCGCGAAACCGGAAGGGACATCCCGGTTGTGACGTCACGACAATACGGCAAACGCGCCATTTTCGTTCAGACAACGTCAGATTTCAAGATGGCGACGCCGTTGATATAGGCAAACTGGGGAGGGGGACGTTTCTTCCGACTACTCCTTCTTTCTATCAATGTCTGCCCTTGCACAGGTTCATTTTGTCATCATGTACACGCATAAGACTACAGTTTTATTATGGTGCAGCGGCCTGTGCGACATTCGAAAACTTTTTCTGTACGATGTTTGTCAATATGCGTGGCGTATAACATCGATTAGATTCAACAATGTTAGTCTATGTCCATCGATTTTAATACCAAATATGTCAGTCCGGCTGTATCCGCTCTTATTAAACCCGGGCAGTCGGTTTGCAATTTGGATGCGCGCTAACCACTACACTACCCGCGCCTCCCGTAATGAATGTTCAAATGTAGGAGCAATTGAGTTGGGTTTGCATTGTACACAAGTGCCTAATTCTTGTCGGAAATGGCACAACATTTATATTCTTGTTCTCATTCACAGTTCACTGTACATGTCGCATACCACTCTTCGATGAGTTGTCATTGTCTTAAACTTTCCATCTGTGCCTATGCAAATAGAAGTTTGGGCAATATATAATTTAACATTCGTTTTACTGACCTTCGCAATAATATATACTCTCAACGACAGAAGTTTCGTTTAAATGTTGGCACTCTACTCTCGTCGATCTGTAACTCTAAAAGGTGTTATCGGCGACGCCACGAGTGCTGTATGCAGGCTACGCAAATATGTTTCTGAAGTATTACATGCCATTCCAAACTGTTTATGAATTCACGAAATGCTTGTACGCAACGCAATGAAACAAAAGCTGTTGTTATATCAAATACATGTCGTCGAAGGGTGTGAGGCGGGGTGATACAAGACGTTCGTTCGCATAAAGATTTACTCTGCAATGCGATACTATTTGTAGGGCGTTCGGTTTGTGTAGCTCAATACCAATCGTTATATGATGCGACTATTGCCTGTTAGTTGCTTTGTGGTTTCGTTTTCATATTGAACTTGCCAAATGTCTGCTGTTTCGTTTCAGGTCTTCCGATTTGATTCCGAAGTGTGAACGACAAAACACTCTCAGAACACGACGCGAGAGAAGTGGTGCATCCCACGCAAGTCTATTATATAATCGTGTATTTGCCTGGGTAGTTTGGAAGAACCTTTGTTTTTTCGTATGGTACTTTGTCATGACTGTTATGTCTTGCTTTTGGCGTTACTTGTTTGTCGGCATAGCGCTCATGGTATGGCCAAGGACCTCCTGGCCTGTTGGCAGTTATCACTGTATCGCATGCTATTGATTGCATGGCAATGGGCAATGCCTCAAAAGGAAGCGCATCTCCGTCACTACCTACATACAAGTGTGCTTGACGAGTAATGTGTGTTTGCAATAAATATTCGTCTTAAAACATCGATTGATCTCTACACTTGTTTCAGAAGAAGACAAAGCAATTGTGTACTCGTGACTTACGCTACAACAAAACGCCTGGCCTACGGTTGCATTTGTATGCTGCTCCCTAAGCATACTGTTTCCAGTCGAGATCAGAGCGTTGTGATTTGTGTAATGAGAGACAGAGAACCAACTGTATTGAGTGGGTGTCTCTTCGCGTGCGAGAATGTGTGTGACATTCGTGCGATTGGTGCTTATGCTTACCAATGTTAAGGTAGTTTCCGCTGTGCGATCTCGGCCCCTTAAATAAGTTTCGTTCCATGTGCCTTATTTGAGCATCATCTTTTGACATTAATTATGTTGGAATCTAATAATTAATGTAGGCAAGTTGTCTGTGTGCAACAGAAGCTCGCTCACAAGGTGATGTGACTGGCATAGTTGAATGTTTTGCACTTGCTCCAGCCAATTTACTTCTTAATACAATGATAGCACATTCGATTGAATGCATACAACTGACAGATATTGCGGCTAGACACAAAAAAGCACCACCTGGAGTGGTTACGAGGAGACTTTTCGAAGTCTAAACCATCTTCAATATATCAGTTCTGATCAATCACATAGCGTGAAAACTAGCTACATCAATCGCCTAAGTAAAACGTTTCGTTTGTTTTCTCGTCTTTGTGAGAACTGTAACATTAAGATTAATGTCCACTCGCAATTTCTATTATACATGACATTATGTCAAGCTATATTTGATTCTCCCGGTGATCGGCCTACATTTACAATTACATCAAAACGTTATACTGCACCTGCACAAAGTGGCTGTACTCGATAAACGCAAGGTTTCACTCACTATGAAATGACTGACCCGCGTTGTCCGTCTTCACCTAATCGCGCCCGGTCGTCCAGTAATGCTGCCAGAAGTCGCCTGCCTTGGACCATGCGTCTCTGAGCCTTCATCTGGCGAAGACACCTGAGAAAAAACACAATAAAAAGAGCATTATAATATATACGGTGACTAAAGACGTTGACACAAGTAGACTCAATTCTTACACATGCCCACATTCCGTCACCCCGCTGCCGTCAAAGGCGTAAATCCCAAAGCGATGCGGTCGAGATTACAATAAAGAAATTGGCATCTTTTTCCAGCATTCGGCTGCGCGGCGTGGTAATGGCGCGAAACCGGAAGGGACATCCCTACTGTGACGTCACGACAATACGCAAACGCGCCATTTTCGTTCAGACAACGTCAGATTTCAAGATGGCGACGGCGTTGATATAGGCAAACTGGGGAGGGGGGACGCTTTCTTCCGACTACTCCTTCTCTCTATCAATGTCTGCCCTTGCACAAGTTCATGTTGTCATCATGGACACGCATAAGACTACAGTTTTATTATGGTGCAGCGGCCTGTGCGACATTCGGGTACTTTTTCTGTACGATGTTTGTCAATATGCGTGGCGTATAGCATCGATTAGATTCAACAATTTTAGTCTATGTCCATTGATTTTAATACCAAATATGTCAGTCCGGCTGTATCCGCTCTTATTAAACCCGGGCAGTCGGTTTGCCATTTGGATGCGCGCTAACAACTACACTAGCCGAGCCTCCCGTAATGAATGTTCAAATGTAGGAGCAATTGAGTTGGGTTTGCAATGTACACAAGTGCCTAATTCTTGTCGGAAATGGCACAACATTTATATTCTTGTTCTCATTCACAGTTCACTGTACATGTCGCATACCACTCTTCGATGAGTTGTCATTGTCTTAAACTTTCCATCTGTGCCTATGCAAATAGAAGTTTGGGCAGTATCTAATTTAACATTCGTTTTACTGACCTTCGCAATAATATATACTCTCAACGACAGAAGTTCCGTTTAAATGTTGGCACTCTACTCTCGTCGATCTGTAACTCTAAAAGGTGTTATCGGCGACGCCACGAGTGCTGTATGCAGGCTACGCAAATATGTTTCTGAAGTATTACATGCCATTCCAAACTGTTTATGAATTCACGAAATGCTTGTACGCAACGCAATGAAACAAAAGCTGTTGTTAAATCAAATACATGTCGTCGAAGGGTGTGAGGCGGGGTGATACAAGACGTTCGTTCGCATAAAGATTTACTCTGCAATGCGATACTATTTGTAGGGCGTTCGGTTTGTGTAGCTCAATACCAATCGTTATATGATGCGACTATTGCCTGTTAGTTACTTTGTGGTATCATCTTCATATTGAACTTGCCAAATGTCTGCTGTTTCGTTTCAGGTCTTCCGATTTGATTCCGAAGTGTGAACGACAAAACACTCTCAGATCACGACGCGGGAGAAGTGGTGCAACATATGCAAGTATAGTATATAATCGTGTAGTTGCCTGGGTAGTGTGGAAGAACCTTTGTTTTTTCGTATGGTACTTTGTCATGACTGTTATGTCTTGCTTTTGGCGTTACTTGTTTGTCGGCATAGCGCTCATGGTATGGCCAAGGACCTCCTGGCCTGTTGGCAGTTATCACTGTATCGCATGCTATTGATTGCATGGCAATGGGCAATGCCTCAAAAGGAAGCGCATCTCCGTCACTACCTACATACAAGTGTGCTTGCCGAGTAATGTGTGTTTGCAATAAATATTCGTCTTAAAACATCGATTGATCTCTACACTTGTTTTAGAAGAAGACAAACCAATTGTGTACTCGTGACTTACGCTACAACAAAGCGCCTGGCCGACGGTTGAATTTGCATGCTGCTCCCTAAGCATACTGTTTCCAGTCGAGATCAGAGCGTTTTGATTTGTGTAATGAGAGACAGAGAACCAACTGTATTGAGTGGGTGTCTGTTCGCGTGCGAGAATGTGTGTGACATTCGCGCGATTGGTGCTTATGCTTACCAATGTTAAGGTAGTTTCCGCGGTGCGATCTCGGCCACTTAAATAAGTTTCGTTCCATGTGCCTTATTTGAGCATCATCTTTTGACATTAATTATGTTGGAATCTAATAATTAATGTAGGCAAGTTGTCTGTGTGCAACAGAAGCTCGCTCACAAGGTGATGTGACTGGCATAGTTGGATGTTGTGCACTTGCTCCAGCCAATTTACTTCTTAATACAATGAGAGCACATTCGATTGAATGCATACAACTGACAGATATTGCGGCTAGACACAAAAAAGCACCACATGGAGTGGTTACGAGGAGACTTTTCGAAGTCTAAACCATCTTCAATATATCAGTTCTGATCAATCACATAGCGTGAAAACTAGCTACATCAATCGCCTAAGTAAAACGTTTCGTTTGTTTTCTCGTCTTTGTGAGAACTGTATCATTAAGATTAATGTCCACTCGCAATTGCTATTATACATGACATCTATGTCAAGCTATATTTGATTCTCCCGGTGATCGGCCTACATTTACAATTACATCAAAACGTTATACTGCACCTGCACAAAGTGGCTGTACTCGATAAACGCAAGGTTTCACTCACTATGAAATGACTGACCCGCGTCGTCAGTCTTCACCTAATCGCGCCCGGTCGTCCAGTAATGCTGCCAGGAGTCGCCTGCCTTGGACCATGCGTCTCTGAGCCTTCACCTGAGAAAAAACACAATAAAAAGAGCATTATAATATATACGGTGACTAAAGACGTTGACACAAGTAGACTCAATTATTACACATGCCCACATTCCTTCACCCCGCTGCCGTCAAAGGCGTAAATCCCACAGCGATGCGGTCGAGATTACATTAAAGAAACTGGCATCTTTTTCCAGAATTCGGCTGCGCGGCGTGGTAATGGCGCGAAACCGGAAGGGACATCCCTACTGTGACGTCACGACAATACGGCAAACGCGCCATTTTCGTTCAGACAACGTCAGATTTCAAGATTGCGACGCCGTTGATATAGGCAAACTGGGGAGGGGGGACGCTTTCTTCCGACTACTCCTTCTTTCTTTCAATGTCTGCCCTTGCACAAGTTCATGTTGTCATCATGTACACGCATAAGACTACAGTTTTATTATGGTGCAGCGGCCTGTGCGACATTCGGGTACTTTTTCTGTACGATGTTTGTCAATATACGTGGCGTATAGCATCGATTAGATTCAACAATGTTAGTCTATGTCCATTGATTTTAATACCAAATATGACAGTCCGGCTGTATCCGCTCTTATTAAACCCGGGCAGTCGGTTTACCATTTGGATGCGCGCTAACCACTACACTACCCGCGCCTCCCGTAATGAATGTTCAAATGTAGGAGCAATTGAGTTGGGTTTGCATTGTACACAAGTGCCTAATTCTTGTCGGAAATGGCACAACATTTATATTCTTGTTCTCATTCACAGTTCACTGTACATGTCGCATACCACTCTTCGATGAGTTGTCATTGTCTTAAACTTTCCATCTGTGCCTATGCAAATAGAAGTTTGGTCAATATCTAATTTAACATTCGTTTTACTGACCTTCGCAATAATATATACTCTCAACGACAGAAGTTCCGTTTAAAAGTTGCCACTCTACTCTCGTCGATCTGTAACTCTAAAAGGTGTTATCTGCGACGCCACGAGTGCTGTATGCAGGCTACGCAAATATGTATCTGAAGCATTACATGCCATTCCAAACTGTTTATGAATACACGCAAGTGCTTGTACGCAACGCAATGAAACAAAAGCTGTTGTTAAATCAAATACATGTCGTCGAAGTGTGTGAGGCGGGGTAATACAAGACGTTCGTGCGCATACAGATTTACTCTGCAATGCGATACTATCTGTAGGGCGTTCGGTTTGTGTAACTCAATACCAATCGTTATATGATGCGACTATTGCCTGTTAGTTGGTTTGTGGTTTCGTTTTCATATTGAACTTGCCAAATGTCTGCTGTTTCGTTTCAGGTCTTCCGATTTCATTCCGAAGTGTGAACGACAAAACACTCTCAGAACACGACGCGAGAGAAGAGGTGCACCCCACGCAAGTCTAATATATAATCATGTAGTTGCATGGGTAGTTTGGACGAACCTTTGTTTTTGCGTATGGTACTTTGTCATGATTGTTATGTCTTGCTTTTGGCGTTACTTGTTTGTCGGCATAGCGCTCATGATATGGCCAAGGACCTGGCCTGTTGGCAGTTATCACTGTGTCGCCCGCTATTGATTGCATGGCAATGGGCAATGCCTCAAAAGGAAGCGCATCTCCGTCACTACCTACATACAAGTGTGCTTGCCGAGTAATGTGTGTTTGCAATAAATATTCGTCTTAAAACATCGATTGATCTCTACACTTGTTTTAGAAGAAGACAAACCAATTGTGTACTCGTGACTTACGCTACAACAATGCGCCTGGCCTACGGTTGAATTTGCATGCTGCTCCCTAAGCATACTGTTTCCAGTCGAGATCAGAGCGTTGTGATTTGTGTAATGAGAGACAGAGAACCAACTGTATTGAGTGGGTGTTTGTTTGCGTGCGAGAATGTGTGTGACATTCGCGCGATTGGTGCTTATGCTTACCAATGTTAAGATAGTTTCCGCGGATCGATCTCGGCCTCTTAAATAAGTTTCGTTCCATGTGCCTTATTTGAGCATCATATTTTGACATTAATTATGTTTGAATATAATAATTAATGTAGCCAAGTTGTCTGTGTGCAACAGAAGCTCGCTCACAAGGTGATGTGACTGGCATAGTTGGATGTTTTTGCACTTGCTCAAGCCAATTTACTTCTTAATACAATGATAGCACATTCGATTGAATGCATACAACTGACAGATATTGCGGCTAGACCCAAAAAGCACCACCTGGAGTGGTTACGAGGAAATTATTCGAAGTCTAAACCATCTTCACTATATCAGTTCTGATCAATCACATAGCGTGAAAACTAGCTACATCAATCGCCTAAGTAAAACGTTTCGTTTGTTTTCTCGTCTTTGTGAGAACTGTAACATTAAGATTAATGTTCACTCGCAATTGTTATTATACATGACATCTATGTCAAGCTATATTGATTCTCCCGGTGATCGGCCTACATTTACAATTACATCAAAACGTTATACTGCACCTGCACAAAGTGGCTGTACTCGATAAACACAAGGTTTCACTCACTATCAAATGACTGACCCGCGTCGTCAGTCTTCACCTAATCGCGCCCGGTCGTCCAGTAATGCTGCCAGAAGTCGCCTGCCTTGGACCATGCGTCTCTGAACCTTCATCTGGCGAAGACACATGAGAAAAAAACAATAAAAACAACGTTATAATATGTACGGTGATTAAAGAGGTTGACACAAGTAGACTCAATTCTTACACATGCCCACATTTCTTCATCCCACTGTAATCAAAGGCGTAAATCCCACAGCGATACGGTCGAGATTACATTAAAGATATTGGCATTTTATTCCAGCATTCGGCTGCGCGGCGTGGTAATGGCGCGAAACCGGAAGGGACATCCCTACTGTGACGTCACGACAATACGGCAAACGCGCCATTTTCGTTCAGACAACGTCAGATTTCAAGATGGCGACGCCGTTGATATAGGCACACTGGGGAGGGGGGACGCTTTCTTCCGACTACTTCTTCCTTTCAATGTCTGCCCTTGCACAGGTTCATGATGTCATCATGTACACGCATAAGACTACAGTTTTATTATGTTGCAGCGGCCCGTGCGACATTCGGGTACTTTTTCTGTACGATGTTTGTCAATATTCGTGGCGTATAGCATCGATTAGATTCAACAATGTTAGTCTATGTCCATTGATTTTAATACGAAATATGTCAGGCCTGCTGTGTCCGCTCTTATTAAACTCGGGCAGTCGGTTTGCCAGTTGGATTCGCGCTAACCACTACACTAGCCGCGTCTCCCGTAATGAATGTTCAAATGTAGGAGGATGTAGTATGCATGCTACACAAGTGCATAATTCTTGTCGGAAATGGCACAACATTTATATTATTGTTCTCATTCACAGTCCACTGTACATGTCGCATACCACTCTTCGATGAGTTGTCAATGTCTTAAGCTTTCCATCTATGCCTATGCAAATAGAAGTTTGGGCAGTATCTAAATTAACATTCGTTTTATTGACCTTCGCAATGATATATACTCTCAACGACAGAAGTTTCGTTTAAATGTTGGCACTCTACTTTCGTCGATGTGTAACTCTAAAACGTGTTAACGGCGACGCCACGAGTGCTGTATGCAGGCTACGCAAATATGTATCTGTAGCGTTACATGCTATTCCAAACTGTTTATGAATACACGAAAGGCTTGTACGCAACGCAATGAAACAAAAGCTGTTGTTAAATCAAATACATGTCGTCGAAGTGTGTGAGGCGGGGTGATACAAGACGTTCGTTCGCATAAAGATTTACTCTGCAATGCGGTTTGTGTAGCTCAATACCAATCGTTATATGGTGCGACTATTGCCTGTTAGTTGCTTTGTGGTTTCGTTTTCATATTGAACTTGCCAAATGTCTGCTGTTTCGTTTCAGGTCTTCCGATTTGATTCCGAAGTGTGAACGACAAAAAACTCTCAGAACACGACGCGAGAGAAGTGGTGCACCACACGCAAGTCTAGTATATAATCGTGTAGTTGCCTGGGTAGTTTGGAAGAACCTTTGTTTTTTCGTATGGTACTTCGTCATGACTGTTATGTCTAGCTTTTGGCGTTACAGCATTGCGATATGTGGATGGAAGATAAACTTCAAAACGTGGTCTATGTAAACCACTCAATGGTAAGTAATAATCGCAGACGATTCACGAAACAATGGTGGACAGACGAACTAACTCAGCTTTGGAACAATGACCTAGTCCCGGAATATTAGTAGGGCAGGGAACCGAGGACCAACAACATTTCGTCATTCTCAATAACAAAAGCATGGTGGCTAATGGCGGTGAACTTTTACTTTCTGACGTACCATGAACAAGATTTACAGCAGCCAAATTTATCACATATTTTATATACATATACATATACTAAACTGAGACTAAGCTATAACCCTAAATATTTCCCTACACTTCTAAAGGTCGACGCATCGACACCAATACTGATGTTACGGCAATCACAGAGCTGCTGTAGCCCACACTGATACATTGTATTTGTTTACGTAATACACGTGATTTTATATTATAACCTAATGTGTGAGGAGACATTTGGCGGCTGTATGTTGTCGTTTTCATACGCACTAATGGCTATTAATGTAACAACATAAGAACGCAAAATACATGTATATATATATATATATATATATATATATATATATATATATTTTTTTTTTATATATATATATGTGTGTATATATGTGTATATATATATATATATATATATATATATATGTGTGTGTGTGTATATATATATATTGTGTGTATATATGTGTATATATATATATATATATATATATATATATATATATATATATACATATATAGACGAACCCATATATATATATATATACAGAGTTTGCGTGGATGACGGATGGCCCCCTCAAATTCAAAATCCTGGCTGCGCTACTGCTTTGGAATAACCTCACAGTGAGTGAACAATTGTGGATTAAGGGTAGCGAACAAAACAAACCGCACCTTAAAACGGAAATGAAGGTAGCCCCAAAACTGTTTGATAGACAGATGCAAACTGCCAAATGTAAATTATGGCGTCAGCAACAAGAACACCTACTTGCTCTGCCTTCTGAAAATACATTGAAAATTAGGAATAAAACAAGAACGCCACCATACTATACCCATGGAAGTGGTACTGAAGAATGGGTCCACGTCCACAGACCAAGGTGTGATATTACGTAAGTGGAGAACTGGCATTCACACTTTGCTGAACCCTGTCCATTACAAATGAACAGTTGACTATTAACTGCCGGTAGAAACACACTCCCTGGTTCACCTTGAACATTTTGATAGAAAGTAGATATTTGCCTGGCCTTAAGCAAGGCCAAGACACATAAAGCGTTGGGTGATGACAGTGTTACAATCGATACGCTGTGCAATGATAATGCCATCGACTTCCTCTACAAAATATTTAATCAATGTTCTGGATAACAGCATGGTTCCTGAAGCATGAAGCAAGGCGTCGAGACATATCGTAATTCCGATACCCAAGTGTTTACGTCTGATCCACGAGTGCTACTGACCGATGGGGGAAATTACGCTGACTTCGCAAGTGTATAACATCTACTGTTCTTTTTAAAAGATCGTCTTATATCATGGGTTGAGGGCAAAACCAATTGTGTGATGGGCAACATGAGTCTAGACCAGGTCGCAATTGTATCGACCACCTACCTACCATTACAAAACATAATCAGCACAAGAAACAAATGCCGACAACACATGTTTGCCTGTTTCTTTCATTGTTGTAAAGTTTACTACCGTATCAATATATATTTCCTTTGGAAACAACTGTTGAACTTTGATATAGGCCTACAAAGAAATGTTTGAGGCCATGAAATCGTTATAATTATTATGTCGATTACAAATACTATGTTAGGGTCTACAACTTAAAGTCTGACTTGTTCAATGTTGATTGCAATCTTAAACATGGATGTTGAGATAAATCAGCTGGGTGGGTATCATGCAACAACCTGTTATGATTATGTGCCATAATTACCATAATGTATGCGGGGTTTGGATTTAGATGGGTGTCATGTGGTTTGTCTTTACAACTTGTACGGAGTTGGATACATATTCATTTATGAACAGGGAGCACAGAAGCGGGGAAAGGACAGATCCCTGGGGAGTTCCAGTATTCATGATGCTAGTGCTGGACGCAATACCGTTCATTTTGACAACCGGTGGTCGCTGCAGAAGAAAGTCAATGATCCAGTAACACATCGACGCGTCAAGTGATAGCAGATGCAGCTTGTCAAAGAGTTTATGTGGGATGACCGTGTTGAACACGGAACGGTAATCTACGATACAATATTATATAGTTTGCATTGTATTTATGTGCATATATGTTCGGAGACTCCAAGTGCTGCATCACAAAGTGCTGGGCCATCATCATCAGTGCATCGGTTGTCCCTGTAGGCGATACAATATGTGTAGTTTGCATTGTATCTATGTGCGTATATGTTCGGAGACACCAAGTTCTACTGTAGGCGAACTGGAGTGGATCCATCTTGGAGTTGGTGACAGACTTCAGATGCGTAAGGACTGTCAGTCGCTCCAACACTGTCACCACCACTGACGTCAGAGCCACGGGGCAGTGGTCGTTCAGCGCTTTTACCTTGGTCTTCTTCGGTACATGTATTATGGTCGCTGCCTTAAAACACAGAGGAACAGTGTGCTGATGGAGAGAGGCGCTAAACAGGTCCATGCATACAGGTGCTAATATTTATCATCGCAATGTTTCAATGTGGAAACGTTGTCAGGACCAGCTGCCTTCCTGCTGCTCTGCTGCTTGAATAGCTTTCTCACCTCGTGCTCTTGCACATTGAAGGGAGGAGGGAGTGGCACAGCAGGGTCAGGCAGGCTGACCGATATAGGCGTCGACTGGGTACAAACAAATATTCTGTCATAAATCTCATACATAACAGGAAATGTCGATTCTTCCTAGGTGTGGGTAAATGTACCCCATCAGCCGCAGTACGCGGTGAAATGGGATGGAAAATACCGGTTCACTAACAATGGCTATTGATCAGTTACAGAGCTCTGGTGTCGTTTAATTAATATGAATACATATAGAGTGATAAAACAAGTATTTCTATGGATGATGAAATGGACGCAAGTGGAATAAGAAATTGATGGTACGATGTATACCGTCGTTTTAATAATCTAAATATGCATGATGTTATTAATGCGAGAGGCCATGTTGTTGTAAAGAACGTAATACAACACATCCTTGTTTATCTGTCAGAAGAAAATGGACAGCAATAGCTTGCTATTATCAATACAGAAGGTGCTAGAATCAAACTACGAACTAACAAACCGTTCCAGACCAATGTTATAACTGAGCACTGTGTCAAACAAATTATGAATAGAAGTAATTGATCAGCACTTGCAAAATGTCGATGTGGTGTCGCATCAGTGATAATTGAAACTCTGCGTTTTGAACGCAGTGTGACTTCCATTGCCTCGTCTATAAAATGATAACTGTCAACAGCTACATGTACGAACCACTCATGTATGGTACGGTAATAAACACTGATTCCATGGTACTATAATTAGACCAACTGGTCACATTATAGTACCATGGTCCATTACTGCCGGTCCAATATAAGAGTGCAATTGGTCCAATTGTAGGTACTACTTACTTTAACTGGATCTATTTCAATATTATAGTTTTCCTAAATAAGTCTAAAATCATCGCAGTTTCATATGTGTAATTTCGCAGCACGTTAAAGGGCATTAATATTATGTATCGAACGCTACCAGAAAGTATGTGTTATCTCTATCAGGATGGACATTATTTGACATAATCAATAGGTGGTCCAATTTCCATGCCCATACCCTAGGCTATATAGGCCTAGACTATATCATATATTTTATTCTATACATTCAGAGTTTGTTTGGATGTCGGATGGCTTCCTCCAATGTAAATTTCTGACTACGCCACTGCATCTTACTGCGTTGTTTTCCTTCAATCATTAAAAATCATCCTAGGTATAGTTATGCTATGCACATTTTTTTGAAATTAAATGTTGCATATTAAATAATCATTTTGAAAATCTCGCCCCATGAATTCCACCATACCGTCTTTCGTGTAGTTCACTAGGACGCAAACATTGTAAAACGTAAATATACCTGGGAATCGTTGAAAGAACACAAGGAAGTATGAAAAGTAGCCAACAATGGGGTAGGGAAAGAGTCTACAATAGTGCCGAATTCTTGCCAAATATGGCACAGTCCACTTACTATACCTATACCCGCCAGTCGAACACGATCGCGAGTCGAACACATAAGGATATCGCTTATAAATACCGCCAGATGTAACATAGAATACGCAAAACATGTACATTTGGCATCTACAAAAACATGATGATTGACACAAATGTAAAATGAGGTTTGTGAACATATATTTTCAAAATAAACAACTTGTGATGGTCCCTGACCCTGTGGAGTGTGGCGTGATTAAAAACAGCATCTGCAAATAACTCAAAGGGCTGAATATGCATAGATAATATGGGTTGGATTCTCAATATGCCGAAGGCTTCCTTATCCACTTGCCATCTGGAGTTCACTTTCGGATGGCAATATTGTTAAAATTGATTAAATCTTATAATTATTACCACCACCGCGTTACCATTTCGACACGGCACGGACATTTGTTCGCGCGACATCATCTCAAGGGGGTATATTTTGTAAGTATTTCGCTAAAATATACCTTTTTAGCAATTTATTTGCACAGGTGGAATAAAATAAGTGTTACATATTTTGAATATCGATATACTTTGCAAATGTTTCTTCATATACTGGCATAATCGGCATGTTTTGATTCATGTGTTCGACTCGCGGGCTGGCCAGTACATACAGGGCGCACAGCACTGTTCGATCGGTCGTGTTTTTCTAAAACGTTCCACATATTGAAAATAGAAGTTTCGGATCTATTTAACATAAATGCATACTGCTGACCTTCATATACTATATTCGACGACAGAATTTCTGATAAGGTTTTGGCATTCTGTGCGATCTTGTAAACTGAAAATTTTCAACAGCGACGCTCCCGCTGAAAGTTTATCCCGTGTATGACACGGAAATAGTTTCCTCGGTAATACGGCGGCGTCTTGTATAAGATTGCGATTTAATTATTCGTACAGCGAGCAAAAAGATGTAAGCTGCTGACAAATGGTCGGTTGGACGTATTTTTAGGCATTTTTCGACAAGTAATAAATGCGTTTTTGCCAAACTGTACTAATTGTGTGAATCATCGATTAGTATAATGAAAGTGTAGCCCAGTAGGCGTAGCTTATAAGATTAATTTACTGATGGCTATTTGCTACCACTCCACGTCCAAATACCTTTGTGTTGCTATTCCGATGTACACACATGTTTAAGTTTAGGGTTAGTTTTAGGATTAGTATTAGGTTTAGGTTTAATTTAGATTATATTCGATTAGATTCAGTTAGATTAAAGGTACTGTTGACAAGATTGACATCAGGCATGTACATGCATTTGTATATGGTGGATAGCAAATAGCCACCTCAGCAATAATGTAACAGTCCCAATCAAGTTCCTTTATTGATTCTTCCTGTTTCACTGTTTCTGCGGCAGTGGTCATTTAATGTCAACCCGACTGCCCTTCTTTTGATAGTTTAAGGGTATCAATGTTATTTTGTGTGTATGGATTCAAAACAACAGTTCCGAATTCAAGTTTTGATATTACTAACATATTGTGACCGTAGGATGTTTTTTAACTCTAGGTGTTGAAGAGTGGAGATGCGTTCAAAAAGGCCAAGTGTTCTAGTATATTGAAATGCAATGGTGTGGACGTGCTATGGCTTTAAAATCACGTTCTTCTTCCAAACAGGGAGTTAGAAAATTCAAGCTTACGGACACAATCAATGATGCAATATGTCGTGTTTGCGGTGACGACGATCTAGTATCAAAATATGTGCATTGGGGTTAAAGTGCGCAAGAACGCGAAGCCGCCGAAGGCTAAGATTTTAGATACAAGGATATGAAATCATCTCGAAGAAAGGAAATTACAGACGCACAAAGCATAAGGCACGGCGTTAGCGGTCTATATTCGAAGACCTCAAAGTGGTCGTGGGTTTTCGACACGACCAAGTCGAGACGCTTCGAAAGCGTCCTAGCGACTGTCTCCAATGCTCTGTGATACTTAGACTCGCTTCACCAGCTGTTGGATGATACATTCGCTGTACTGTGTGATCCTTTGAACTACGAGACGTCACACAAACGTCCCCCAATGTTAGGGGACAATGTTTATACAGATGTGGGCAGATCTGATGAAAGAATATGCGGACAACCTGCGTGAGTTGCTGTTTCATTCAACGTTGATTGTTCACCATCAGTGCTTTTTACGGCTGTCCACCAGTTGACAAATGGTATACACAAATACTACAACTTCTTGCTGCAACAGCATGAGAGCAATCGACGCTACCATGAAGCAGTGGAACCCATCCGTTCAGTTGAAAATTACTTGATTGATATTTCAGCAATTAGCCATGTTCAGTCAGTTTGTGTTGAGGTAAATGTTGAGCTTGAACGTAGTGATCCATGTGAGCCTAGATGTTTTTCATATCATCCCGCAATCCCTAGTTATCGACATGACAGGTGGGAGGTTTGGAAACATGGCATTTGGTCTCTCTGTTACACAGGACATTTGGAGTAGCGCTACGTCCCCTCGAGCAACCGCTACCCGCTTCCACCAGTTTAGTCTTAATACGTCACTTCCTGTCCGGGATGCAGTATTTAAGAATTTCGCCAGCAAGACACCCGTGAACACACGTATTTGCAAGCAAACCCTAATTGGCGAAGAGTTTCCAAAGAATTACACGCGAGACCAGAAGTCGAAGGTTACTGGGGGCAAGGCAGAAGCCACCCAGGTATCTCAAGGACGCAAAACGCCCCGTCTGGATCTTACATCGACACACGCATTGTCATAACGCACCAACTCATCCACCTTGCAAAAGAAGACTCAGAATTGTCCAAAGTTGTCTTTTTAAGAAGTGCGCATGTTAAGAATAATCTGTAAAAAATACTTGTCTTCGGTGTTACATTTACGATATTTGTTATCGTATCAAGTAAAGGGTCAATACCTGTTTTCAATAGTACAGTTGGCAATGGATCTATATCACAAAACTTATTTAGAGAATACATAATTATTCGCCTCCTTTCCTCAAACGTAGCTGGAGTAAAAGAAGAAAGTAGATCAATTGTCTGTGCGGAGATTTAACATTTACTTTATTTTAACATATGAAGTGAGAACGAAGACTGTACAAGGGCAATGTTATCCTTGAAATAACCTGAGGACACACCACAAAGAGAATTTTGTCAGTTGTGTTTTGCCGGAGGATCAGCACGGCTACCTAAAATATGATTAATGCAACTCCATAACTGATCAGGAATTTCAGAGTTAGTTGACATCATATCAAGTAAGGTTTTAAGCACAACACAAAATGTTTATACATGTCATATTCATCAATTGCTGTTTTTTTAAACAAATCTGAATCCAAAATATCATCATTGAATGCGGTAATGTTATATATATATATATATATATATATATATATATATATATATATATATATATATATATATTGGCTGAAGACAAGCATTATGAAAGTTATTTTAATTGAAATCTGTGTGTATGCTTTAAATTCCGTGTATTTGCGCTTAGCAACGTAGCAGAATTGGTCTGATAGTTCCATAATACTAACAAATTCCATAATACTACCAAATGTACCTGTGCGGTATTCTCTGAGCGTCGATTTACAATATTTGAACGAAATTACTTTCTACTGGCCGAGGTGCACAACTTTGTTTTTAATTATATTGCCATTCTAACATAACATTTTTATCTGTGATATGATATTCATATGTGTAATATTAATGTAAATGTAATGTGTTTATTTAGTTACTATACGTGTATTTCTGAATCAGCACTTTTACACAATTTATTTATTTATTTAGTATTTATTTATTTATAATAATATGTATCTTATAGTTTTATTTAATTTACGCAGTAATGCGCCTGAAGAGATTTGTATGTAGCGAGGATACGGGCGCTGTATAAATTCGTATGTCATTATTATCATCATTATTATCTGTGTTTATATCGACCTACAACATCAGTAGTAACATCAACCGAGACAAGTACCTTACCTTTCCCTGTGATGCACCTCACAGTCGTATTCCAGGTTAATCTAGAAAGATCATCAGTTTTCAATCAGTTCTCGTGGCGCTGTAAGACGTGGGCGGAAATGGCGTGTGGTAGCAGTTACGTCACTTCCGGTTGGTTTCACTCAGCTTCCTGCCGCTTCTGCCGTGGCGCTTCGCCACTGGTCGTTGCCATTGCAAAACAAAATCTACTGTTTTCATATTATTTTAATCAATAATTTAACTCAGAAAATGTCTACCGTGACTTTTAAAGGCACATGGTAATCTGAATGATGTTGGTGCCTGGCACTCCTATGCCCCACCCCGCCCCTCTTGTATGTTGTATCTGATAATTGCTCCATACAGCTAAAATTGCATTCCAGTGTTGGTGTTGCGTGCTAATATTGAGGGTGCTGGGCCAGGACAGGACCTGCAGGGAGTCGTCTCCGATTGTAGAAGTATAACATCATAAGAGAATACGAGAATATTTTCGTTTGGATGTGTATCGGAGGCAGTCCCACCTGTGGTCGGACACTATATTTACGTCTCATAGCGACCAAGCAATGCAATTCGCTCCTATTTGGCACTTCTGCCAAGAACATCGGGCAGCAGTCTAGTTGTTGCGAGACCCCGACATAAAGCTGGCGAGTGTGCATTTGTCAACGCTGCTGCAACAATATGGAATGTGTCACCAACAATTGTGACGTCCAAAACCACCATACAATTGTCCAAGGCTGCATTAAAAACTCACCTATTTATTTCGACCTACACCGATTAATGACCGTTCAGACGTGTTTATGTATTTATTATTATTATTTTTAATCATTATTTTGAACCCGGGCCGCTGCCGTGCCAGGCGGATGTGATAACCAAGTATACTATCCGCGGAAGTGGAGGTGGGACTTCGATTTTCAAACATTTTATGTAAGGGCCAGGATAATTGCCTTTTCTCAAGAGTAGCGCTGGGTAACCCGGTTAGTGATGACAAGCATACGTCACAATTATGTTGCTCGACAACTTGAGTCGGACAATACATTTACCGATTGCTGAACCCGGGATGTGGCGTGACACGGATGACCTGGTTACTTCAACGAAGAACTAGATACACGCCACGCAGAATCTCTGATGTCGTAAACATGTTATAAAAACAGGCGTCTGAACAGGTTTTCTACAAAAATGTGATTTAGCCTGATGAGTCGTTTGCTCCGCTTCTGCGCGCGCTGATGTTCCTTGGTATGTAGGGGTTAATAAAGTATAGTATTAGTAGGCTACCATTAATCCTTTTTCTTAACTGCCAATGTTTAATTGTGTTTAAATGTGTCTAATTGTGTTTAATTGACTGATAAAGGTTGCACTAGTACAGCGAACAGCTCCTTATTCATCGAATTACGTGACCCGCGATGTACGACGAGAAAGCACCAGTTACCAATGTACCAATCAATGAGAGTCAGTTGCCACTTGTTGACACATGCAGCCTTATTCATATTCACGAGTAGTGTCTTTATATTTATGTTAA
Organism: Ridgeia piscesae; assembly: GCA_025642075.2. NCBI lineage: Eukaryota > Metazoa > Annelida > Polychaeta > Sabellida > Siboglinidae > Ridgeia > Ridgeia piscesae. Next base: position 712,168 of record JAODUO010000057.1, on the reverse strand, counting down.
TGTAGCGATGTTCTGCGTTCGGTGAAACGCAAGTAACGACGCGCGATTAGCTAGACACGTTGTAGTTGGGTGGGGTGTAAGTGGACTAGACATGTTGTAGTTGGGTGGGGTGTAAGTGGACTAGACATGTTGTAGTTGGGTGGGGTGTAAGTGGACTAGACATGTTGTAGTTGGGTGGGGTGTAAGTAGACTAGACATGTTGTAGTTGGGTGGGGTGTAAGTGGAATAGACATGTTGTAGTTGGGTGGGGTGTAAGTGGAATAGACGTGATGTAGTTGGGTGGGGTGTAAGTGGAATAGACATATTGTAGTTGGGTGGGGTGTAAGTGGAATAGACATGTTGTAGTTGGGTGGTATGTAAGTGGACTAGACACGTTGTAGTTGGGTGGGGTGTAATTGGAATATACATGTTGTAGTTGCGTGGGGTGTAAGTGGAATAGACATGTTGTAGTTGGGTGGGGTGTAAGTGGAATAGAGCCCCTCGCTTTCGATTTTCGTGTCAATATCATCAAAACGACAATGTTTTCATACGCTTTTGTGCGTGGGTGCCGTCCCTCCCCCGTCCTTGACTCTATGGTTGGTCAAAACGAACAGTGTGTATCTTGTGGCGCGTTATGAGAAATTCACGCGATAAAAGAAGTATATATATATATATATATATATATATATATATATATATATATATATATATATATATATATATATATATATATATATATATATATATATATATATATTATATATATATGTGTGTGTGTGTATGTGTGTGTACATAAATACATACATACATGCATACATACATACATACATACATACATATATACATTCATGCATGCCTGTATACATACATACATACATGCATACATACATACATACATACATACATACATACATACATACATACATACATACATACATACATACATACATACATACATACATACATACATACATACATACATACATATTTACATACATACTTACATACATACATACATACATACATACATACATACATACATACATACATACATACATACATACATACATACATACATACATACATACATACATACATACATACATACATACATACATACATACATACATACATACATACATACATACATACACACATACATTATATGTAGCGATGAAAACATATTATCCGATATTAACAGTAGAAAAACTACATCAACCCTAGAAACAATAAGGATTTCTTTGTACAAAACTGAAATGATAACGTTTTACAATTTTTTTTATTTATACACTAACATATAAAATCCTTATACATTTGTAGGTATGGACTACTGCAACAGCTACGCTGGTAAGACACATTTTGTTGTCTCTATTAAATAATATTTTGTCTCGTTGTCAAAATAAAAGTACGCAGAAGTCCCAGCAGGCGAATATGTATGCTGCTTAGCACAACTGATTTTTTCTTTATTCGGATCATAATAGTGGTTTGTTCATTAGAAAATACATTGTTATTGTAAGCGCCTTATGCAGGTGTCTGGTCGATTATGACGTTATTTCTGACACAATTATCTCTCTATGAGACCATGTGGACGTGGGCACATATGTTGCACTGCAGCACTAAACCAGAAACATTTTGTGTAGTTTAGATATCCTAAGGCAGATCGTAATCTCAAAAACTGCGAGGTTAATATATTATGTATCGTATTAAAACGTATAGCAATATAATGTTTAATGCATAATACATTATATATATATATATATATATATATATATATATATATATATATATATATATATTGTATATAAATTATAAAACATTCCTTTAATAATGATAATTGTATATATTGTATATGTTATAATATCCCATATCATTTATATGTTACATAATTATGTAAACATAAATTATACAATATACAAACATAACTATTACTAACTGTTTTATATATTATATTAACCTCAACAGTTGGCCATACTTTCACGGAGGAAATATCGAACCGCTAATATAGCTTAATCCTCTTTATGCATCATTCCTTAATTGTGAACACTATTTTTGGGACTCACGCTGGTGCCCAAGGTGCCGAGTTGCCAGTTGCCTACTTTATGTTTCCGTGCCGTTTCCATTCTCCAAAATAATCTCTACAGGAAATGTGCAGCGTGCGGTTTAGAGCCCTCTCTGTTTTCTGGCCCAGCTTACGTGGTGACAAGGTCTCATTTTCTCCTACAGTTACGAGGCTGGCGTGCGAGAATATGATGCTCCATCTAGAGTGCTCGCCGGACAGTCGGATCAACGTCACTGACGCCATGTACGGGCGTCAGAACGCTGTCTCGTGTCCACATGCCCAGATGTCTGACACCGACTGTAATTATGGCAATCCTTGGAGTGGGTGCAAGAACGGTGTCAGGACAGGTCAATGTGTAGCCTCAGCCACCCACTAAAGGACCCATGCGGCGGCACATTTAAGTACCTGGAAGTGGCCTACGTGTGTGTGAGTAAGTATGATTGGTTACACTCTGAATACACTGACTGGTTGCTAGGTCACTTATTGGTGTGTAGCATTTCGGCAACAACGCTTGCTGTCTAGAACATAAAGGAGTCCTTTTTAAATAATTATTTCGACACTCGCCGAGGAATGATTTATTAATACTTTTATTTTAATTAATGTATTATTACAAAGGTTATAGTTATTGTTATTATTTTAATAAGTTGCACTATGTACTTATTTATTTTTAAAGACAACACATTTTATTTTATTTAGTAGTAATGATATCTTACCTTTTAATATTTTCATATATGCATGCTTTAGGTACGCTATTAATTCATTTGCCATTGTAAAGCGCCTCAAAACGGCTATTCGGTGAGAGGTGAGTCTATTAGTCATCAGCATTGATTACTGAATGCGTTTGTTAGCCCTACATTTGTTTACATACATAACTCCGGTATTTCGTTTGGTTTCCGACACACCACCGCCACCACCACCACCACCACCACCCCGCCACTACCTCCTCCACCACCACCACCATCACCACCACCACCACCACCACCGCCACCGCCGCTGTACGTGCTATTCGACTTCCTGGTAAACGTAGGATCATTATGTCCTTCTCCGTCGTCGACACTTAACAGTGTCACACAGATTGTCCACATCTGCCCTCCTGATGACTTCTTCATTGGTGATATGCTTTCTCCATCAGTAGCTTACTAAGAATATAACGCATTGCCGCTGAAAAAATGTCTAGTTGTATATCCTCTCCATATTCTTGTATGTTTCACATGCATGTATCGCTGTTGGCATTACGATGGACCCGGTTACTTTGTAGACATGGACGAGTGCGCGAGCAATCCTTGTGAGAACGAAGCGACCTGCACCGACGACGTCAACGGCTACACCTGCTTGTGTAAGGCGGGGTACACCGACACGTCGTGTCACACAGGTGTGTGCATAACGTTTAGGTTAACATCATGCTTCTGATGCCCCGCTAATCTGTTCCTCTAAAGCAAATGTAGATGATCTCCAGTTTACCCTCTCGCGGCACACGTCGTCACAGAAAGTATGTGAGGCGCCACGCTAGTCATGTCTGTCCAAATCCGTACATGCTGAATTGATACTCGTTTGCATACACACCAAAACACACAAAACATAAACAAAACACACACACACACACACACACACACACACACACACACACACACACACACACACACACACACACACACACACACGTGCACTAATAATAATAATGGTAATACCGCTATGTTCGCGCTAATATCAGAAAATCCTAGTTCAGTGGCTCAACAACAGCAAAGGATAAAGCAGTTTCTTTATCACATGCTAAGCAAAACTTAATCATATGGATGGAACTGATAAATAGTGGAAGATAGACTATGATATATTTTTTGTTAAGTAATGGTTCTTCCATTATCCATAATTTATGTTGTAGATATTGACGAATGCCAGAGCAATCCTTGTCAGAACGGAGCGACGTGTCGTGACGCCGTCGACGGCTACTCTTGTTCGTGTGTCGCCGGTGTCATCGGATCACACTGTGAAACAGGTGTGTCCTGTAGACTTGTTACAATAAGACATCTCACTATGATAAAAGCACGTATGTAATGTTGTCGCTGCAACCGAGTGGTAGCTTGATGTGGGATTGGGAGAAGAATGTGATCAGAAATAATAGTTAATAACAGCCAACGTTTAAACACTGATCTGGTGTTACAGTAAATGGTTTGGAGTACGTGTCACGTACAAGGTTTCACCACCGAGTGTTGTCTTGCAGTGTTGTTCACACAGAGCGGAAGATTCACAATCGTGAACAAAGTCTACCGGGAAATACTGGCGGACAAAACAAGCGATGACTACAGAAGCCTGGCTGAACAGGTGAAAACTGAGGTAGGCAGTAGTAAATGTCTTCTTTCTTATGTATCTTGAACGATAACTCAAGGATGCGATGCGTTAGAGAAGGAACAGAGTATCTTTGGCGGAATTATTAATCTCCACAGAGCATGTTTAATTAATAGAATGCTGTATTTACTATTGCGTATATGCAAGTAGCATCAACCGTGATGAAAATTGATCAAATAAATTGACGAATCCGCGATGAGGAAATGCTTTCCTTTTTCACACGCCATGCCACATGTTGTACTGCTTTGTATGACAAGAATTATATTTGTAAAAAAATTGACGATTTGCATAGTTATTGTATTGTGTCGCCACTTAAAAGTGACTGGGACACACTACCATCTCGCTATTTACACAAATTATCGTCGGGTGTTTGAGTTCGACTATACTACCTCTTTGCTCAGTTGCACCCAATGTTCTATTAGTTTGGAATGTGAGGAGGTACACCTACATTTGTTTTGTATCTTTACTAACCAGAGATCAGACATGCATGAAGCTAAGCTGCGCCCAATTATAATATGAGGCATATGTGTGCTCACACATCCGGCAAAGTAAAACAGAAAGTTCGAGGCTATAGTAGAGAGTCGCCAAATGTGGTGACACATTAAGGTGTCACGTAGCATCAGCCACGGTTGGCTGAACACTGGTAATGAGCTGATAACATAACGAAATCAGTTATACTTCCAGGTATTTACACAGGTACAATCAGCAGCTCGCGTAGTCTCGCTTAACCGACTCAGGCTCGGCTGCTTCACTTCGTCGAGAAGACAAGCGACGGCTAAAGAGTGCTCGCATCTCAATGAGCCTGAGTAATCGAGGCTAGTGGTTTGCATGTTTGCCTCTGTCCACAGCTCGTAGCCTGACGAGAGTCAAGCGAGACTATGGTTGCAGCAGCATAGTTGCGGCTATTAGGGACATGTTTCTTTACCAGCCGGCAATATGTATGATTATTACTTAGACGTCAATGCGAGAGACAGATAATCGAATTTCGATAATGGCATTTTGATTGTGTTAATACAACGCGTTATGTATTTCACACACACCATGTACGTACGCACCCTCGCACACCCACGCACACACCCCACCACAGAAAGACACACACATAACACACACACACACACACACACAACACACACACACACACACACACACACACAACCCCCACACAACCACCACACACACACACACACACACACACACACACACACACACACACACACACACACACACACACACACACACACACACACACACACACACACACACACACACACACACAACACACACACACACACACACACACACACACACACACACACACACACACACACACACACACACACACACACACACACACACACACACACACACACACACACACACACACACACACACACACACACACACACACACACACACACACACACACACACACACACACACACACACACACACACACACACACAACACACACACACACACACACACACACACACACACACACACACACACACACACACACACACACACACACACACACACACACACACACACACACACACACACACACACACACACACACACACACACACACACATGCATATGTTACACCGTAACATCTGACATACCGGGCTTATGTGCAACTACGCAGTAAGGGCAGCGTGGTAGCCGAGTGCAAGCTCGACCTGGACATGGCGATTACGTCTGAGAGTTTGAGACGGCAACTGAAGAAGTACATCAACGACCATGCTGGCTACGTTCACAAGTTGATGGTCAACGCAAGCAGCGTGTCCTTTGAAGGTAGGTGCAGCCTTACAAGTAGCGCAGTAAATCCGTGCAGAAGATTCACTCTAGAAACTCCAGTGTTCCTCAAGACGTTGCAACACGTGTGTGTGCAAATGTGTCATTTAATTATTTCTGTAATCGTCGGAAAAAATATTACATAACATGTGACAACAGCTAGGGAGAAATGAGTGAAATTATATCTCCTTCGCCTCTGCATGTGAGATTGTAACATATATTTATTCGCAGTTAGTGTAAGTGGTATCGGTACAGTTTGCACGTCAAACTTAAATTGTGATGATTATAATTCATTATTATGAAACGTTACGGTGGGTCTGAAAGAATCCGGGACACGGCTTAATCTGAAATTCAACCCATCCCACTATGTGACACACTCACCAATCGCTTACACTGGAACCAGACTCCACTGTGGGACATTTGTTACAATAACTATTGTTAAGCCAGGGCTCCACACGCACGTGAGCGGCATGGTGACGCGACATGTCAACCCCTAAATGCTACTCAATGAAAACTGCCCCATTCTCCTTTCTTCCTGCCCGCCCCCCGCGACGGTCAGTTGTGGCTGTTTCATCGCGTTGTTGTTTGTCTGTTCAGACGCCGTCTCTCCAGATGTACCGGCGAAACAGACTACGACAAACTGGAGTAAGAATTCTCAATGTATATGAGGCACATCGCCCTCGCTTAAAGCTGATTTTATGTACTTATCTTATTCTAAGTTTATTACATGTTTAATGAATGAATGTGCATTGTTTCAATGTAATTATTTTAATAAGCACAAAATCAATCATTGAATGTCAATGCATATACTGAGACACAGAATACGAGCCTTAGCATGACCATCTAAAATGTACTGTTATCTATCTTTCGGCATCTTGAGTATAGTATTTTGCGCTATGATGATGTTGTATGATATAAACTGCATAATATATTATATGTACACATTATTTTAAGTATATAGTTACATATTAAACTATATTCTTTAAAAGTATTATTAGACATGTAAAATAAAATAAAACTAATACCAGCTATACCACAATAATATTAATAAAATAAATAACATTGATAATATATAAACAGTGAACTAAAATATATTATCCGTTGTGTAAGACTCTTTAAGTGGAAAATAGCAGTGAACAACCCTCCTGATTCCAGCCACCGATCTGCCCGAGTGGTCCGTCGTCGCCTTCCTCACTCTGTTCGGTCTTGTTGTTCTGGCCGTCGTCGCCCTCGTGGCTGTGATTGTGAGACGACGTCTCACGGAGACACAGCGTCCGGCGGAGCGACGTTGGGTCGGCGAGGGAGACTACAGCGACGTCGGTGAACATCGGTGGGTCGGCGCCGGGAATACGCTGTGGCGGAAGGACGACTCGTGGCTGCGTGAACAGAATCGTAACCGGGAGAGAATGCTAGAGAAGACAGGGGTGGCACTCCATAATCCCGCCTATGACACCAGGGTACGGGATGACGTCACTGTTGTTGTCGTTGTTGTTTTGTTGCTGCGTCGACTCTTTGGAATGTCTGCTGCCTTTTAGTGTCAGATCTGTTGGAAATGTTACACAATTCCGTCGTCACTTAAATAGTTATAGGTCTCAACATGTGCTCGATATGTTTTAGTAATTTGCGTTACTGTAATATAAACCTAACGTTGGTATTTCATATAATTATATATATATATATATATATATATATATATATATATATATATATATATATATATATTATATATATATATATATTATATATTATAATATATGGACCGCGTGTCACAGCTTAAAGGTATTTCAACGTATTCGTACAAATATACTCGCTTAAAGAAAGGCATAACTTTTGATTATAGCATTGCGTATAAATGGTAATATTTACTCTGTTGTCTGTGTAGGGAGGACATTTCGACGAGTGGCGCCTGCAAGGGAATCGATTCAGAGAGGATTCTCGTTACGTGCGAAGATACTAGTGACTCGATGTTTCTGGCCAGTCGACAAAACGTTGCAAACGATGCGAAGATGCTAGTAACGCATGTCCCTATTCAAAGGGATGGCTTATGTTAAAATGTACATAACAGTGTGTGTGTGTGTGTGTGTGTGTGTGTGTGTGTGTGTGGTGTGTGTGTGTGTTGTGTGTGTGCGTGTGCCGTGCGGTGCGTGCTGCGTCGTGCGTGCGTGTGCGTGTGCGTGTGCGTGTGCGTGTGCGTGTGCGTGTGCGTGTGCGTGTGCGTGTGCGTGTGCGTGTGCTGTCGTGCGTGCGCGTGTGCGTGTGGGTGCGAGTGCGCGTGTGTGCATGTTTATGTGCGTGCATGTATGTGTTTGTACATGTTGTGTGTGTGTTGTGTGTGTTGTGTGTGTGTGTGTGTGTGTGTGTGTGTGTGTGTGGTGCGTCGTACGTGTGTGCGTGCGTTGTGTGCGTGTGTTGTCGTGTGTGCGTGTGTGCGTGTGTGCGTGTGTGCGTGTGTGCGTGTGCGCGTGAGTGCCTGTGTATGTGAGAAGATTTTTATTAATTTGTATTGGTTAGAGAAAAGTACTTACCGTAAGTGGTGTGGCCCAATTACGTCATATAATCGGATAATATACAGGCCTGTATACAAAATATTAACATTTTGTTTAATTTACTTACATTTACATAATGTTTATGTACAAATATGCACACTGTGTACATGCATAGGCCTATGTAGCACAATTCGTTTTATAACAATAAAGACGGTAATAATTATTGTCATACTGAATTGTAATGATTATGCAATAAACATTAAAAAACAAATTGGCAAATGTCGTCATTGCAAGCGAGACAAAGACATAGACCGCTTGGCGTGGTGTAGCGCTTACATTTTCAGGGCGTTATTTAAACGATCCGGGTGACGTTTCTGCGCATGCGCGATAAATGTGAAATCATCAACGTGCAGCGAAACGCAAAGCATTTATGGTATAAATACCACGGACTGTTCGCTAGAACGTATATAACCTTTCAGCAAAGTCAAAGTCACGTGACTGCAGTGCACCATAATCCGTGGCAGTTATTTAAACAAACGTAATATTGTAATGTATTGAACGAAATGTTAAGCAACTCTTCACGATAACCACCCCGGGCACTGGAGAGTTAACGAACAGCCCGTGGTATTTATACCATAATGCTGTATGATTCGCTGCATATTGAAGATTTTACATTTATCGTGCATGCGCAGAAACGTCACCCGGATAGTTTATATAAAGTGTATATTGCACCTAAAGTCGGTACAATAGTTGTGGGACTATTGCACCGACAGTTTTTCGACGCATATGCATTACAGCATAGGAATGCGCATGCCGTCGTTGCCGGAGTCAGATGACGTGTTTAGAGTCGGCGCATCTGTTAGAACGTTTGTCAAATCGCAGAATGCGCTACATTTGTTTGAGCAACAAACGCGTAGTCAGTTTTATACGAGAGACGCCTGAACTTAGAACGCGGCAAAGAAAACGACGCCAAACGCTGTCAAAAGAGCATCGAAGTTTGACGGTGCATGGCTGATTTGGACCGAACCACTATTCCAAAATGGGGGTGTGAGTTTGGGTTAGGTTTAAGATTAGGGTCAAATTTAGGGTTAGTGTCAGGGTTGGAGTCAGGCTTAGGGTCAGTGTAATACGTTTTATACAAGTCAAGTCGGGCTCCCATTGTTTCGTGGTTTAGTCCAAATCGACTGTCGGTGCAATAGTCGTGCGTCAATGGACCGACTGTCGGCGCAATATCCACGGCCTATAGTTTATAACGCTCAGAAATGGCACACAATTCATATTCTTTTATTTCCCACTGCCCGTAATATATGACGCATAACACAGTTCGATCGTTTGTCTATTTCTAATGCATTCAACCTGTGCATTTTTACAAATGTAAATTTGGGCTATAGATCTATCTAACTTACAATACGCAATGCTGCCGTGGAACTATGGGATCTATGCTCGACGACAGAATTTCGGGTTAAGGTATTTGCATTCTGTGCGATCGTGTGAACTGATATTTCCCGTCAGATTCTCTTTCTGGATTGATCGTCCATAAGAGCATAACATCTTAGTGAAACGATTCCCCGAGATGTGACTACACACGTTGCGAGTGGCACCAGACGACCTTGACTCTTGGTCATAGATACACAAGACCGACAACAGTGGAGGCCGGCAATTCACAAAGGAAAGAGTCATATTCAAGAAAACATATCACACACATATCAACATGATCACTATCTCCCATGGTGCTTCTGCCCCTATCATCTTCTGTGTCAACTGCGGGAGAGGCCAGTCCAATATGAGCTGAATTAAATTGGACTAATATCTCACCGACGAGCAAAACACATGGACAATACCTTACACTGATGTCATCATCGGAAGCGATGCACAGCAGAGAGAGAGAGAGATAGGGGGGGGGGAGAGGGGAGAGAGGGGAGAGAGGGAGAGAGGGAGAGAGGGAGAGAGGGGGAGAAGGAGAGACAGAGACAGACAGAGACAGAGAGACAGAGTCAGAGAGACAGAGAGACAGAGAGACAGAGAGACAGAGAGACAGAGAGACAGAGACAGAGACACACGAGAGAGACAGAGAGACAGAGAGACAGGGATATACAGAGTTTTACTCACTGTCATGCAGTTGCCCTACTTCCCCAGTCTTCACGACATTGGTGTTGTTGTGATGACGCGAATCAGGATGACGTCAAGACCACTATGACGTCACGTCGACGCGGACGCGCCATCTGTTGCGTAGTTGCTGAAGCATTTCGGCGACGTCGTGTAAAAGCAGGGCTAATCCATTCGAGCTGGGTGCTCTTTAACACACAGCGCCCTCACACGGATAGCATAATAAATTAAAACAGATACCGTAGGCAATGGACGCTGCGTATCACCAGCTCGAAATCCTGCGAAAGGAAACGACCTAAAGGAAGATCGGCGAGACGTTGGAGAGACGAACTAGATGACTACTGACAGAGGATAGCCCAAGATAGGCGGGTGTAGAAACAGCATGCTGGCGCCTTCCTCCAACCACGGGACAATATGGCTGCACAATGATGATTAAAACTATACACTCTGTTTCGTAGTGCTTACAGTTTTGCGGCGTTATAAACGTTCCGGGTGACATTTCTGCGCATGCGCGATAATTGTAAACTCATCAATGTGCAGCGAAACGACAAAGCATTTATGGTATAAATACTACGGACTGTTCGTTAGGATGTATGTAACCTCTCAGCAAAGTTATTTGTCGCAAATTAACACGAGGTAAACAAGTTTTGAGGCATATGCTTTGATGTCAAGCGCAAATCATGTGACTATTGTGCGCCATAATCCGTGACATTGATTTAAACAAACATAATATTGTAATAGATTGAACGACATTTTAAGCAACTCTTCACAGTAACCACCACAGGAGCGTTAACGAACAGCCCGTGACATTTATACCAAAAATACTTTGTCGTTTCGCTGCACTCATGATTTTTCATTTATCGCGCATGCGCAGAAACGTCAATCTGAAAGTTTATAACGACCGGAAAAATGTAAGCGCGACATCGTACACGTTAAACATTTTCGTTCGGGGCCTGATACAATGTTACCCTTGAAGATGTCGCGGTGCTTGGCGAATGCCGTCCATCCGGCCGTGATTCGTCTTTGAATCTCCTTGTCTTGGGTTTTGTCTCTGGTGCTGTATATCTGTCCCATGTAAATTTCAACGTTCTCAATCCGAGTGTTCTTGACATATATTGGTGTGTCCTTTTCCATCATCACTTTTGTCTTCGACTTGTTAATCTTCAGACCCTGATTTTCACCTTCATCAGCTAATTCATGTACCATTAATTTGTTGTAGCTCATGTGTGGTGTATTAGCGCATATGACCGACGACATACTTTTAGACTGCAGAATTTTAGAGGTCATTCAAGTAGAAGGTACATTTTGTGAGACACCTTTGTAGGCAATTGGAGCATGGTTATCAAGTAACGTTTTAAAGACAACATAACATTGTCTATACATGTCACATTCATCAAATGCTGGGTTTCTAAACAAATCCGAATCCAAACTATCATCATTGAAGGCGCGCGCGTGTGTGTGTGTGTGTGTGTGTGTTTGTGTGTGGTGGTGGTGTGTGTGTGTGGTGTGTGTGTGTGGTGTGTGTGTGGTGTGGTGTGTGTGGTGTGCGTGTGTGGTGTGTGTGTGTGTGTGTGCGTGTGTGTGTATAATTATTATATTAATTTATATTAATGAAAGATGTAATAAAATGAATCCTGGTAATATATGGATGCTAAACATACTTGTCAGTACACGACATACATGGTTGCAGAACAAACAGCAACATAGGCAAAAATACGAAGAATATGCAATCTAAACAACCCAATTGAAAATAATAAAACAAAACCATTGTCTTGTTATATTTCACATCATTCATTATATACTGTGTACACAACAGTTCAAAGCACAAGCTGGCCAATTGACATTTTTATGACATAATCAAATTTAACATTTGACTTTCAACCAATTAACATGATTTCAATCAATCTAAAATTAGAGATAGACCTGAACAGATCAGATAGATAACTTCACTGCATTATCTAAAATGGAACCCTCAAATTTGTAATACTTGCAAATAATGTTTTGATTAATTCGAAGACACAATTATTTCATTTGTTCTTGTGGTGTTGGTTGAGTTGTTGGCACTTTTTTTGAGACATTGTGTGATCATCATTAAAACAGTCGATTGGAAAATGTCTTAAGCATCATCTACACAGAAACGGCACAACCATGCCCTAAAAACATGACAAAAACATTCCCACATCTCATACACAAATCTTAATAGAACCGACCATTCTAAACACCTGTTTGTGCCAGCCACCAATATGACATGAATTAAAACATCTTGTACAAGAATTAAGATACGTTACCATGAAGACATTGTGTAGGGGTTGCCAGTGGTAACCATAATTACACTCATCTGAAATGTGACAGAATCAACAGTATTGCCGAGTCACATGACTGCAAGCCAACCCATCGTATCAGGGTTGTATTTTATAAGACCTATCTCACAATATCAAAAGGTTTTGCATCCAAATTCCATCCCCATTTAGATATAATTATAGACACGTCAATGCAGTTTATTATGCATTCAATACATTACATTAATACTATATAAACGGATACATACAATAAACATTTACATATTATTGACCGACAGTACGCACATTTTAACTATAATTTATGGTGGCTAAATCATCATCCCACGTCTCTGCAGAAGCCTCTCCGACTTCTACAACGTTTATAATATACTTTATATATACATTTTTGTTTCTGGAAAATGTTTGCTGCACTTTACTACAGAAATACTTCTTATGGACAATTCAAACTAGCAGTGTCGTTCAGGCTTTGTGAAATAAACCACAGTACTGACCTTTGCTGTAGCATTTCCCAGTTTCACTAAAAAACATCGTTCAGTTTGATCTTACTACCTATTTACTGAAATAAATATACCACATTACTTTAGGTAGACAAGTCCGCTGCTTTTAACTACCAGTGTTATCCTTTTGGCAGATCATTTGGCATTGTCGTTCAGTTTGACGGAGATACGACAGCTAAAGTTTAATAAATATACTACGGTATATAGACATCTATGAAGTAGCTCTTGACATATAGCCTGAGGGCTTACCAACAGCTGACACACCATAGTGACTCATGACAGAACATACAGGGCACCGCAGAGAGAACACGCATTGCTTGCCATGACCTTTCAACTGGAGTCATGCAAAGGTATCAAGTTTCATGATAACATATTACAGAGTAGTGTTGGTGTTCTCCTTGCTGTTGGTGTTCTCCTCCTTGCTGTTGGTGTTCTCCTTACTGTTGGTGTTCTCCTTACTGTTGGTGTTCTCCTTACCACTGGTGTTCTCCTTGCTGTTGGTGTTCTCCTCCTTGCTGTTGGTGTTCTCCTCCTTACTGCTGGTGTTTTCCTTACTGTAGGTTTTCTCCTCCTTACTGTTGGTGTTCTCTTCCTTGCTGTTGGTTTCTCCTCCTTACTGTTGGTGTTCTCCTTGCTGTTGGTTTCTCCTCCTTACTGTTGGTGTTCTCCTCCTTGCTGTTGGTTTCTCCTCCTTACTGTTGGTGTTCTCCTCCTTGCTGTTGGTTTCTCCTACTTACTGTTGGTGTTCTCCTCCTTACTGCTGGTGTTCTCCTTACTGTTGGTGTTCTCCTTAATGTTGGTGTTCTCCTCCTTAATGTTGGTGTTCTCCTCCTTGCTGTTGGTGTACTCCTTGCTGTTGGTGTTCTCCTTACTGTTGGTGTTCTCCTCCTTACTGTTGATGTTCTCATCCTTACTGTTGGTGTTCTCCTTGCTATTGGTGTTCTCCTTACAGTTGTGTTCTCCTCTTTACAGTTGGTGTTCTCCTCCTTACTGTTGGTGTTCTCATCCTTACTATTGGTGTTCTCCTTACTGTTGTGTTCTCATCCTTACTATTGGTGTTCTCCTTACTGTTGATGTTCTCATCCTTACTATTGGTGTTCTCCTTACTGTTGTGTTCTCCTCCTTGCTATTTGGTGTTCTCCTTACAGTTGTGTTCTCCTCTTTACAGTTGGTGTTCTCCTCCTTACTGTTGTGTTCTCATCCTTACTATTGGTGTTCTCCTTACTGTTGTGTTCTCATCCTTACTGTTGGCAGGGTGAGGCTGGTCTTGTTTCCGTTCCTTGATTTCAGTTTCCATTTCTTCCTCTTCTCTTTCCTCGTGTCTTGCATTCCTTTCTCTACGCACTGTTCCTCTCTAACCTTTACTCTCATACTCTGTTACTCTCACACACCCTCCTAGTGTCTTTTCTGTCCTCCCACCGCAGTCAAATATAAAAAATCTATTCCAACATTTTGACTGTCCTAAATTATGTGCAGCTGTATGAACATTGGCACGGCCATCAACAAAATACCACTGTGCTTATATATAGTGGCCGAGATGAGTTAACCTTGCAATACAACAAGTTGTGCCACAGCTGCAATAAAGCCATCTTGATGCCACAGCAGCATCATCCACTTACACCTTCCCACTCACCACTAAACAATACTGCCATCCTCAACTATATTAACTATAAGTTTTCCAAGTGACCAACTCAGGAAACCACCCAACTCTGACTATCTTCATAAGACAGTCCCTGACCACAACACATGCTGCTTTCTCTTGCTACTCTCTCCAAGGCGTTCTCTCAAAGTGGGCATTTCATGTCACCAGTTTCACTTTGAGAAACCCGAGCTGGAAGCAACAGTTTTCACCAAAACGGCTCTGCAGGTAATCTTCAGAATTCGAGTAGAAAATGCCGAAGCCTTGTGCCTCTAAGCGCCGCAGTTCACTGTAGCAGCTCCGCAGAACTGTAGGATGGCGCCCTCTTACAGCGTCAGGTAGAACTATATGGGTTACAACTTGGCTGACATTCTGCAAAAGAAAACGACGCAAATATAAAGCTGTACAATGTAAACCTTGTGCTGAGTACAGGCCATGGGATATATATAATATACCATGTAATAGTAATAGGCCATGGGATATATATAATATACCATGTAATAGTAATAGGCAATGGGATATATATAATATACCATGTAATAGTAACAGGCATGGGATATATATAATATACCATGTAATAGTAATAGGCAATGGGATATATATAATATACCATGTAATAGTAATAGGCCATGGGATATATATAATATACCATGTAATAGTAATAGGCAATGGGATATATATAATATACCATGTAATAGTAATAGGCAATGGGATATATATAATATACCATGTAATAGTAATAGGCAATGGGATATATATAATATACCATGTAATAGTAATAGGCAATGGGATATATATAATATACCATGTAATAGTAATAGGCAATGGGATATATATAATATACCATGTAATAGTAATAGGCAATGGGATATATATAATATACCATGTAATAGTAATAGGCAATGGGATATATATAATATACCATGTAATAGTAATAGGCAATGGGATATATATAATATACCATGTAATAGTAATAGGCAATGGGATATATATAATATACCATGTAATAGTAATAGGCAATGGGATATATATAATATACCATGTAATAGTAATAGGCAATGGGATATATATAATATACCATGTAATAGTAATAGGCAATGGGATATATATAATATACCATGTAATAGTAATAGGCAATGGGATATATATAATATACCATGTAATAGTAATAGGCAATGGGATATATATAATATACCATGTAATAGTAATAGGCAATGGGATATATATAATATACCATGTAATAGTAATAGGCAATGGGATATATATAATATACCATGTAATATTTAATAGGCAATGGGATATATATATTACCATGTAATATAATAGGCAATGGATATATATAATATACCTTTAAAATAGTAATAGCAATGGGATATATATAATATACCATGTAATAGTAATAGGCAATGGGATATATATAATATACCATGTAATAGTAACAGGCAATGGGATATATATAATATACCATGTAATAGTAATAGGCAATGGGATATATATAATATACCATGTAATAGTAATAGGCAATGGGATATATATAATATAGCATGTAATAGTAATAGGCAATGGGATATATATATAATATACCATGTAATAGTAACAGGCAATGGGATATATATAATATACCATGTAATAGTAATAGGCAATGGGATATATATAATATACCATGTAATAGTAATAGGCAATGGGATATATATAATATACCATGTAATAGTAATAGGCAATGGGATATATATAATATACCATGTAATAGTAATAGGCAATGGGATATATATATAATATACCAGGTAAAATCTTAGTTTTGTTTGGCAGATTTGTTTTACCTGAAATGGCTTTATACCAAATATATTCTTAAAAGTTCACCAATTGCAGAACTGGACACTGTTGAATAAAACATATTAAATTACATCTGCAAAACGAATATTAAAAAAAAAAACCATTATTTATAAAACCATAACAATACGACTCATAAAATAGTCATCCTGTATTAGCATCTACCAAATATTAGCACTAAAAGAACAATGCTTACAATAATCCAAACGTGTAAACAACTATTGGAAACTATCACAAATACAATTTATGCCATTTACAAGTAAACAAACTCACAAATGATTTCATGTAAAGTAGTACTACGTAGTTGAAACAACTAAAAATGCAAATTATTGTTGGCTGTCTTGTTACAAGACGTTATCTACCTAAAAGGAGACTTGCCTTTCACTTCTGAATATACTTGAGATCCTGCCTAATATTGCACTTGGCAGGTTACTGATTTAGTGGCAAAGTGCCCAGACGGTTTTGGTCAGAAGACTATATTTAACTTTTTGTTCCCAGAATTAAGTCGAATCTCAGATCTCAAGCTGCTGCCGTCAGTGTTAAATCAGTAAGAAATATAGTTTTATTTTGCAAACACTACCTAACATAATGAATTTTTGTTTATTATTTCTACTTAAAAATTCATGCTAGACCTGACTTCAAATGCCATGAAATTCCAGCTGTATATCAGACACGATTTGTCACAATTAACCAGGCTACACTGACCGTGAGTAGACCACTGTCCAGCAAGGACGTGATGACCGTCCACTGTCTGGCCGGCGCTACGTCCACCTCCACCAGTGTGATGTCCCCCAGCTCTGACAGCAGGCGGAACGTGTCCCCAGAACTCAGCAGCATGTTCCTGCTGAGACCGCCACCAGTGGCACTGAAACACACAGCACCGTGGCAGGTACTTGTACGTAATACATACACAATGGTAGTAACGTGAAACACATATTAATGTTACCAACAAAAGTAAAATTGCTTTGTGCAAAATTACTGGGAAACCAAGCTGACAGGTCAAACCATTTAAAAAAGTTATTTTAGAAACTGCTGTCCCAGGCTGTGATAATGGTTTTTCATTACTAACAATTCTGGATTGTTGCACACCTGAACTCATGTTTCTGGATATTTCAGCTCTAGCGATGTTTACCCTGGGGTAGGTATCACGAACTAGTCGGTGTGAAATGTTAGTTGTTCCACAAAGTGGGCCAGAGAGTTCACACACACCCACAAACACACTCTCATACACACCACTCTCATATTCACACACACACACATATCACACCACACACACCACCACACACCACACACACACACAACACACGCACGCACACACACCACACACACACACACACACACCACACACACACACACACACACACACACACACACACACACACACACACACACACTAAGACAAACATACACACATAGAGTCAGGTACACAGACACATATACGTACAAAGCTTACTTGATAACCTTACCTACACATATACAAACACACTGTCACACACAAAGCTTACTTACATGCACACACACATGCACACATCACACACTCACTCACTCACTCACTCACTCACTCACTCACTCACTCACTCACTCACTCACTCACTCACTCACTCACTCACTCACTCACCACCCACCCACACCACCCACCCACCCACCCACCCACCCACCCACCCACTCACTCACTCAAACACACACATACACACACAGAGTCAGATATACACACAGTCACACACACACTTGCAAAGCTTACTTATATGCCCGGATTCACGCACGCACGCACGCACGCACCACACACGACGCACGCACGCACGCACGCACGCACGCACGCACGCACCACACACACACACACACACACACACCTGTTGTGTGGGAGGTGACTGTGTACCCTATACATCAGTCCAGCTGTGTCTCCAGTCCCTGGCCCATGTCGACCACTCAGTACAAAGGTGTGTACGCTGCATCCCTCCTGGATGAACTTCTGGTCCAGCACGTGGTCATTCTGCATCCTACAACAGGGTCACAACATACCGTGACTGGCTACAATAAGTACTGGTTCCTGATAGTGTCTACATGGAAATTTTTACAAATCAAAGTGCTTCAGTTCTAAGCTGAGCTGATAAAATAAAATAGGATTAAACGTAGCAAACTCTTAGATAATTAATACTGCTATTTTTCCAAGACAAATTGAGGATGTACAATTATATAGCCAATATTTGCATTTCAGATGCCAATATTTGACAGACTAATGTAATACCCCTTAGGAGAAATGTAATGCTTTACTTTTTAAATTCCCTACAGGTTAGGTATTCTTAGTAATTGTAGGATCTCTATCTTTTATTGTACATTAAACAGACGTAAGCAGACCAATATGTGAATTCACTGCAACCAATCAATTTGGAAGCAAACTGCATCAACCGAAAATGTCTCACATCTGTGTACAAACACAAATGTCGCTGACGAATACTGCGGGAAACTAACCACCCACTATCCACCGTGTGCCACCTGGACGACAGCTTTACGCAGACCCATCCACCCATCATTTGGATGGGAAAAATCCATTGTGGATGGATACAAATTTTGGTGGATGGTGGTGGACTGGTAAAAAATGAAGGAGCAAAAATTATTCAAAATTCATATAGATTATCAGTTATGCCTTGCAATTTGGGCGTCACATGTGCAGTTTTTTATTTCAGGTCATAAAGCACATCCCAGCAGCCTCGTGTGTGTATCAGCTAAGATCCACGTGTCGACAAAAAAAAGTGTGACTGGCAAAAATATTATCCTGCATAAATCCCTGCTGGATGATAGATACTACAACTAAGATGTTGTCAAGAGAAGACCAAGAGCACGCACCTGTAGCGCAGGATGACACATGGCTTTTTGAAGAGCTCGTAGCGACTGTCCGCACACACCTGCCACTGGGGCTGCTGGGCACTTGTGAACTGGAGACTCTCGTCTTCGCGGCCCCCAATGATCCTGCGTTTGCACACGACAGTCGGACTACTGATGTGTGTCATCAGTCGATTCTCTTCCATTGCCGCCGTTCCTAGCAATGAGGAGAACCACACACCTTCGGTTAGAATTCCTTGCCAAGTAAATGTAATAGCAATTTGACACAAGCGCCACCGAAATGTGTCGTTCACATGAGCAAACATAAAGAATTTGTTAAGTATATTTAACGAAGTGTGAATGCTAAATAAAAGAGGATAGGTTGTAGATACAAAAAAGTAGATGGACATTAAATAATAATAATAATGTGTATAGTATGTATCACATGACATAAGAAGTATATAATGCTGGCTTTAGTGTAACGCAAAATACATTCAAAACTGTCTTGAGAAATTATTTAAAAAAAACTGACTTTAGTAGTATTACTAACAAAGTCAAAATTGAAAAAAGCACATTCTAGCCATATCATTCACTTTGTGACGCAAGCAACAAAATATCCAAAAATACTAATTTTGGAGTGCATCTATTTAAAAGAAAGCCTACCCGGTAATTGCCTCATTTTGAAAACTTCAAGATGGCGGCCACATTTCAAGATGAGGCAAGGATGCTATGACAGACCAAGACGTCTACATATTGCAATTTTTCAATACGTCTTCACTGACTCACCAAAGTCGGCAGGAGGTTGCAGCACAAAGATATGTGAGCCGGGGTTACGGACGAAGGACATGTAGTAGACACAAGACTCCATCATGGTGACTTGGAGACACAGAGAGTCGGAGCTGGCTGTGTGGTACAGCCACAGACCCTGCTTGTAGAACAGGTCGTAGACCACACGGTACCAGCTGTACAGGTAGTCCTCGTCTAGCTTGTCTGTAACAGGACAAAGATCATGATACCAGCTGTACAGGTAGTCCATATCTAACTTGTCTGTAACAGGACAAAGATCATGATACCAGCTGTACAGGTAGTCCTTATCTAACTTGTCTGTAACAGGACAAAGATCACGATACCTGCTGTACAGGTAGTCCTTATCTAACTTGTCTGTAACAGGACAAAGATCATGATACCAGCTGTACAGGTAGTCCATATCTAACTTGTCTGTAACAGGACAGAGATCACGATACCAGCTGTACAGGTAGTCCATATCTAACTTGTCTGTAACAGGACAAAGATCATGATACCAGCTGTACAGGTAGTCCATATCTAACTTGTCTGTAACAGGACAAAGATCACGATACCAGCTGTACAGGTAGTCCATATCTAACTTGTCTGTAACAGGACAAAGATCACGATACCAGCTGTACAGGTAGTCCATATCTAACTTGTCTGTAACAGGACAAAGATCACGATACCAGCTGTACAGGTAGTCCTCGTCTAGCTTGTCTGTAACAGGACAAAGATCATGATACCAGCTGTACAGGTAGTCCTCGTCTAGCTTGTCTGTAACAGGACAAAGATCACGATACCAGCTGTACAGGTAGTCCATATCTAACTTGTCTGTAACAGGACAAAGATCACGATACCAGCTGTACAGGTAGTCCTCGTCTAGCTTGTCTGTAACAGGACAGAGATCATGATACCAGCTGTACAGGTAGTCCATATCTAACTTGTCTGTAACAGGACAGAGATCACGATACCAGCTGTACAGGTAGTCCATATCTAACTTGTCTGTAACAGGACAGAGATCACGATACCAGCTGTACAGGTAGTCCATATCTAACTTGTCTGTAACAGGACAGAGATCACGATACCAGCTGTACAGGTAGTCCATATCTTTTTAAACTAGTTTCGCAGGGGGGATACACAGAGAAGCCAAATACTAGAGGCATAGATAAAGATAGCAAAAAGACATCAGCAAAGAACAGCCTGGAAAGCCCTACGGAATTTGGTTATAAATGTGTTTGTTTAAATGCAAGGAGCATAGTAAACAAAAGAAATGAACTAAACATTATGGTAGAAGATATTGACCCTCACATAATAGGTATAACTGAATCTTGGGCCACACCTGATATATCAGATGCTGAATTAGGAATGACAGGGTATGTAATGTTTAGGAAAGATAGATTAGGAAGAAGGGGAGGCGGAGTTATTTTATATATTAAAGAATCCATCCAAGCTTATGAAATAAAATTAGAAAAAGAAGCAGAATGTGAAGAAGCTGTCTGGTGTAACATAGTTACAGGAAAGTCAACATTAACTGTTGGGTTAGTGTATCGGAGTCCAAACATAAGCATGGAAGAGAATGAAAAAATACATAATGCTATCAAAGAAGTGAGTAAACGGGACTGTATTATTATGGGGGATTTTAACCATGGGCATATACAGTGGACATCTCTACAGAGTACCGGGAGAGAGGATCAAGAGTTTTTAAATTTAGTACAAGATAGTTTCCTTTCTCAACATGTGTTAGAAGCAACCAGGGGCGAGAACGTTTAGACATAGTATTGAGCTCACAGAAGGAATTTGTTGATAATGTCAAGATATGTGAGCCACTGGGGTGTAGTGATCACAACCAGATACATTTTATCATCAAAGTAAAGGGAGAACGGAATAAAAAAATAAGGTACAGGAAAGATTTTCACAAAGGAAGATATAAGGACATGAGGGAATATTTAGCAAAGATAGACTGGAATAACACACTGAAGAATAAGACAGCAACAGAATGCTGGAATATTTTAAAGAGTGAAATTGACAGCGTCGTTGACAAATTTGTCCCCTTGAAAAAACAGGGGAAACGGTCAAAGAAGAAACACTTATCGAAGGAAGCCATTAGAAAAATCAAGTACAAGCAAATGATGTGGAAGACATATAGACATACCGGAAGTGAAGAAGACTATAGCATTTATAAAGAAGCACTTAATCAAGCTACAGCTGAAATTAGAAATTCAAAGAGAAGCTACGAAAAAAAAATTGCTTTTAATATAAAACATGACAGCAAGAGTTTTTATGCGTATGTTCGAAGTAAACAGAAAGTTCAGGATAAGGTCGGTCCTCTCGTAGGTAGTGATGGAAACATAATAACAGAGGGATTCTTAATGGCAGAAAACCTAAATGAGTACTTTAGTTCGGTGTTTACCAGGGAAGATATTAGTATATTACCAGTACTTGAGACTAAGTTCGAAGGGAGAGAGTTTGACTATTTAGGACAACTAATTGTAACCCCAACAATGGTAGCTATGAAAATAAGAGATATGAAGGATAATAAATCACCTGGAGTGGATGGGATTCCTCCCAAATTACTATTGGAAATTGTAGAACAAATCAGCATACCGCTTGCAACAGTGTTCAATTTGTCATTAGAGGAGGGAATAGTTCCGTTAGAATGGAAAGAAGCAAACATTATACCATTATTTAAAAAAGGTTCGAGAAACAAGTCAGAGAACTATAGACCAGTGAGTTTAACATCGGTGATTTGCAAACTATTAGAAAGACTCATTAAAGATCACCTGGTTGATTTTCTTGTTAAAAATAAATTGATAAACCCATCTCAACATGGGTTTTTTTAAAACGAGGTCATGCTTAACAAATATGTTATGTTTTTTGGAAGATTCACAAAGTGGCTAGATGAGGGATCACCAGTAGATATAATCTACTTAGATTTAAAAAAGCCTTTGACAAAGTGCCACACCAAAGACTACTACTTAAACTAAAGGCCCATGGCATAGGAAATGGAATGATCAACTGGATAGAAAAATGGCTTATTGGTAGAAGACAAAGAGTAGTAGTTGATGGGGAGGTTTCAAACTGGAAACGGTTTTGAGTGGAGTACCGCAGGGATCAGTACTGGGACCTATTTTATTCTTAATATATATCAATGATTTGGATGATGACATAACAAGCAAGGTGTTGAAGTTTGCGGACGACACAAAAGTTTTAGGAAAATTAAAAGTGATGCAGATAGACAGCATTTACAAGATGATCTTAATAAGTTGATAGAATGGTCTGAGAAGTGGCAAATGCTGTTTAATTTTGGAAAGTGTAAGTGCCTTCACACAGGACATGGGAATGAAGATGCACAATATACAATGGGTGATACTGTACTAAATACTACCTCAAAGGAAAAGGACTTAGGGTTAACTATTAGTGCTGACATGAAGGTATCAGAGCAGTGTGGAATTGCAGCAGCGAAGGGGAAAACCCAAAATTTTTGGATTAATTAGGCGAAATATAGTGTACAAAGAAAAAGAACTAATAATACCGCTGTATAAAACAATAGTTAGGCCTCACTTAGAATATTGTATACAAGCATGGAGGCCATATCGCAAGAAGGATATTGATATGCTAGAAAGAGTACAAAGGAGAGCAACCAAAATGATACCAAAACTCAGGAATATTAGTTATGAAATGCGTCTAAAAGAATGTGGCTTAACAACACTAGAAACCAGAAGATTGAGAGGAGATCAGATTGAGGTGTTTAAAATATTGAATGGATATGAAAATATTGACAGAAATATTTTTTTCACAGTCAAGGAAGAGAGAAGGACTAGAGGACATGGAGTTACATTAGCAAAGAAGCAGTGTAGACTAGATATTAGAAAATTTTCATTTTCACAAAGAACAGTAAACGAATGGAACAGATTATCAGCTGATTGTGTAGGTGCTAGCAGTGTTAATATATTTAAAAATAAAATTGACATATACCTAAGAAGGGCGGGGTATACTTAGATAGATAGGTTGGACTCTCGATAAGCCAAATGGCTTCCTAGTCCACCTGCCATCTAGAGTTGAATCTCTAGGTGGCAATCTTGTTAAATCTTGTTAAACTTGTCTGTAACAGGACAAAGATCACGATACCAGCTGTACAGGTAGTCCATATCTAACTTGTCTGTAACAGGACAGAGATCACGATACCAGCTGTACAGGTAGTCCATATCTAACTTGTCTGTAACAGGACACAGATCACGATACCAGCTGTACAGGTAGTCCATATCTAACTTGTCTGTAACAGGACAGAGATCACGATACCAGCTGTACAGGTAGTCCATATCTAACTTGTCTGTAACAGGACAGAGATCACGATACCAGCTGTACAGGTAGTCCATATCTAACTTGTCTGTAACAGGACAAAGATCACGATACCAGCTGTACAGGTAGTCCATATCTAACTTGTCTGTAACAGGACAAAGATCACGATACCAGCTGTACAGGTAGTCCATATCTAACTTGTCTGTAACAGGACAAAGATCACGATACCAGCTGTACAGGTAGTCCATATCTAACTTGTCTGTAACAGGACAAAGATCATGATACCAGCTGTACAGGTAGTCCATATCTAACTTGTCTGTAACAGGACAAAGATCATGATACCAGCTGTACAGGTAGTCCATATCTAACTTGTCTGTAACAGGACAAAGATCATGATACCAGCTGTACAGGTAGTCCATATCTAACTTGTCTGTAACAGGATAAAGATCATGATACCTGCTGTACAGGTAGTCCATATCTAACTTGTCTGTAACAGGACAAAGATCACGATACCTGCTGTACAGGTAGTCCTTATCTAACTTGTCTGTAACAGGACAAAGATCATGATACCAGCTGTACAGGTAGTCCATATCTAACTTGTCTGTAACAGGATAAAGATCATGATACCTGCTGTACAGGTAGTCCATATCTAACTTGTCTGTAACAGGACAAAGATCACGATACCTGCTGTACAGGTAGTCCTTATCTAACTTGTCTGTAACAGGACAAAGATCATGATACCAGCTGTACAGGTAGTCTCATCTGTAGCAGGACAATGATCATGACAGCAGGTGTAGAAAACATGATAAGACCCTAGAAGTCATGATATTGAGATAAAGACCAGCTATGCAGTGAAGCATGCATCAGAAACCTACATACTCCAGTGTGATCAATTATAATAGCATGATAAGTACATGTTTACAAGAATATTTGCATCCTGAGAATTACTCGAGGAACCACAAAAAAACATTCAGTGAAGAGCACAAAACTTGGTCAGTTTCATTCACCCTGTGTTGTCCATCTTTCGGAAGACACCCTTGTTACCTGGTCACTCCTACCTGGTTTCAGCCAGGGCAAGTAAAACGCCCCAGACATGAAAGCAGATAAAAACATGGAATCTGCGAGCTTGGATTTTTTTACATTTACTAAATTATTTATTAGTATCACTGTTATTTTAGTCATTTAACCCATTAGACCCCACGCGTCCAAAAGTGCCCGGGTGTCTCCTCCCCAGAGCGCCCGAAAGCGTCCGGCGGAGATAAAGCCTCTAATGGTGGCCCCATCTTGCGGATACTTAAGAGACTAATTCCCACTGATTCTTTGATATCTCAGCTATGAATCCTGGGTAATTTTGACATGGGTTTGCATTGAATTTTTTTGAGTTTTTCGTGATTGAAGTTCATCATCTGTGGACCTTCAAAAATGGCGGCGCCTTGGACATCGTATCTGGTTACTACTGATTAAGTTTGTGCTTATATATCGTTGGATTGGACACTTCTGGCATTGAACTGAAGGTAAGTTTACATTACGTACGAAATACAACTGAATGAGCGATAAAATGAATGATCGGAGCTTTGTTTATGTTTCGTTGTCCAGGTTGGGTGACCAGTAGTCGGATTTTCAGCACCGAAACTGTTGATTATGTGTTTATAAATGAAAATTAGGTGTTTTATTATAACAAATCATTAGGTAACATTGCCAATTTTCCTAATGGTTGACATTTCGTTGTTTCAGGTGTCAAAATACCAGTGATCACAATGTCAACATACACATTGGCATGACACAGAAGTCGCATATAGGATGATGACAACCAAGATAGAAGTCTTGCAAAGCTGTGTTTCCTGTCCATATCCAGACAAAATGAACTGATTTACATAGTACCATATCTAAACAAGGCAGAGCATGTGTAAATAGAACAATATAATACATTTTATGTGAATAAAACATGATATATTCTACTGTATTGTTGTCCAGAATAGTAATGTTCTATGTTTGTCACCTATATATAACAACATATGTTTTACCAACATACACCAAAGTTACACCAATTTAAAGATAATTAAATGAACATTAAAATAAACACAACTTGCAATTATAGAAAATCAGTAGTTTTGAAGATACAGCTTAAAATCTGCAAGCACCCCAAACTGGTGAAATCAGTGGCTGCAGCTTGGGGAACAGGAGCACTAGTCAATTTAACCGGCTGGGGTCTAATGGGTTAAACATATTTATATATACATATCACACATATTTTTATATTTATGTACAATATCAGTATTCTTCTTAAATTAGTATAAAATTATCTTTTTCATGTAATTTGATTCTTTGTAAACACCCATTAGCACCAATGTCTAAAATTGGTGCCAATTAACAGGAACAATAGAAGAGCATTACGTACCAATACGCATGGTGATGTGCAGTTGCTTGACCTGCACGAGTACGTTGTCGAGGATCATGTGATGCAGCACCTCCCACATGCTCGAGTCGCTGCCCAGACTCTCCAGTCGGACGATGTCCAGACGGACATGATGCAGGGACTTCATGACGTCGTTGACGGTGCGCTGCCCATAAGAGTTGCGTGAGAAGTCAGCTGGGTCATTCGCCGCTATGGCCGTGGTGATGACATACGTGTTGTTGGTGTGTCTCACCGCGTCGGGGACGCGACGGTCCGAGATGACAAAGACATTGTAGCTGTAATTTAGTGCCAGCATCTTCTCTATACTGTAGTCATCCTCCGGCCTGGAAAGACACGCCAGTTTCATTGTTAAATCTCTTTGAAACAAGACAGATGCACCTGTGGAATATCTGCTGACACTGAGTGACACACAGGACCAGGTATATCTGATTAGATATACTGTGATCATACACACACATACATAATTATATATATAATATACAGTGTATATCACATTATGTCTGGTCACAATAGACTAAATCTATACGTCCCTTCCCCCATCACAAGACTCATCCAATTGCCTATTTCCCCCTTATTCCTCTTTCAATATCATTGTTTGTTTACCAGATCATCTGTCAAACTCCTCCCAATGCCCAAATTGTTTCCAAAATTTCCCATTCCAGAATCTTCCCAGTTTGCTTTTCCGCAGTTACTTCCCTCAGTCCAATTTAGTTCCACTTTCCCTGTTCCAATAGAGAAGTTAAAGTAGGAAAAAGTTCGAAGTCAACACTTGTAACCTGGTTGCACTCATTCCTGTCACTTTGGTGGTGACTCAGTGACACAAGGGACAATTAATGACACAGCCATGGCACACATACTGGCCTGTATGCTGGGTTTTTTAGTGGGAAACAACAGCGCAAGAAGCAATTAATATGTAAAATAAGAAGGCCAACAACATGCTGGTTGCATCTTATTACACTCATAGTTACTGTGCGTTATACAAACTCACAAAATATAGAAAACCATCGTCGTTTCTTTCTTGCTGTAACACTGCTGTGGTATCGTGCACCACTCAGTCTCACTTCCCCGATTCTCACTCAGCTGTGGTATTGTGAACCACTCAGTCTCACTTCACCGACTCTCACTCAGCTGTGGTATTGTGAACCACTCAGTCTCACCTCACCGACTCTCACTCAGCCGTGGTATTGTGAACCACTCAGTCTCACCTCACCGACTCTCACTCAGCCGTGGTATTGTGAACCACTCAGTCTCACCTCACCGACTCTCACTCAGCCGTGGTATTGTGAACCACTCAGTCTCACCTCACCGACTCTCACTCAGCCGTGGTATTGTGCACCACTCAATCTCATTTCACAGACTCTCACTCAGCTGTGGTAATGTGCACCACTCAGTCTCATTTCAGACTCTCACTCAGCCGTGGTATTGTGCACCACTCAATCTCATTTCAGACTCTCACTCAGCCGTGGTATTGTGCACCACTCAGTCTCATTTCACAGACTCTCACTCAGCCGTGGTATTGTGCACCACTCAATCTCATTTCAGACTCTCACTCAGCCGTGGTATTGTGCACCACTCAATCTCATTTCAGACTCTCACTCAGCCGTGGTATTGTGCACCACTCAATCTCATTTCACAGACTCTCACTCAGCCGGGACAATTAATGACACAGCCATGGCACACATACTGGCCTGTATGCTGGGTTTTTTAGTGGGAAACAACAGCGCAAGAAGCAATTAATATGTAAAATAAGAAGGCCAACAACATGCTGGTTGCATCTTATTACACTCATAGTTACTGTGCATTATACAAACTCACAAAATATAGAAAACCATCGTCGTTTCTTTCTTGCTGTAACACTGCTGTGGTATCGTGCACCACTGAGTCTCACTTCCCCGATTCTCACTCAGCTGTGGTATTGTGAACCACTCAGTCTCACTTCCACCGACTCTCACTCAGCTGTGGTATTGTGCACCACTCAGTCTCACTTCCCGACTCTCACTCAGCTGTGGTATTGTGAACCACTCAGTCTCACCTCACCGACTCTCACTCAGCTGTGGTATCGTGCACCACTCAGTCTCACTTCACCGACTCTCACTCAGCTGTGGTATTGTGCACCACTCAGTCTCACTTCACCGACTCTCACTCAGCTGTGGTATTGTGAACCACTCAGTCTCATTTCACCGACTCTCACTCAGCTGTGGTATTGTGCACCACTCAGTCTCACTTCACCGACTCTCACTCAGCTGTGGTATTGTGCAACCACTCAGTCTCATTTCACCGACTCTCACTCAGCTGTGGTATTGTGAACCACTCAGTCTCACTTCACCGACTCTCACTCAGCTGTGGTATTGTGCACCACTCAGTCTCACTTCACCGACTCTCACTCAGCTGTGGTATTGTGCACCACTCAGTCTCACTTCCCGACTCTCACTCAGCTGTGGTATTGTGCACCACTCAGTCTCACTTCACCGACTCTCACTCAGCTGTGGTATTGTGCACCACTCAGTCTCACTTCCCGACTCTCACTCAGCTGTGGTATTGTGCACCACTCAGTCTCACCTCACCGACTCTCACTCAGCTGTGGTATCGTGCACCACTCAGTCTCACTTCCCCGACTCTCACTCAGCTGTGGTATTGTGCACCACTCAGTCTCACTTCACCGACTCTCACTCAGCTGTGGTATGTGCACCACTCAGTCTCATTTCACCGACTCTCACTCAGCTGTGGTATTGTGCACCACTCAGTCTCATTTCACGACTCTCACTCAGCTGTGGTATTGTGAACCACTCAGTCTCACTTCACCGACTCTCACTCAGCTGTGGTAATGTGCACCACTCAGTCTCATTTCACCGACTCTCACTCAGCTGTGGTATTGTGAACCACTCAGTCTCATTTCACCGACTCTCACTCAGCTGTGGTATTGTGAACCACTCAGTCTCATTTCACCGACTCTCACTCAGCTGTGGTATTGTGCACCACTCAGTCTCACTTCACCGACTCTCACTCAGCTGTGGTATTGTGCACCACTCAGTCTCATTTCACCGACTCACTCAGCTGTGGTATTGTGCACCACTCAATCTCACTTCACCAGACTCTCACTCAGCTGTGGTATTGTGCACCACTCAGTCTCACTTCACCGATTCTCACTCAGCTGTGGTATTGTGCACCACTCAATCTCATTCACGACTCTCACTCAGCTGTGGTATTGTGCACCACTCAGTCTCATTTCACAGACTCTCACTCAGCCGTGGTATTGTGCACCACTCAGTCTCATTTCACAGACTCTCACTCAGCTGTGGTATCGTGCACCACTCAGTCTCATTTCACGACTCTCACTCAGCTGTGGTATTGTGCACCACTCAGTCTCACTCACCGACTCTCACTCAGCCGTGGTATCGTGCACCACTCAATCTCACTTCACAGACTCTCACTCAGCCGTGGTATCGTGCACCACTCAGTCTCACCTCACCGACTCTCACTCAGCTGTGGTAATGTGCACCACTCAGTCTCACTTCACCGACTCTCACTCAGCTGTGGTAATGTGCACCACTCAGTCTCACTTCACCGACTCTCACTCAGCTGTGGTAATGTGCACCACTCAGTCTCATTTCACCGACTCTCACTCAGCTGTGGTAATGTGCACCACTCAGTCTCATTTCACCGACTCTCACTCAGCTGTGGTAATGTGCACCACTCAGTCTCATTTCACAGACTCTCACTCAGCTGTGGTAATGTGCACCACTCAGTCTCACTTCACCGACTCTCACTCAGCTGTGGTAATGTGCACCACTCAGTCTCATTTCACAGACTCTCACTCAGCCACGTAACCTTGCAGGAAGATAGTCTCGAGAAATGTATGCTTTGCTTATGTAACCCTTATGTAGTGTCACTGCTCGAAGCTGTCACGTGGCGTCACTGCTGTGGATTAATCCATCGTTTTACATGTAATTCTATTATGCCTTTACAAAGAATTATTTGTCCTGAAAGCCAAGTTAATGTATAATATTAATTAGATGCAAAACACAAAAAGTAATATGATCTCAAATTAAGGATTTGTGTAAACTGTCTACAGGACAACACAAACCTAATGGCACAGTGCTAGTATTTTCGTCTTGCAGTAAATTCATGTTCTAGGCACAGTTGTTGTGCATTGTCTAACATGAAATTCAATCATTTGTTTTCCACCAACTAGAATCTGAAAATATACAGGTTGTTTCACAACAATTATGTCTTGCTGTAGGGCCATTCACGCAGATGTTATTGGCTCCCTGTTTCGCCGGGAGCCTCCCGGTATTGTACTATATCTCCCGGTCTCCCGGCGGGAGCAGCAAATCTCCCGGTTTTCAGCGAAACCCAGACAAACAAATTCTACGTAACTTATCCAACTGGGTGTGGATAATTGGTTTTATTTCTGACTGGGTATTGTCTCGCGTATTTTTCTGTGTCGACTCACAATGGCAATGCCAGTTAATTATTTCAAGTAATTACAATCGAGTCCATGACTTAGCTAATTTAATGCTCACAAAGTACAAACAGAGACACCAGTGTTGTTGACAAAAAATTTAACAATGGCCTGAATTGGAGTTATTTAAATCACATCTTACTTTGATGACTGAACATTGAAAACAGTCTAATACATATCTAGCCTGTTGTTGGCATTGTTTATAAGCTTAATGGGAACACTGCGAACAGCTCCGACACAATATTATCAATTTATCACCCATCGTATACGTTCAGGTCTTGTAGGGCAAAGTTCAATCTGTTCACATCTACACAAATAATGCCTTTTGATAGTGATTTGAGAGTGATGCATGAGACCCTCCGATTTAAGTATAAATCTACTGTTTTGGCATTTCTGAAACTTAACATGTATGGTACATACATCATAACTATGCTCAGTGTCTGAACTCTGGAGCATAAGAACTGGTAACACATGTTTACACAATGTACACTGCCACATATATTTATATTGTAGTTTGACAGTAACCATGATTATAAGCAATGGTAATTACAGTGTATAGCCATAATCACTGCTTTTCAATACAATCATACTCATAATCATCCTGGTACAATTTAACAATCATTTCCCATAATCTGACAAACACACACACAAGCATGCACATGCGCTCGCATGCATGCACACACACACACACACACACACACACACACACACACACACACACACACACACACACAAATTTCAGACTCTGAGCGCATACTGTCCAAATATAAAATTCTCATTTAGCTCCAAGCCTTGTGTCTGACAAAATGACACCTTACCCAAAGGAGTAGACAATCTTGTCTGTGTCCTTCCCTTCGAGGTCAAGCCCGGCGTCATGGTCGGTGCATATCTGCCACTGTGTGTGGTTGAACGCCTGCACAGTGACGTTGCATGCGTAGTTGTAATGCGTGATAAACTTGAGCAGTCTTCGAGCCTCATCCTTGGCACATGACAGCGGTCGTAGTGGCGTGTATGCAGCATTGTCCTGGAGCATCTGTAGGACTGTACAGGTCATGATGACGATGACCCCAATGACAAGAGCACAGTTCTTACGGCGCCGCAAGATGTGACGACCAGCGCACGGCCGTGACCCGGTCTGCACCATAGTGCCGTCTCCTACAGTGTCTAGGGCATCATATGTCTCTGTAACATCAACTGACCATTATTTTGTTATGGTGGGTAATAAAATAATAACAAAACATTAGGCCTATTTATATTTACTGTGCCAACGTCTGTGAGGTCATAATTTAGTCTTTGGTGGTGTAATTGTACAATGAGGTTACGATAAAATATACAATTCATAATCATTTTATTGTCAACATGGCATAGGTTCCCGTTGCAAAAGAAAAGGCTTTACTAGCATGGGAACTGATACAATTATCATCAAATGTAGGCATGGGGTAGAGATGTAACAGGACAATTTATGTGGGTAGGTATATTACTCAAGTGCCAAACAATCACAATATATTTTTTTTTAATTGAAGACCGTACAGAGAAAAATAGATACGCGGGATAACACTACTTATAAAAGGACCTCTTGTAGTGGGTGGATCGTTATAGAATCCCAATATAAATGTGTAATGTATACCACTGTTTACGTCGAGATATGAAATTTGACACTGTGTGAGTTTGTCTGCGACTGACAGTGACAGTGACGCTGACAGACAGGCGCAGCCCGGCTGTTCACGTCGCACCGGTTCTGGACAAACATCATCGGTTTTTGCGAGAGAAAATTTACTAGTACTCTAGATATTTCGCCTATACAGTTTTTGTACAATACGATGTCAAACGAACCTGTGATTTCCGGCCCGTCTGAACTCGTCAAATCATCTGTCAAATACGTAGACGTAAACACAGTCCGACAGTTGTTGTTTGGTCAGGCAAACCGGAAGCCAAGTAGCAGTTTATATGTCGCAAATGGAATAGTACTACCCATTAATATCTGCCTAAGTTTCTACCATCACGACCAATGTAAATTTTTTATTATGTAATAAAGTATATAATGTATATTGCACAATTATGCAGGCATACATTAAGGGCATTTTTGGCAAAGGCATACTGTCTATAATTTGGATAGGTTTGCAAAATTGACGGTGTCGCGAGAGATAATATACCAAGATGAGTTGGCGTCCGCCAGTGACAGCGTTGACGCCCCAACCAAGGTCTGCACGAGAGCGTCTGTACGAGGTCAAAATAATCGTATTAAAGGGGTTCAAACTCGCACACACACGGGCGTCCGCACGCAAACGTGCGCAAACTCACGCACAAACATATGAAAACACGCACGCACGCACGCACGCACGCACGCACGCACGCACGCACGCACGCACGCACGCACGCACACGCACGCACGCACGCACGCACGCACGCACGCACGCACGCACGCACCACACCACGCACGCACGCCGCGTAACACGTATACACAAGGACGCTATATACAGTCCCTACCTTTGCACGCTGGCCAGGCCCACGGCATGGTCGGCGGGTCGAAAGGAGCAGGCGATGTAGTAATGTGTAGAGTGAACACAAATGCCACAAAGTTTTGAGTTTGACGCAGTAACTGTATCAGTAGTCAGTACCGACTCGCCGACCAGCTGGTTGGCATTCCGACACTTTATATAGCTATTTAATTGACCACCACGCCCCACGATATGTGTGTGGGCCGTTTTTTGTAGACCTACTCACTTACTTAGTAAGACTTTATTGTAGACTCCCATATTATATTGCAACGGGAGAATATAGATGTCATATAACTCGGATCGGAGTGTATATATACGTACGTACTTGTTTTTATTAACATGTACTGTTAATTTTGCGTAATGAATTAAATATCAAAAGTTATGGAGCATCAAAAAATTAATTATTGCTTTAATTTCACTCCTGTGCTGTTATCGACATCTTTTATCGGTACCCTCTTTTATAATAGGATGGCGGGTAAATAGTGGCGCCACCTCATGGAACTTAGATAATCGAGCTCTGTAATTTAAAGCGCTGAACATAAACAATGGCTGGGGTTTGACCTGGAGACATGGATGATGCTGATCGACAGGTGCTGTTTACTCAGTTCGAACTGCGCCAGAATATAGATGAGGACTAAAAGAACCTTAACGGACCCGATCCAGATTCTGACATCGAAATAGAAGTAAATTAGATGATGTGTGAATGAGCGATAAAGGAGAATGAGAGTACATCAGACCATACAGTCGCCGAGTCGGCCCAGGCCATGTCTTTGACTTTGCCTCTTCCATTCTTTTGAGTTTTGGCCTGTGCCGTGAACTGGACGTAACATGCTCTCAGATATCGTTTGGACTAAATCATCAACATTTATTTGACCATAAGATCAATCATATAATATATAACATCTAAATTGACAATTATTATGGTTATTCTAAATTTATTTTCCACAAACAAATGGCTGCAATATATGCTGACAACCACCAAAAGATATATACTGCAAAATAGCAAATGACCACAGAGTTAGATCATTAATCTTTCCCCTATAGACTAGAGTGATAAGCTGGCCCGCTGCACTGAAGCCGCCATGGACCACTGGCTGCCATCTACTTGCACGGCAGAAAGTGCTGTACTAACTGGCAGGATCTATAAAATGGAATTGTTGAGCAATGTAATAAATGTAAAAAGTCTGCTAAGACGAAATTTTTATCTTGCATGTGTGTCGTTGTGCCCCTAGCCCTAGGACTAGTTAAGACAGCTCATGATTAATTTTTGGAGTAGGCCAGTAGGGCCAGCTGTTGAATGGTTTGAGTTGGTTCACTGTGTTGGGGTATGGATCTAAATATTTGTCACTGTGGTTCCTTGGCAGTGTGACTAATGATCCAGTGGCTGTAGCATCCAGCTTAGTAATTATATAGGGGAAGGGCTGTGATCCGGATTATATAGAACCCAAACACTGGAGAGTTCGGTGGTTAATTTGAAACTGATGTCAGCAACGTTAATCCATTTGGGGACATATGCTGGCTACAACAGTCAATGTGACGTAGCAAGTATGGTTATTTCCTGTTGGCCACATCACATTCGAACAGAATCTTGACCTGAAGGTGGAAAGGGAAACAGTGGTCATTTTAAGAAAACCTGTTACTATGACATCCTTGCTATTTTGTTGTAGTTTGCCTAATTTTATTTATTTATTGTTATTACTATTGATACAGTATAATTAGTTAGTTGATTATCTTAATATTACTACTTTTCTACCTGTTGTTGTTAGTAATGTTGGCAGCTCTGTTTTGTTGTTGTTTTCCCTATTCTCTCATCCACTTTGCATGGTCTGTTTTTTAATCTGTGAAATTGTAATTAATTATACAACAATTGTGGATCTGGTAGAATAACAAATTAAACAGTTCTAAGCTGTACTCACCCCTCACACAGTGAGACACTGTATTATACAGTGTATGCTAAGTATAAGCCTGTTGATTTGTTTCATACTGGTATATTAGTGAGGCACCTATTTGAACACATTGTACACAATTAAACAACACTGGCTAACTGATGTCAGTAAATAAATAACGTGATATGTATAAAAAATATACAAGGACTGCAGTGGCTTTCTGCTGTGCAGTAGCATGACTGTGACAAGCCCTGTTGACTTCAAAGTATAATGTGTCAACTGATAGAGTCCGAGGGATCTTGTTCTACTGGTGTGTTCTGTTTATATCTATGCTTATGACACATTGGCCATTGCAAACTTAAATCAGCTATAGTATGGACACTCACTGTAGAATCCAGACCCAACTCAATGTTGTCATTATCATTGCATCTTTGCCTATATTCGATACATCCTTGCATTAATTCTGTGTCTAATTTCAATCATTCAACATTATCCCAGAGTGGACCCAGGCCCAGGCATATAATTATATTATGTAAAATTAAAAATAATAAAGGTTTATTTGCCATTTTCAACATGTAAGTGCATTTCATGTTAAATAGAAATGTGTTCTGGCATTGAGTCATATAGTGCCTATATATAACCAAATAAAATGACAAATAAATATACAATATATAAAATGTTCTTTAAAATAATATATTTTTTATTCTGATCTAATAAATAAATAATATATCCCAGATGTCCTTAAAATGATACATCAAATCTTTAAAAATAATTATGTTATTGTTAAGCTAGTAAATAAATAAATATATCTAAAATGCCGTTTAAAATGATCAGTTATCTATTTTAAAATGATTAAATAAATATATAAGTATATAAATATTATGTATAAAATGTCATTTAATATAAAAACAATTACATAAAAAGTTAATTATATTTATAATTGAATGTAAATTATATAAAAAAAATATCAAAAATTCTAGATTGACATTTTGAGACCCAATGTGCACAGTGCTGTCACTGCAGTGTACTTGGAATGAGCAACGAACAAGGTTTGTTCATGTTGACTGTGCAGTCTTTTGGGCTTCAAAAGTGGGCTAAGATGCAATATTTATAAAACATAAATATGTCTGGGATGTTGTTAAATGATTGACATAATGCAACACAGTATCAAATGTACAGTCATAATGGCAAAATTGATTTGGTTCCATATTCTACGCAAGTGCCAAGTTATGCCGTCACCTGATTCTCTCAGTAGAAGCTCAATCAGTTATTATTTTCTTTGTTGTTTCACTTGCAGGTTTCAAGTAGCGAGGAGTATGACGATGACGATTATGAAGAAGAGGAAGTAGGCAGTGCAGCAGGTGCAGCTTGTAAACGTGCTCACAGCAAGACCATTGACCCCGGATGGCAGAAGACGGCTGCCGCAAACCCGCCAATTGTGAATGAGTTCACTGAACCAAGTGGACCCACACAGCCACTGCCACCATCCAGCTCCCCACTCGCTTTCTTTGAGCAGATGTTTGGCAGCAGTTTCTTTGAAGATCTTGCAGAAGCAACGAATTTGAACGCCGCGGCAAAGTGCCCACCTGTTGTCGACGCAGAGAATGGCCCATACGCAACATCGGACACTGGCTGGTACCCTACCACACCAGTGGAGATGCGTGCTTTCTTTGCTGTCAACATGAGAATGAACCTCTCAGAGTTTTTTGACATTGAGGACTTCTGGAGTGACAATCCAGTGTTGCGGGTTTCCTACATCGCTTCCATCATGTCCCAGCTGCGGTTTGAAAAGCTTTGTCAATACCTACACTGCTCCGTACCGCACGACAAGGACCCGAATGACAAACTCGCAAAGGTCCGCTCTCTCATTACCCTCTGCAGGAAACAGTTCCGGGATTCCTTTAAGCCTTCACAGGATGTGTTGATCGATCAGGCCATGATCCGGTTTGATGGCCGGCTTGGTTGGAACCGATACTTTCCCAGGAGACCTGCTAAATGGGGTGTGAAACTGTGGTGTCTCACTGATGCAGTAACAGGATACGTACAAGCATTCCATATCTGGAATGGCGAAGATGACGTAGGAAGTGACGGGGTGAAGCTGAGCCACAATGTTGCAATGGAATTGACACAAGACTACACACGGGCAAATCGTCGTGTGTTCGCGGCCGAGTATTTCACCACTGTTGGTCTCGTGAGAGAGCTGCTGCGTGTGGACACATATCTGTGTGGTGCCGCCAGCACCGGAAGTGAAGAGTTCCCGACGGGTCTGATGAAGAAACGACTCAAGCAAAAGGAATCGGAGAAGTGGACGAGTGAGGACGGAACAGTGCTGGTGTGTAAGTGGCAGACAGACAGTATGTACGTGGTTGCGACCGGCGACACGGGTGTGGACTTGGAGCTGACGAGTCGACACAACCACCAGTCAGTGTCGAGGGTGGTGCCGCAGTGTGTGGCCCGGTACAACCAGGTGATGCGAGGGATCGACCACCTGGATGAGCTGCTGTATGTCGGTCAGTCGGGGCGAAGGTGGTGGAAATATCTCTTCTGGACCCTCGTAGAGTTTGGCGTCATCAACGCGTTTGTGTTGTGGCGAGAGTGCAACAGGCCGATGCCAAAGAGCAATCGGGTCTTCACCATGTGGGAGTTTAAGACAAATCTGATCCTGGCGTTGGGCGAGTCATTCATCGCTCTCCACGGTGAAGATGACGTTGACCCACCAGGTGAAAGGTCCCTTCATCGCGGCTAGGCCTCATTCACCCAGCTGCAGCAGGAGTGGAGGTCAGACAATGACAGAGTCGGCTAGCAATGGTGTCAGTTATGTAGTTAATAAGGACATCTGGACACATGAATAGCCCTTTGGATGTCTAGCGTTCACTTGTTCGTGTAGCGGTGCCAGGTGTAAGGTCCCCAGTGTCATGTACATAGGTAATACACCCGACTCTCAATTTTGGAGTAAGAACGCTCTGGATAAATGTAAACTCAATGTTGCACGTACACATCCTGACATGGCTACACACTGGAGTCTTTGTGCAGTCGGTCACAGACCACACGAGAAGTCCCTCGAGTAAGAGTCGAGACACTGTGTGAACAAGTTGTCGATTGTTTGAAAACAATAACAGGACAAATTAGTATTTGTTCAACAATATGTATTTCCAAAGTTCAACTTGTCGTAATTACAACATACATCCGTTCCATTTACAACCCGGTGGCATGATTTGTCATATCATCGTTAGACATTTCGATTAGATTCTTCTTGTGTTTTAATGCATGCATTTAGATGGTTAATGGTGTACCTGGTATGTCTGATATATGTGGATTGTTCCAGTCTAGTCAGATAAAAATGTGTTAATTGTGTTAATTATTTTTTATAAACAAATGTCCACTACCATATATTTTTTATATGCAGTCTAAGATTAGTAGTGAACAAATGTTTGTTTTTATGTTTTATCAAACTATGAAAGACTAGGTTACCATAATAGCTAATTGAACCATACGGTAATTGCTAAAGCTGCTGACAAGACTATAATACATCTTGGTGGACAAAGGCATTATGGTTTAACTGGTTCTGCTAATAAAATAGTTAATTCATTAAATGTCACTCAAGACTACATGCTATTAAAGAAGCCTAACTCTGCTAGTTATATATGTCATCACATGTCCATTAGAAAACATGAATTATCTCAATGTAAGACATTTTGCATAGGAAGCTTGTCAAAAGTTCATTATCTAATCAATAGATCACATTTATGACAATTCATAATATTGTCTGCTTTAACAACAATCGGACATCAAAATTCATTGTATCAATCAATGTTGTAATGGAAAAAAGCAAAATTCAGTAATTAATGTCGACTGTTGTCATTACTGGTTCATGAGATGGTTTGAAGCTGAGCATTGTCATTCTGTTGAATTAAAAATAATAATTAGTGAGAAACAGTTATATAAACTCTCACAACACATAACATATTAAAATGCATTCAACTGATTCTACATAATTTAACAAATAAATTTTTATACGAATTAATTACATCTGCAAAGATTGCCGTTTAATTTTAAATCACATTTGACATCACAAACCTGATGATATGTATGTTCATAATAATTAGGTTTTGCATGTTTATAAATATATACTGTGTCTACTGATGTATTATCTAAATACCTGTATTGATACCGTTTTACTAATTAACCTGGTAGTATTAGCATAATAAAACGTTTATTAAACATGTCATTTTGGTACTGGTAGTGCTTCACTTCAGAAAACGGTTTTTTCCCGTCTTCTAGAATGTTCCGTATGTTAATTTTAGAATGTTCCGTATCTTGTCTTTTAGAATGTTCCATATCTTGTCTTAGAATGTTCCATATCTTGTTTTCTAGAATGTTCCGTATGTTAATTTTAGAATGTGCCGTATCTTGTCTTTTAGAATGTTCCGTATCTTGTCTTCTAGAATGTTCCGTATCTTGTCTTCTAGAATGTTCCGTATCTTGTCTTCTAGAATGTTCCATATCTTGTCTTCTAGAATGTTCCGTATCCTGTCTTCTAGAATGTTCCATATCTTGTCTTCTAGAATGTTCTGTATCTTGTCTTCTAGAATGTTCCGTATCTTGTCTTCTAGAATGTTCCATATCTTGTCTTCTAGAATGTTCTGTATCTTGTCTTCTAGAAACCAACAACCCAGGGTGTGTAGCTGCCTTTCTTCGGTTTGGGAAACTGCAAGTCAAACATGAAATCAAAAGTCATACACTGAAAATAAAAAAATTCTAAGCATTAAAACTGGCCAGACTCACAACTCAGTCAACATAATTTGTCTGGCAGCATACGATGGAACATAGTCGTAGTAACTGACATAACAAATCAACACCTGTATGTGTAGTAAACTAATGTCCCTGTTGTGACCTCTGCCCTACCCTGTGTGCACTAATACTGTTGTCTCCCACCTGTTTCGTGAACTGGTCAATACACGCCATGCGGATCTTCTCGGCGGTGGCCGGACTGTCCAGTTGGAAGAAGTCGTTGAGGCCAACGTCAGCCCGGGCGGCGGCGATCGCGTGTCTGATGGCGAAGAAGATGGAGGCCGCAAGGAACAGAGGCGGTTCACCGATCGCCTGGTGGAGACGACATTATTAGAAAGTCTTATACTGAAACTGCTTCAAAGTTCCAAAACATTACATTTTCCACTGATCGTATTTCAAACAACTTTTATATATACCTGAGGGACGTATTACCATTACCTAAGGCTAGTGTGTGAAAATATGTTATTTTTTGATCTCGTCAGATTAACTGTTCCCAAATCGGCAGGGTTTAAATTTTGGCAAATACGGCAGCAGGAGATGCAGCTGTACATTGAGAAACAATGGCTATTCACGTTTTCTAGTTCTTTGATGAACAAAGTAAATTGTGTTGAAGATTTTCACAAAAGTAAGCCTACACACTCTTGCTTTGGACAAAATCTGTATTTTACTTACTTACTCCTTAAGTATCACTTATGATCACTAACGCAGGGGGTGACTAACTGATGGAGAGGGTCAAGATAGTGTTAGGTGTTTGTGATCGTTTACGTAGTTTAAATGGTGATATCTTTCTGTGAATGGACAGTGCAAGTGTCCGATGATGTTGTCTGTTGGCTACTGACCTTGGATGAGTACACCGCGCGGGGGTTTGACGATCCCTTCAGAAGTGTCACGTTCAGTTGGACGGGAATGTCGGAGAAGCCGGGGATCTTGTAGGTGCCTGGACCAGTTGTATAGAGGCCGCCCGATGGGGACCGACGTTCTTCTTCCAACAGGAACAGCCCGTATCCCTACAACATGCCCTTGTCACAGTCACCTGACACTCCACCATCATCACTGCGGAACCTATATGATCGCTAAGGGACGCTGATAGGCAACTCCGGCCTGTGACATCTTTGAGTTATTTTAGACTCCAACTGTTATTAATATAAGACATCTACAATGTGTGTCAACAAATCCTGGATATATTGAATGAATTCATTGTAACAAGGTAACAGGACATTGGTGTTTGCCTAAGTTGCGTAACAGCGCCACTGGATTTGTTAGTTCTGTAGGTTTCCCATTACAATACAGTGTCCACTCGTTTAATGATGTTCTCTGTTTGAATGGACATGACATGACATGTACCCACAAGGGGGGAGACTTTCTCCGAGACAAAGTGAACAATTCAGAGAGGCTTCTGAGATCTCCAAATCCACTATGTTTACCAGTATGACATATATATCGTGACGGGCTCTGTAAGTCTAAACTGTACTATTTTATCCTGGAAAGGCTTCTGAGACATGTCACTACCGAGACTATCTCCATATCTCCATGTCGTTTCTGTTGTAGTTATAAATTTTATTCTTAGCTTCCAGCTGACATGCTTTATGATGACTGGAACAACGACTTCACAAGTCACTTCTGTTACTGATGACACCTTCCTACAGATTTGTCATTTTCTAAAGTATATTAACTCATTATTAAGCTATAAATCTACATTAAGCAAACAAATACATACCAATTTATAGGAAATCTCTGAATCCATACACAAACCTCTGTTCGAAAACTAACCTGTCAGCATTTCTGGTACAGGTGTACATATATGTAGGGAACTTTCTTTGTAGAAATAGATAAACTAAAAAAATATATATATATATATATAATTTTTTATGTACTCGATATGTTATAGAAATAACTAATAAAGTATAAGTCACGCACAGATATGGATTAATAAAAAAAACAGGTAAAAATGAAATTTATGATTTTACTAATCACACAAATTTGAGAGTAGACATTGCTTCCCTTCCACATGGTTTGGCCTTTTGTTTAGTTACTCTCACCTGGGTAAACGCTCCCTCGATCTGTCCTATGTCAATGGCGGGATTCAGACTTTGGCCAATGTCCATCACAATGTCCGTGCGCAGCACCTGGAAGTACAAAACTAGTGACTCAAACAACATTAACGGTTTTGTGTGGCGAAGTTTAAAATGAAAAGTTATAAATCACTCATGAGGGATTGCTATCAGTTAAGAATGGTCGCTCAAGATTAAGCACAGCTGATGTAAGACCACAATAAGGTGCTCATCCGCCATTCCCCGACCAAAGAATACCCCTTAAAAGCAGTATTATGCAGGTTGTCTGAATTTCTGTGAGCCCATATGTAGTGTGGAGTGATTAGAAATGATGTTTTCGTGCAGCGTGGCATCAGAGCTGTCAAATTACGACAGCTGTCAGTCGGTGCATTTCTGCGTATTAATACAGTTGTCATTTTGCTTGGTGATGTAATCAGGGGCGATCCGTGGGTGGTTCAAGCAGAAATGGAGGGGTGTAAAGTTTGAAAGAAGTTTGTGGGAGCCTGAGGTATTAAACGTTCACAAATTTTTCACATAACTTCTGTCTATGGAGGGTAAATATGCTGTGAAATTGTCAATAACAGAGCTGATCAAGATTAGTAGGAAATGAAGGAAACGTTATAATGGTCGCCTATGGAAAATGCAAATGTGGTCTGACTCCAGCTGTTTTCAAGTGAAAGTCACATAGTATCTATGACATAAAACATGCCACCATGTTAGTGTTGTGAAAATGACAGCATGTCAATTGTCATTGTGACGTGAAAGACAGCATCATGTCACTGTCATGTTGACATACGACAATGAAGACATCATAATGATATAATGGTATCACAGTTTCTAGCAATTCAAAAATGTGGCTTACTTTTAAAAGCATGTTGTTTGCGTATGCG
Source organism: Ridgeia piscesae (assembly GCA_025642075.2). Taxonomy (NCBI): domain Eukaryota; kingdom Metazoa; phylum Annelida; class Polychaeta; order Sabellida; family Siboglinidae; genus Ridgeia; species Ridgeia piscesae. The sequence goes on along the minus strand of JAODUO010000057.1, from coordinate 668,233 downwards.
ATCTACACCAAGAAATGACACAAAAGTTTAATTTGTTGTTGATTTTTGACCAGTTTTGTCATCCCCTTATAAAAAATTAGATTTGGACAAATCACAGGAATGGCTAAATCGGGTTCACAGATCCTTAAACACCGTGGAAAAATCCCATGGCCTATCATATTAGTGCTACAGTGACATTCCTGATGTCCTAATCTCATGTCATAGTGACACACAAGATGACATTATTCCAGAGATGGTTCCTTACCGTGTGGTCGCCAGTGAGAGTGTCTACCTCAACCTCTGACACAGCTGTCCCATTTGTGAAGTAGTTAAACAGCTGGCCCGAGTTTGTCTCTTTAAGTCATAGCCGAGATCAGGGGTTCTGTAAGAGGAAGAATTGATACACCAGGGGACCACTTAACTAATTTAAAGAGCTCTTAATTAACAAAAACTACCCGGTCATCTTAACAAAATCTATTGTTAAATTATGATTTTTTCACAATGCCAATATCCATTGTCGTATTACCAGGGACACTATTTCCGCGACAATGTCCAGCTTCACAATGTTGACAGTTTTCATGTATTAAGGATCAAAATTGATCTTTTAAAGTGCAAAATCGGGTTTAAGACCTCTTAATAACGTTAGTAAAATGGTCCCCTGATGCATTTTACTTATTAAGAGCCAGGACTCGGAAATTTGGAGAAAATTTACGGAAACAGTTTATCCTTTTTACAGAGGGCCTAAATCTAGCAATGATCTTAGGCCCAATAAGAGATACAAGTGAGTTGGGTAACCCTGTGAAATTCCACCTGTCCAAATGTCTGCCAAATGCAGGACTGAGGAATTTGGGTGTGGCAGAACCTAGATCATAATTAATATAAATTACACATCATCAGTTCTTATCATTTAGCCACGGGTCTTACATCTTTGACCATTCTGGTATTGTCTTGGTGAAACAAAATAATTCATAAAACACATCAGACAGCTACTCCAAAACTGTGTGAGATCCTTTCAGTATATTTTACATTTGCCAAATGAGCTTCTTTAAAAAAAATGAACAAAGTGAAAGCAAAATGAAAGTAGTCATTCACCTGTAGAAGCCTGTTGCAGAGAGGCTAACTCGGTCCATGTAGGCAGCATTTACCTGTGAATACAAACACAAGTATCTTGAAAAGGCATAAGAAAAATGGACATGTACACAGCGTGTAAGCTTGAAAACAAATCAAATTGCAAAGCAATGGCCACCAAAAAAATACAGCTTTCAATATTTAAAATATCATGTCAAGCATTTACAAAACTGTTTCTGGTAAATAAGAGAAACTCCAGAGGGTAAATATGTTTTTGGCATTAAACTTCACTTAGTCTTCAACTTAGATAAACTTGGGTCAAAATAAAATAGTGGCTGAGTATGATTTAAATACCAAGTTTATTATGCCACTAACTAATTTAAAAGCAATGCATTGTGGTAGGTTTCACCTACCCAGTCTACCCATGAGCCACTGGGGTTCTTCTGTACGAAAGGCTCGAGTCGCTTTACGATGGTTTCACAGGCTTGCTGTACCGGAAAAATAGACTTTATATAACATGGTTTTCATGTCTCAGTTAAAGACACAAAATAAAGATAAGTACTTATATCAAATCAAATCAAAACATCTTTATGTGTACAACTGTACCTCATGCGGACATTCTCTTGTGATGTCTGAGAGACAAAAGTATTAATTAATATTATAGTATATTATACAAGAGAGTAAAGTAAAAGAAATTCTATGAATCATGTATGATTAAAAATATAAAACGTAAAAAATTGTTAGGAAATATGATTTATATATCACAGTCCAGTCTTCAGGACTTCTTCTTCACCTCGACTTCTCTGGGAAATATACACTCAGTTACTACACAATGATTATTCAACCACAAATATCTACTACTAACATACAGCAAATCTGGACTTGGTTTCACTAGAGTAAGTGTCCAGTGCTCTTGTACTGATCTCCTATGCTCTTGTACTGAGCTCCTATGCTCTTGTACTGAGCTCCTGTGCTCCATACACTGTAAGCAACAGTCCCATCATACTCCTTATTACTGTTCACCACAGCATGTATATATATATATATATGTGAAATTATTATAAAATAAAGCACTTGTTATTTTATTTTAACTGATGTTATACTGTAGTAACATAAACCTACAATTACTGCCATGCCGTTGAGGTCGGATGATGCACTGGCAGCAGTTGCTGACGCATTCGGCACTGTGTCGGTACTTGACTCCGTGATGTGGATGCATGACATTGGTATCTTTAAGACACGACTTGCAACCTAAAAAATCACAGTAAATAATATTAATACACACTCCACAGGCATTTCAATATGTAGGCCTTCATAGTCTGATACAATGATGCATAGATATAAAGCTACACTATATGTTAAAGTACTGCTCTGGCTATTCTAAGACATTCAATCGGGCAATATTCTATTACTGGTAAAATCAACCAACATGTTAGTCAATTAGTTTCTAGACACTATGATATGTTGTTGAAACACACAGGTCACAATTATAGAAAAGTAGCATTTGCAAAATAAACACATGAAAAACTGTCGTTTGAAATATACTGATCACAAGTATGACTTGTTCAAAAAATGTAAAACCTGTTTTTATGGTATCACAGAGTTGATGTTGATTGATGTGAATATCCACCAGCCACCAGGTAAGGTGTGTGTGTGTGTGTGTGTGCGTGTGTGCGTGTGCGTGTGTGCGCGTGCGTGTGTGTGCATAAGTGTGCGGTTGTGTCCATGTGTGGGCATGTGTATACACAGGTGTATGTGTGTATGTCTGATAAGAGACATGCATAAAAAGAACACTATTTAACATTACAATATGATGCATCAGTTTGCATCTGTCTGACACTGGATCTATAAATCGCCAAAACCCATGAGCCCCTAATACCATTAGTCCCTAGGATCCATGAGCCCCTAGTATCCATAGATCCTCAGTATCCATACGTCCCTAGTGTCTATAAGTACCTAAATCCTATGAGCCCCTAGTATCCATAAATCCCTAGGATCCATGAGCCCCTAGTATCCATAGATCCCCAGGATCCATACATCCCTAGTGTCTATAAGTACCTAAATCCTATGAGCCCCTAGTATCCATAAATCCCTACGATCCATGAGCCCCTAGGTATGTGTTACCTGGATCATCTTCGTGTGAAGCCCCTGCCCCATCTCGACTCCACAATGTGCCAGTAGAACTGAGCCGTCCGTGTAGACATGGATCAGAGCTCCTGCCTGGCACAGACAACAAAACTGACCTTCCTTGACTAGACACAGAGAACACTAACTCCTCTCTGACGTATACTATCCTGGTACTTCGACAATCAGACAATCTGTCACCTGTAGTATGATGTATCTAGAAAACATACTGCCTTCTATGTGTGAGTAACATAACATTACGGTTATCACTCCCAGAATGCTAATATTTGAGCAAGTGTGGGGGTAATTTTATGTTTTTATTTTGTATTATCAAATAATATTTTTGATATTACAAAAACATCATATTTGTCTTTTGTTATCAACAAATATAATTAACCAAAAACATAATTACATGTTCCTACAACCGTTAAGCAGACTGAACACACGTGTACCATAAGGTAGACTACATTACATGCACATGCACATGCACATGCACAAGCACAAGCACAAGCACAAGCACAAGCACAAGCACAAGCACACGCACACGCACACGCACACGCACACGCACACACACACACACACATACAAACATGCACACACACAAACACACACACACACACACTGCACACAACACATAACACAATTACGACCACACACACACACACACACACACACACACACACACACACACACACAAACACACGCACACACTCGCACACAAATACACACTCGCACACAAATACACATACACACACATACTCACACACACACACATCACACACACACACACACACACACACACACACACACACACACACACAACACACACACACACACACAAACACCCACAAATACACACACACACCTGGTTCAAAAATGCCAGAGTGAATGCAATGCCAAACTTGACCGGAATAACAGCGATACCTCGCTTCATCCAGCGATTCTCACTGAAAGTATACAATATACAACTACAGTCAAGAGGAACTTAAACAAACTATCTTGCATGTAGTATTTCTAATATTTTAGCAGTGTTGTTAAGTACACAGGATGATGATTAAAAAGCTGGTCGTAATAATTAAATTTATACTTATAATTTTATTTAGAAATCAATTATATGATTTGTCAAATATACCTTGTAGAAAATTAGTAATTCATTAAATGGACATGGTAATTACAGGTAAAACTGTTATTAATTAATAATAAAATCACTAACATCTTAATACCATTACTACTACACCACTATAATGCTGCTACACAGGACTTATTCGAAACCAATTATAGATTAGTCTTTTTACAATACATAGGAATGGTAACAATTAGGACATATAACTATAATTTTTGTATGTTCAAACATGCCTGTTGAAGACGTTGATGTCATTCTGTCGCTGTTCATAGTTGCTCTGTTTCACGACGTCCTCCCAACACCGACCCAGTGTACAGTCAGTCAATGGATGGTTGTAGGGGGTCAACTCTCCTTCCTTGTACAGGTTCATCTCTCGCAACTACAACATCACATGTAGGGGGTCAACTCTCCTTCCTTGTACAGGTTCATCTCTCGCAACTACAACATCACATGTAGGGGGTCAACTCTCCTTCCTTGTACAGGTTCATCTCTCGCAACTACAACATCACATGTAGGGGGTCAACTCTCCTTCCTTGTACAGGTTCATCTCTCGCAACTACAACATCACATGTAGGGGGTCAACTCTCCTTCCTTGTACAGGTTCATCTCTCGCAACTACAACATCACATGTAGGGGGTCAACTCTCCTTCCTTGTACAGGTTCATCTCTCGCAACTACAACATCACATGTAGGGGGTCAACTCTCCTTCCTTGTACAGGTTCATCTCTCGCAACTACAACATCACATGTAGGGGGTCAACTCTCCTTCCTTGTACAGGTTCATCTCTCGCAACTACAACATCACATGTAGGGGGTCAACTCTCCTTCCTTGTACAGGTTCATCTCTCGCAACTACAACATCACATGTAGGGGGTCAACTCTCCTTCCTTGTACAGGTTCATCTCTCGCAACTACAACATCACATGTAGGGGGTCAACTCTCCTTCCTTGTACAGGTTCATCTCTCGCAACTACAACATCACATGTAGGGGGTCAACTCTCCTTCCTTGTACAGGTTCATCTCTCGCAACTACAACATCACATGTAGGGGGTCAACTCTCCTTCCTTGTACAGGTTCATCTCTCGCAACTACAACATCACATGTAGGGGGTCAACTCTCCTTCCTTGTACAGGTTCATCTCTCGCAACTACAACATCACATGTAGGGGGTCAACTCTCCTTCCTTGTACAGGTTCATCTCTCGCAACTACAACATCACATGTAGGGGTCAACTCTACTTCCTTGTACAGGTTCATCTCTCGCAACTACAACATCACATGTAGGGGGTCAACTCTCCTTCCTTGTACAGGTTCATCTCTCGCAACTACAACATCACATGTAGGGGGTCAACTCTCCTTCCTTGTACAGGTTCATCTCTCGCAACTGACAACATTACATGTAGGGGGTCAACTCTCCTTCCTTGTACAGGTTCAACTCTCGCAACTACAACATCACAGAAATGACTTGTTCATAGAGTGGGTGAATATTTCCCTACAATACAGGTGAGTCGTACCTTGTCACAAGGAATGTTCAGTTTGTGGGCCGCCTGCTCCATCCACGTCTCACAGATGAGGAGACTCTGTGGGGCGCCAAAGCCTCTGAACGCTGTGTTTGATGGTAGGTTTGTCTTGCAACAATAGCCTCGGACCACGACATTTGGGATGTGGTAACTGTTCTCCACGTGAAACACTGCCCGGGCCATCACCTGTTGTTACCAAATTAAACACATTACATAAATAACCTTTATTTTTTTTGCATCATATCATTGCATCTGGATATAAAATATATTCAGATAGTTAAAATGTTATAAAAAACTGCATAAGTATGTATGGATTACACTGTCTTCCAGTTGCATGTTGAGGATAACATTTATGACAACTTGTCCTTTATAATATCAGCCAACATAATTGAGTTGGTTATCTCGTGCATTTCCTTATTTTTACAAGAATCTCAAATCACTTGTTTTACAATATTTTGTCTATAAAACTATGTTTATCATTGACAGACTGTCTGAATACATTGGACAGGTCTGAACTGTACAGAAACACGGGGCGAACAAAAATAACATGAGATGTCCAAAACCACCAAAATTACGACCCATTGTACAGTACAGGTACAGGTACAGGTACAGGTACAGGTACAGGTACAGGTACAGGTACAGGTACAGGTACAGGTACAGGTATACGTACAGGTATAGGTATACGTACAGGTACAGGTACAGGTATATGTACAGGTATACGTACAGGTACAGGTACAGGTATACTAGGTACAGGTACAGGTACAGGTACAGGTACAGGTACAGGTACAGGTACAGGTACAGGTACAGGTACAGGTACAGGTACAGGTACAGGTACAGGTACAGGTACAGGTACAGGTACAGGTACAGGTACAGGTACAGGTACAGGCACAAGTACAAATATGTATGAAATAACAAATCTTCAAACACAAAAATGGCAATCACTGATTTGAATCTGTATCCAGTCAAACATAATGTTGCATTACGACTGAACACAGAACCGTGATAAATGTGAGTGCGAGGACATGTGAAGACACAAGTGCACTTACTGCTGACGACAGATCTAAGGCATAGCCACTGTTACTGTACAGGTCCACTTCTAGGGCTTGGATAAGACCTGTTTTTGTGAAGCCAACCTGGTAAAACAAATTACAGATATACATGTCAGGAGTTAGATTAGAGAACAGTCTTCATGATAACACACAACAGTTCTTATTAACAAATTTAATCATACAAATGCTTGTGGTTTTTTGGAATTTTGTTCAAGATGGTTGCCTCAGCGCAGACTCTTGATAACAATGTGATCAAATGTTGGATGCTGCTGAAGAACCTGGTGTTTATGTCGATCTTGTTATTTATTTAAGAACTATTTCTAAAAGTTATCTTATAACTGTGAGTTACCACAAATGCTTTAGACTCACTGTTTATTATATTTGTCATATTAAAAAATTACTTATTACAAAGTGTTCTGTTTATTGGCTATTGGATAATAAAACAGTGATAACAAATTAGTTGGCTGAAACAGTTACAAAATACATATTGCAGCTGCTTTGTGTAACATGCACACAACTTGCTGGCAGTAATCAACTAACACAATATGTCTCCGTTTGGGACATAAAAGAACCACTGAGGACGACCACTGTGGGGAGCGGTGGTCACGCGGTAGAGCGCCGGACTGTCAATCGAAGGGACGGTGGTTCAATCCCACCTGCTGCAGTTTCGAAAGTTAGGCAATTTCATTCACCCCACATCTGCCTGTGTCTTTCGGAAGAAACATTAAAGGCCAGTGATCCCACACAGGGGGTAAATGGGTAACCTGTAGTGGACTCAAAAATTCTCGTTGGACTTTAAACGCCCTGCAAATGGCCCTGTCCAGTATCTGAGAGAAAGCAAGACAAGCACCCTGGCAGTGACCACCCTCAGTGCCAGCATAGAAAGGTCAACTTGGCACAACTGTTCTGAAATAGACTGACTAGTTCAATAAGACCTCATGAGATCATAGCTTTGTAACCACAATATATATGTATATATATATATATATATATACAGACTAGTCTGTTAATAGAACCCTGGGAGTAATGAAACCAACTAGTTACTTGTTATTATTACTTATGTCAATATATGATATGCATTTCCCGGTGAGTCTCCCTGGTACCTTGTATCTTCCCATGTAGGGATGCCTGCTCCCTGTAATCACCATGTCTTCGTCTCTGTCCAGGGCTATTCTCACGGCACGCTGCAATCTAACCAAGTGGTACTCCACATGATGCACATGACTGGGTGAGGTAAAACAACTGTTACCATGTCTTAATAAAACAAACCCATAAAATACTAGTTTAAGCAGACAGAACTCATTAAATACTTCTTCCCTTCACCTCAATATCACGAGTGACTCTGGCTATGATTGTGGTCCTCAATTTATAAATACAATGTTTCTGAAATAATGTTCAGTGCATGTGTTTATAATACATTTTAAAATAGAAAACATGTCGTAGCTTACATTTGTTCACCTGTTCACGTCACAAATAATTAGTGTTGGTTTCTTACTTGTTGGCAGCAACAGCAACTGTTAGTGCGAACAGACTAGGGTCAGTTTCTTTCCCTCCAAAACCACCACCTGCGGAAAGAAATTAGCTTCGTAACTCGAAAAGAACGAGAAACACATTCAGACGAGATGTAAAGTATGGATGGTGCCTGCAACTTGACTGGTGAGACAGGTGATACAGGTGAGAGAGGTGATACAGGTGAGATAGGTGAGACAGGTGAGATAGGTGAGACAGGTGAGATAGGTGAGACAGGTGAGATAGGTGATACAGGTGAGATAGGTGAGACAGGTGAGATAGGTGAGACAGGTGAGATAGGTGATACAGGTGAGATAGGTGAGACAGGTGAGATAGGTGAGATAGGTGAGACAGGTGAGATAGGTGAGACAGGTGAGACAGGTGAGACAGGTAAATAGGCTCTCACATGCCAGGACAGTAATGTCATACAAAAGTAACACACCTGCATACAATCACACGAGACATGGCAAAGATGATCCACAACAAGAAACTGTGAATAAGATCAACAAAGTGTACATACCAAGCCTTTTTGTTTTGCAGACAATTCTGTTTTTTGGTACGCCGAGGGTGTTAGCTACAGCATCCTAAGAAACAAAAAATTTACTTACAAACAAATTATAAAAAACAACAGTTATCAACAAACACACATGCACGCACACACACACGCACACACGCAAATGCACACATACACACACACAAATGCGCATATTCACAATCACAGATAAATGCATGCGTGCATGCACATTGCACACACAGACACAGACATATAGCAGGTAAGCAGAATTGGCACAATTACTTATGCTCTACACAAGTAACTAGAACAAACTGTTTGACTGAACTGACCTCACAATATGTAACATGTCTAAAGGTAATTTCTCAGATATGTTCACTTATGGCAGGCAGAAAAGTCGAACCTCTATTTTTCCTAAACTCCCTTCTGGGTAAGGTTCTGTCTAAGTCTTAAGATTCATAGCAAACGTTACATGGATGTAAACAGATTATAGAAAATATTATGCATGACTGCTGTGAACCACACAGGTGGTTTACCAATCAGTTAACAAACATCACGGACAAATTCTCTGGGAAACCTTCTTTGTGTATATAGCGCCACCTGGTGGATGGGTGGTTTTGCTAGGGTAATATGACAGGAGTCACCTGAATAGCCCCAGGGTGTTGGGTGGAGGTGAACAGGGTCATCTCGCTGTCTTCCCCCGTTGGCACGGCAATGCAGCCGTGTGTCTCCAGGTAAAAGTGCTCCTGCCCACCGACTGACTGCTCGCCCTCGATGATGACATCACTGCCCTTGAACCCCGCTGCGATGTCACCGCGCTTCAAGGTCATCGGCTCTGACTCCAGGAATGAGCCTGCCTCTATAGCTTGCTGAAGATAAAATATCCAAACAAATTATGTCACCAATGTGTATACAAAAATCCCAGAATCTCCAACACTTTAGAGTTTCCTGCATTTTTGGTCATTTTCCAAACATCCCCTCAATATCCTGGTTTCAAACGAGCAACATATGCGTATGATGTATTTAGACATTTTTTTTGTTCTCTAAGATCATTTATATACAACTGAATGAATTAAATTGACTTTTATGACAGAAACCTACAAACTGCTTCATAAGCATCGCAGCACCACTTTGTGTAGCCAGAAAATTATACCATGAATAAAAAATATTCGTTAACCATTTCCATACGGCATGCCCATCTAGCGGCCACATCACCTTTGACACTTCTGTATGGCAGGTTTTGGCAAGTTTTAATTCATAATTATCCATTATGTGGAGCCACTTGTTGTATACTGTTGCCAAGCTGAATCAATGAATAAATTTAATCATTGTTGCAATTTAGTATCCAATGGTTTACAGATTTTTTCTTTTTTTTGAAGATGGATTATCCAAACCTGTGATGGCTACACTGGTGGAAGGTGGTATTTCAACCAGTAATTTGCCATTGTATGTTTGGGATGGTTTATTTGATAGTTTTGGTGAAAAAAACTATATCGGATGATGATGACGTTCGAAACTGCGACGATGTTGGCAAATTTAGCAATGAAACTGATCGTGACAGCGGGAGTATGTTTGATCGATATCTGGTGCCAGTGATGATAAAAGCTACAGCGTGAACCCAGAGAAAGAGCAATGCACTATGTGGTCAGTGCATGTCATATACATATCTGGTCTTCAAATCTTCACTTAAAATGAGGTTGTCAAGTTTGCGGCACATTCAGTGGTCACAGCAGATCAGGGCTGTAGGACTGAAGTGGTTAAACTTTCAAAAAAACCTCCCACCTTGAAATGTGGACCTATTTTATTATTTGAAATGTGGACCTATTTTATTGTACATCCTGAGCACGACAGATATTTTTATACACTTGCCCCAGACTACTGGTAGTAACAATCACGTAACATTACACCCACTTGCTACCATAATTTTACATCGTACACACAGGTCCAGACAGCAGTGTATATAGTATTGATGTGATCTCATACACAGTCTTGGTGAATACAGGGGCTCTATATGACCACCCGTTATAGGTTAAAATGTCTCCCCCCATGACCAGTACCTGAATGGTCAAGATTGGTGTGAGTTCCTCATACTTCACCACCACGGCTTTGGCCGCCCGCTGGGCCTGGGTTCTCGTTTCGGCTATGACCGCTCCAATAACCTGTCCTTGACACTTAACCTGCAGTGAGTGGTCAAGCATGTACATTACACACAGGTCTGTGCCATTTCTAAAGATGAACATAAGGAATTAGTAAAGCAGCTAGTACATGTGTCCAGTAATCCTGTCAACTCTGGGCTAAAGTAGCTTCATGCTTCGCCAGTTTGATACATTCTTAAGTTGAAATCATCTAGTTTTCACATGATCACAATTTTAACATTCCAATGCAGTGTGGCGTTTCCCTTCACCAGTTATATTGTCAGTGTATATTTTCTACATTATTGACTATACGTGAACTTGACTTTTTTATGGGTCAAATTCGTTTGTGTTTCTTCGTAAGTGCTTACCTGGAAATTAGATAATGATACTGAAGTAGGTGTTTATTAAAAATAAGACATCATCATGAAGTGCGGGTTTATTGAACAAAACGCAATATGAAATGTTTTTCAAAAACCAGCAAACCCAATTTTAAGGCCGTACTAGGACATCCACAGTATGCAGTGTCACTATGCCTAGTGCGAAGTGAGGAATGCGTTTCTCAGTGACTAATAAATATATCATATTTTAGCTATGTCTTATTCAATTACTTCTTCTTTTCTAGGAAAACTGACAACTTCGGTTATAACAAAATATACAGCATCATTTATAAGATGTAACATAAATAACCAATAGTGCGGGTGAACAGAAACAGACCAAAGTGTAATACTTTTCTATACCTCATCAACAGCAAACACGGTCTGATCCTGAATGACAGCTCCAAAGTAATTGTTGGCCGGAATGTCTTTGTGATCGATGAAGTCCACGACTCCGGGCATCTGAAGGGCACGTGACGCATCGACACTGATGAGCTTCGCGTGAGCTTTGCTACTGATGACGAGAGCCAGAGACAACTCTCCTGGAACAGAGGAAGGAATGTGAACATGATTTTTATTTGACAAACGTTGGAAAACCATAAGGTAGACCTGTGTGTTATTGGTTGTTAATAGTTACTTACTCGCATATGGACGAATATCGTCAACGTAGATAGCTTCGCCTGTTGCTTGCTGTGTGGCCGCCACGTGGGGCAAAGCGCGACCGATTGGGTCAATCTGGTGTTGGTGACCTTCGACCTCTTGAAACACCTGACTACCGTGACTTGACGCTCGTGCATACACGGACGTGGCACTCTTGTAGGACGATGGCACTGTCGTCTTGGGTTGCTGCGTAAACAACAACAACATCTAACTATGATCACGGCTAGTATGAGATGTGAGTATGAGTGTACTTTTTTTATGTGTTAGCGTGTTACTGTTTGTGTGTGTGTGTGTGTGTGTGTGTGTGTGTGTGTGTGTGTGTGTGTGTGTGTGTGTGTGTGTGTGTGTGTGTGTGTGTGTGTGTGTGTGTGTGTGTGTGTGTGTGCATATGTATGTGTATTCACACTTTCATGATATATATATATATATATATATATATATATATATATATATATGGATATATATATATTATATATATATATATATATATATATTTACTTACACATGTATATATATTAATTTGGTTCCTTACCGATTTACTATTGCTCTTCATTTGGACTGTGAGATAAAACTTGAAGAAGAAGCTGAGAGAAAGAGTGTTCCTGTATGACTCCATTCCCCCCGGCACCCCCGGGGGAAGAGCTAACTCCTTCCCTAGGAGATCACAAGCTTCTGGAACAAGGTCATCATCCCACTTCCTGGAATACAAAGCATGTTTTATTAACCTCAAGCCATAAATTGCAACTTTAAATATATAATTATCTGTTCCGCAGCCTAATAACATCTACAACATACACACTGATTAACTTAAACTGTGAAGCACAATTTTTGTCAAATATTAGTTTTCAAAATACAACAATATTTCCAGAGTTAAGCTGTTTGCAAATGTTTTATTACAATGCCATCATTTATTGTTGTTCTGCTTACCTTCCCAGCAGCCCCTTCACTGTGGCTGTAGCCATGACTGTGTGAGGTGACATCCCACCAAAGCTCAGTGCCAGCTCCTCTATGACATTGTCTCCTTCTGTCAGTACAACTCTCATGCCGGCATTCACAATGGCAATGTCATCTTCTCTCCTGTGAGCTTGTTTGTAGCCACAGAAAAACTCATTCTGCAATCACAGACACAGAGTTCTACAGACACAGAGTTCTACAGACACAGAACACTTTCCAGGAAAGTCATTTTGAACCATGGTCATACTTTTGTCCAGCTTAATTGAGGGGGGGGGCAACATCAGGTGATTACCTCAAACCAGTCTTACTGTGGTGGCAAGGAACTGTGGAAACAGAATCATACCAATGTAACTTAAGTATCAGTTCATCATATCTGCCATTCCCAGTGCGACCAAAGAGTACCATTTAAAAGCAGCTTTATGCAGGTTGTCTGAATTTCTGTGAGCACATATGTAGTGTTGAGTGATTAGAAATGATGTTTTCGTGCAGCGTGGCATCAGAGCTGTCAAATTACGACAGCTGTCAGTCGGTGCATTTCTGCATATTAATACAGTTGTCATTTTGCTTGGTGATGTAATCAGGGGCAATCCGTGGATGGTTCCAGCAGAAATGGAGGGGTGTAAGGTTTGAAAGAAGTTTGTGGGAGCCTGAGGTACTAAAAGTTCACAAATTTTTCACAGAACTTCTGTCTATGGACGATAAATATGCTGTGAAATTGTAAATAACAGAGTTCATCAAGATTAGTAGGAATTGAAGGAAAAACGTTATAATGATCGCCTATGGAAAATGCAAATGTGGTCTGACTTCATATGTAATTTAGAAGTGCCAGGAGAGACTAAGTGACATCAGGACACTGATGACATGAGTACCTGTCTTGTGAAGGGATGAGGACACTGATGACATGAGTACCTGTCTTGTGAAGGGGATGAGGACACTGATGACATGAGTACCTGTCTTGTGAAGGGGGAAAAATAAAAAGGACAAAACTGATGACATGGGTACCTGTCTTGTAAAGGGGGAGAAAAAACGGGGAGGGAAAACACGAAAAGGTTTTGTGAAGGGGATGAGGACACTGATGACATGGGTACCTGTCTTGTGAAGGGGATGAGGACATTGATGACATGGGTACCTGTCTTCTGAAGGGGGATGAGGACACTGATGACATGAGTACCTGTCTTGTGAAGGGGATGAGGACACTGATGACATGGGTACCTGTCTTGTGAAGGGGATGAGGACACTGATGACATGGGTACCTGTCTTGTGAAGGGATGAGAACACTGATGACAGGGGTTGTCTTGTGAAGGGGATGAGGACACTGATGACATGGGTACCTGTCTTGTAAAGGGGGATGAGGACATTGATGACATGGGTACCTGTCTTGTGAAGGAGATGGGGACACTGATGACATGGGTACCTGTCTTGTGAAGGGGATGAGGACACTGATGACATGGGTACCTGTCTTGTAAAGGGGGATGAGGACATGATGACATGGGTACCTGTCTTGTAAAGGGGGAAAAATGAGGGGCCCCTTTTTGGAAATAAACATGGGGTACCTGTCTTGTGAAGGGGATGAGGACACTGATGACATGGGTACCTGTCTTGTGAAGGGCATGAGGACACTGATGACATGGGTACCTGTCTTGTGAAGGGCATGAGGACAACTGATGACATGGGTACCTGTCTTGTGAAGGGGATGAGGACACTGATGACACGGGTACCTGTCTTGTGAAGGGGATGAGGACACTGATGACATGGGTACCTGTCTTGTGAAGGGGATGAGGACACTGATGACATGGGTACCTGTCTTGTGAAGGGCATGAGGACATTGATGACATGGGTACCTGTCTTGTGAAGGGATGAGGACACTGATGACATGGGTACCTGTCTTGTGAAGGGGATGAGGACACTGATGACATGGGTACCTGTCTTGTGAAGGGGATGAGGACACTGATGACACGGGTACCTGTCTTGTGAAGGGGATGAGGACACTGATGACATGGGTACCTGTCTTGTGAAGGGGATGAGGACACTGATGACATGGGTACCTGTCTTGTGAAGGGATGAGGACACTGATGACATGGGTACCTGTCTTGTGAAGGGGATGAGGACACTGATGACATGGGTACCTGTCTTGTGAAGGGGATGAGGACACTGATGACATGGGTACCTGTCTTGTGAAGGGATGAGGACATTGATGACATGGGTACCTGTCTTGTGAAGGGGATGAGGACATTGATGACATGGGTATCTGTCTTGTGAAGGGATGAGGACATTGATGACATGGGTACCTGTCTTGTGAAGGGGATGAGGACATTGATGACATGGGTACCTGTCTTGTGAAGGGGATGAGGACACTGATGACATGGGTACCTGTCTTGTGAAGGGGATGAGGACACTGATGACATGGGTACCTGTCTTGTGAAGGGGATGAGGACACTGATGACATGGGTACCTGTCTTGTGAAGGGGATGAGGACACTGATGACATGAGTACCTGTCTTGTGAAGGGCATGAGGACATTGATGACATGGGTACCTGTCTTGTGAAGGGCATGAGGACATTGATGACATGGGTATCTGTCTTGTGAAGGGCATGAGGACATTGATGACATGGGTACCTGTCTCGTGAAGGGCATGAGGACACTGATGACATGAGTACCTGTCTTGTGAAGGGGATGAGGACACTGATGACATGGGTACCTGTCTTGTGAAGGGGATGAGGACACTGATGACATGAGTACCTGTCTTGTGAAGGGCATGAGGACACTGATGACATGAGTACCTGTCTTGTGAAGGGGATGAGGACACTGATGACATGGGTACCTGTCTTGTGAAGGGGATGAGGACACTGATGAGAATCTCGTCTGGTTTCACTAATGTCTTTCTGTAGCCATAAAAGAACTGGTCATCCATGACAATCGTCCGCTGTCCTCTCTCTGAAAGAGAACCAGTATTAAGCAGCCACAGGTTTCTAATGTCACTCATCAACTATCACCTGGTAACACATTTGTCCAACTGTTTTCAGTCTTTAAAATAGCAATTCAAATACAAGCATACATTTTATGGTGTAATGTAGTGACAATTCTAAAGAACAAAACCGTGGCTGAACCTCGGTGGCCGTCAGTCAGAAGCTACTCAGAGCCAAAGCATGTACATAACTCCTAGAGGACATGCTGGTGTTCCAATTTCCTGCATAAAGAACAACTTTACACTGGCTCCATGTCAACAGTTGCTGTCACAGTCACAGTGTTGTGCTAGATAAATTATGAAAGTGACAGAATATCAGTAAATACCAGTCTTAAGCAGCCGTGTTGATATTTTGCACAGTCTATTACTTATACTGGACGATCAAGACATCATACCTTTTGATGTGACAGTGAGTTGACACTGAGCAGACAGGAGAAGTGGGTTCAGATCAGATATTGGACTCGCAGTCATTATATTGCCAGCAATTGACTGAAACATCAACACCAGCTCATAGTGATCTCATAGTCGACTGTAAAAGAGTATCTTTCAAACATATGCAAAGTACTGCCTTGCATACTGTGTGTTTTAGTGCTTAAAATAAATCTAAGCTTCTTATACTGCACCCACTGGCAAGACAAGCTCACATATAAACAGAACTATATGAAGCACTTACCATGTTAAGTGATTACACAAATATCATATCAATTGACATAAAATGTCAATATACACATACACATACACATACACATACACATACACATACACATACACATACACATACACATACACATACACATACACATACACATACACATACACATACACGTGTGTGTGTGTGTGTGTGTGTGTGTGTGTGTGTGTGTGCGTGCGTGCGTGCGTGCGTGCGTGCGTGCGTGCGTGCGTGCCTGCGTGCGTGTGTGTGTGTGCATATGTGCATGCGTGCGTGCGTGTGTGTGCAAAGTTTCAGCAATGTGGAGAAAACAAAACTGCCATGCCGAACTGTGTATTGCGTCACAACTCGTCACCAATCATTGACACTCACTGCGACATTCCTGATCTGTTTCCCTGCGAACCATCTCAGCATCTCAAGGATGGCCACGTACACTCGGGTCTTGTGCTCTACAAACACCAGGGATAGAAGCCAGGGTACACAGACACGCACCAGTAGAGGTCATTATACAAGCGTGGAGGCCGTATCACAAGAAGATGGTAGATATGCTAGAAAGGGTACACAGACACGCACCAGTAGAGGTCATTATACAAGCGTGGAGGCCGTATCACAAGAAGATGGTAGATATGCTAGAAAGGGTACACAGACACGCACCAGTAGAGGTCATTATACAAGCGTGGAGGCCGTATCACAAGAAGATGGTAGATATGCTAGAAAGGGTACACAGACACGCACCAGTAGAGGTCATTATACAAGCATGGAGGCCGTATCACAAGAAGATGGTAGATATGCTAGAAAGGGTACACAGACACGCACCAGTAGAGGTCATTATACAAGCGTGGAGGCCGTATCACAAGAAGATGGTAGATATGCTAGAAAGGGTACACAGACACACACCAGTAGAGGTCATTATACAAGCGTGGAGGTCGTATCACAAGAAGATGGTAGATATGCTAGAAAGGGTACACAGACACGCACCAGTAGAGGTCATTATACAAGCGTGGAGGCCGTATCACAAGAAGATGGTAGATATGCTAGAAAGGGTACACAGACACGCACCAGTAGAGGTCATTATACAAGCATGGAGGCCGTATCACAAGAAGATGGTAGATATGCTAGAAAGGGTACACAGACACGCACCAGTAGAGGTCATTATACAAGCGTGGAGGCCGTATCACAAGAAGATGGTAGATATGCTAGAAAGGGTACACAGACACACACCAGTAGAGGTCATTATACAAGCGTGGAGGCCGTATCACAAGAAGATGGTAGATATGCTATAAAGGGTACACAGACACGCACCAGTAGAGGTCATTATACAAGCGTGGAGGCCGTATCACAAGAAGATGGTAGATATGCTAGAAAGGGTACACAGACACGCACCAGTAGAGGTCATTATACAAGCGTGGAGGCCGTATCACAAGAAGATGGTAGATATGCTAGAAAGGGTACACAGACACGCACCAGTAGAGGTCATTATACAAGCATGGAGGCCGTATCACAAGAAGATGGTAGATATGCTAGAAAGGGTACACAGACACGCACCAGTAGAGGTCATTATACAAGCGTGGAGGCCGTATCACAAGAAGATGGTAGATATGCTAGAAAGGGTACACAGACACACACCAGTAGAGGTCATTATACAAGCGTGGAGGTCGTATCACAAGAAGATGGTAGATATGCTATAAAGGGTACACAGACACGCACCAGTAGAGGTCATTATACAAGCGTGGAGGCCGTATCACAAGAAGATGGTAGATATGCTAGAAAGGGTACACAGACACGCACCAGTAGAGGTCATTATACAAGCATGGAGGCCGTATCACAAGAAGATGGTAGATATGCTAGAAAGGGTACACAGACACGCACCAGTAGAGGTCATTATACAAGCGTGGAGGCCGTATCACAAGAAGATGGTAGATATGCTAGAAAGGGTACACAGACACACACCAGTAGAGGTCATTATACAAGCGTGGAGGTCGTATCACAAGAAGATGGTAGATATGCTAGAAAGGGTACACAGACACGCACCAGTAGAGGTCATTATACAAGCGTGGAGGCCGTATCACAAGAAGATGGTAGATATGCTAGAAAGGGTACACAGACACGCACCAGTAGAGGTCATTATACAAGCGTGGAGGCCGTATCACAAGAAGATGGTAGATATGCTAGAAAGGGTACACAGACACACACCAGTAGAGGTCATTAAACAAACATGGAGGCCGTATCACAAGAAGATGGTAGATATGCTAGAAAGGGTACACAGACACGCACCAGTAGAGGTCATTATACAAGCATGGAGGCCGTATCACAAGAAGATGGTAGATATGCTAGAAAGGGTACACAGACACACACCAGTAGAGGTCATTAAACAAACATGGAGGCCGTATCACAAGAAGATGGTAGATATGCTAGAAAGGGTACACAGACACGCACCAGTAGAGGTCATTATACAAGCGTGGAGGCCGTATCACAAGAAGATGGTAGATATGCTAGAAAGGGTACACAGACACGCACCAGTAGAGGTCATTATACAAGCGTGGAGGCCGTATCACAAGAAGATGGTAGATATGCTAGAAAGGGTACACAGACACACACCAGTAGAGGTCATTATACAAGCGTGGAGGTCGTATCACAAGAAGATGGTAGATATGCTAGAAAGGGTACACAGACACGCACCAGTAGAGGTCATTATACAAGCATGGAGGCCGTATCACAAGAAGATGGTAGATATGCTAGAAAGGGTACACAGACACACACCAGTAGAGGTCATTAAACAAACATGGAGGCCGTATCACAAGAAGATGGTAGATATGCTAGAAAGGGTACACAGACACGCACCAGTAGAGGTCATTATACAAGCATGGAGGCC
The DNA here is from genome assembly GCA_025642075.2 of Ridgeia piscesae. Classification (NCBI taxonomy): domain Eukaryota; kingdom Metazoa; phylum Annelida; class Polychaeta; order Sabellida; family Siboglinidae; genus Ridgeia; species Ridgeia piscesae. Next base: position 648,723 of record JAODUO010000057.1, on the reverse strand, counting down.
GTATCACAAGAAGATGGTAGATATGCTAGAAAGGGTACACAGACACGCACCAGTAGAGGTCATTATACAAGCATGGAGGCCGTATCACAAGAAGATGGTAGATATGCTAGAAAGGGTACACAGACACGCACCAGTAGAGGTCATTATACAAGCATGGAGGCCGTATCACAAGAAGATGGTAGATATGCTAGAAAGGGTACACAGACACGCACCAGTAGAGGTCATTATACAAGCATGGAGGCCGTATCACAAGAAGATGGTAGATATGCTAGAAAGGGTACACAGACACACACCAGTAGAGGTCATTATACAAGCATGGAGGCCGTATCACAAGAAGATGGTAGATATGCTAGAAAGGGTACACAGACACGCACCAGTAGAGGTCATTATACAAGCGTGGAGGCCGTATCACAAGAAGATGGTAGATATGCTAGAAAGGGTACACAGACACGCACCAGTAGAGGTCATTATACAAGCATGGAGGCCGTATCACAAGAAGATGGTAGATATGCTAGAAAGGGTACACAGACACGCACCAGTAGAGGTCATTATACAAGCGTGGAGGCCGTATCACAAGAAGATGGTAGATATGCTAGAAAGGGTACACAGACACGCACCAGTAGAGGTCATTATACAAGCGTGGAGGCCGTATCACAAGAAGATGGTAGATATGCTAGAAAGGGTACACAGACACGCACCAGTAGAGGTCATTATACAAGCATGGAGGCCGTATCACAAGAAGATGGTAGATATGCTAGAAAGGGTACACAGACACGCACCAGTAGAGGTCATTATACAAGCATGGAGGCCGTATCACAAGAAGATGGTAGATATGCTAGAAAGGGTACACAGACACGCACCAGTAGAGGTCATTATACAAGCATGGAGGCCGTATCACAAGAAGATGGTAGATATGCTAGAAAGGGTACACAGACACACACCAGTAGAGGTCATTATACAAGCATGGAGGCCGTATCACAAGAAGATGGTAGATATGCTAGAAAGGGTACACAGACACGCACCAGTAGAGGTCATTATACAAGCATGGAGGCCGTATCACAAGAAGATGGTAGATATGCTAGAAAGGGTACACAGACACGCACCAGTAGAGGTCATTATACAAGCATGGAGGCCGTATCACAAGAAGATGGTAGATATGCTAGAAAGGGTACACAGACACGCACCAGTAGAGGTCATTATACAAGCATGGAGGCCGTATCACAAGAAGATGGTAGATATGCTAGAAAGGGTACACAGACACGCACCAGTAGAGGTCATTATACAAGCGTGGAGGCCGTATCACAAGAAGATGGTAGATATGCTAGAAAGGGTACCCAGGAGAGCAACCAAAATGATACTGAGGAATATTAGTTACAAAATGCATCTAAGAAAATGTGGTTTAACAACACTGGAAACCAGAAGGTTGAGAAAAAATCAGATAGATGTGTTTAAAATATTGAATGGTTATGAAAATATTGGTAGAAATATCTTTTTCACTGTTAATGAAAATAGAAGGTCTAGAACATGTGAATTGTGTTAGCAAAGGAGCAGTGTAGACTAGCTATTAGAAAGGTACCATTTTCACAAAGAACAGTAAATGAACGGAACAGATTCTCTGCTGATTGTGTGGGAGCCAGTAGTGTTGATATGTTTAACAGTGAAGTTGACTTATACCTCACAAAGGCGCGGTACATGTAGATTAATTGGTTGGACTCTTGATAAAACAAAGAGCTTCCATGTCCACCTGTCATCTAGAGTTAACTCTCTTTGTGGCAACCTTGTTAAATGTTGTTGTGGTCAGACTGGCACGGCTTTTAGCACATTGGTCACACACAAATGCAGGCAGAAAGATGGACACAAAGAGGTGACATGGGACAAGGAGACGTCTGAAGGTAACAGTAGTGTGGGGCTGATTGAAGACTGGACACATGGAGAGAATCTAAAGAACGAGGGAAGACTTAAACAGAGCAGGATCAGCACCAGCAGCAGGACAGGGCGGCTGTAGGCATTGACAGGAGGAGCTTGTTGACAAGGAGCAACATCCGCACAGTGGCATGAAGGAGAACACAACATCTGTCAGACATTGGTCAGGCAGTCAGGTGTTTTGGTCAGGCAGTCAGGTGTGTTGGTCAGGCAGTCAGGTGTGTTGGTCAGGCAGTAAGGTGTGTTGGTCAGGCAGTCAGGTCTGTTGGTCAGGCAGTCAGGTGTGTTGGTCAGGTAGTCAGGTGTGTTGGTCAGGCAGTCAGGTGTGTTGGTCAGGTAGTCAGGTGTGTTGGTCAGGCAGTCAGGTGTGTTGGTCAGGCAGTCAGGTGTGTTGGTCAGGTAGTCAGGTGGATTGGTCAGGCAGTCATGTGTGTTGGTCAGGCAGTCAGGTGTGTTGGTCAGGCAGTCAGGTGTGTTGGTCAGGTAGTCAGGTGTGTTGGTCAGGCAGTCAGGTGTGTTGGTCAGGCAGTCAGGTGTGTTGGTCAGGTAGTCAGGTGTGTTGGTCAGGTAGTCAGGTGGATCGATCAGACAGTCAGGTGTGTTGGTCAGGCAGTCAGGTGTGTTGGTCAGGTAGTCAGGTGGATCGGTCAGACAGTCAGGTGTGTTGGTCAGGCAGTCAGGTGTGTTGGTCAGGCAGTCATGTGTGTTGGTCAGGCAGTCAGGTGTGTTGGTCAGGCAGTCAGGTGTTTTGGTCAGGTAGTCAGGTGCATTGGTCAGGCATTCAGGTGTGTTGGTCAGGTAGTCAGGTGGATCGGTCAGACAGTCAGGCAGTCAGGTGTGTTGGTCAGGTAGTCAGGTGGATCGGTCAGACAGTCAGGTGTGTTGGTCAGGCAGTCAGGTGTGTTGGTCAGGCAGTCATGTTTTGTTGGTCAGGCAGTCAGGTGTGATGGTCAAGCAGTCAGGTGTGTTGGTCAGGCAGTCAGGTGGATTGGTCAGGCATTCAGGTGTATTGGTCAGGTAGTCAGGTGCATTGGTCAGGCAGTCAGGTGTGTTGATCAGGTAGTCAGATGTGTTGGTCGGGCAGTCATGTGTGTTGGTCAGGCAGTCAGATGTGTTGGTCAAGCAGTCAGGTGTGTTGGTCAGGCAGTCAGGTGGATTGGTCAGGCATTCAGGTGTGTTGGTCAGGTAGTCAGGTGCATTGGTCAGGCAGTCAGGTGTGTTGATCAGGTAGTCAGGTGCATTGGTCAGGCACTCAGATGTGTTGGTCAGGTAGTCAGGTGCATTGGTCAGGCAGTCAGGTGTGTTGGTCAGGTAGTCAGGTGCATTGGTCAGGCAGTCAGGTGTGTTGGTCAAGCAGTCAGGTGTATTGGTCAGGCAGTTAGGTGTGTTGGTCAGACAGTCAGGTGCATTGGTCAGGCAGTCAGGTGTGTTGGTCAGGTAGTCAGGTTCATTGGTCAGGCAGTCAGGTGTGTTGGTCAGGTAGTCAGGTTCATTGGTCAGGCAGTCAGGTGTGTTGGTCAGGTAGTCAGGTTCATTGGTCAGGCAGTCAGGTGTGTTGGTCAGGTAGTCAGGTTCATTGGTCAGGCAGTCAGGTGTGTTGGTCAGGTAGTCAGGTTCATTGGTCAGGCAGTCAGGTGTGTTGGTCAGGTAGTCAAATGTAGTTAGGCAATCAAGTGTATTGGTCAGATGGTTAGGTGCACTGGTCAGAGAATCAGACTGTTTGGGCAGGCAGTCAAGTGTGTTGGTCACATGCCAGTTGTCCCTTGTCAGGGAGTTGTGTGTATTGGTCAAGGATTCATG
>JAODUO010000057.1:627500-640000 GCA_025642075.2 Ridgeia piscesae | reverse complement strand
CGAGAGTATTTATCATGAAACCCTATGTAGGGCAGGTATGAAGCGTTACAGCCTTCAACTAAAAACATGGGGGTAATGTAGATTTTGTCACACTACCATGGTACTCCATAGAAATTGAACAGACATTCACAGATTTTGTTTAAAAACTGAAAGTGTTCGTACGTACTGCACCATGGTCCAGAGCTGAATAACAAACAGCAACCCATAAAAACAGAACAGGAAAGTCCACATAGAACCAAGAAAGGTGAGAGAGAGAGCGAGAGCGAGAGAGAGCGAGAGCGACAGCGAGAGTGAGAGCGAGAGACAGAGAGGAGAGAGAGGAGAGAGAAGAGAGAGAGGAGAGAGAGGAGAGAGAGGAGAGAGAGAGAGGAGAGAGAGGAGAGAGAGAGAGAGAGAGAGAGCAGAGCGAGAGTGAGAGCGAGAGACAGAGAGGAGAGAGAGGAGAGAGAGAGAGAGAGAGGAGAGAGACAAGAGAGAGAAGAATAGAGAGAAGAAATGAAAGGTCGACGACGCACCATGAGTCAGAGAGAAGAAAAACAGAGACCAAGAAAGAGAGAAGAGAGCCACATAGAAAGAAGAGGAGGAGAGAGGAGAGGAGAGGAGAGGAGAGAGAGAGAGGAGAGAGGGAGAGAGAGGAGAGAGAGGAGAGAGAGGAGAGAGAGGAGAGGAGAGAGAGAGGAGAGAGAGAGAGAGAGAGAGAGGAGAGAGAGGAGAGAGAGAGAGAGAGAGGAGAGAGAGGAGAGAGAGAGAGAGAGAGAGAGAGAGGAGAGAGAGGGAGAGAGAGGAGAGAGAGAGAGAGAGGAGAGAGAGAGAGAGAGGAGAGAGAGGAGAGAGAGAGAGAGAGAGAGAGAGAGAGAGAGAGAGAGAGAGAGAGAGAGAGAGAGGAGAGAGAGGAGAGAGAGAGAGAGAGAGAGAGACGAGAGAGAGAGGATCAGACAGTCAGCAGAGTCAGTCAGTCAGTCAGTCAGTCAGTCAGTCAGTCAGTCAGTCAGGCAGGCAGGCAGGCAGGCAGGCAGGCAGGCAGGCAGGCAGGCAGGCAGGCAGGCAGGCAGGCAGGCAGGCAGGCAGGCAGGCAGGCAGGCAGGCAGGCAGGCAGGCAGACAGAAGATAGACAGACAGACAGACTGACTGACTGACAGAGAGTGAGATAAAAAGTGAGTGAGTGAGTGAGTGAGTGAGTGAGTGAGTGAGTGAGTCTTGAGTGAGTGAGAGAGAGAGGAGAGAGGAGAGAAAATAGAGACACAGTGACCTATCTGCTATTAACATAACTGCTCTGTCCTATGCAAAGAAGTGGAACTCATGTTGATAAAGCTATACTTGTGACAACATGTCACTGTTGGTCAAACTAGGCAATCCATGATCTTGTGACCTAGACAAGGCCAATTACCCCACAGCTTGAGTATCTTCCACATTAAACTTTGCTAAACAAGTACAGTTGTTACATTATAACACAAAATAAATTATTGTCAATGCCCATAAGTATTTGTGGAGCATGATAATTATCTTTGGGTATTGCATTTTTTGGAGAGCAGATAACCTAATTATGTTTAACTGTTGGAACGCACTCATTGTCATTGTTGGTTTAGCCTTTCAAGGCCAAGGGTTATCAGTCAAGTAGTCCAAGCTGAGCATAAAGACAAATACTTCTGCAGTCTGTACCACCACAGTAACTACTTGAGACATGTTATCTGAATTCACATTACAACTACATGTTGCCTGGTCAAGTTCCCGGTTAACCAGTGCAAAAACAGTGACACGGATGTCAACTGTAGTGACGCTGACAAAGGATACAGAATGTGACGTTCGACGCGGTCGTACTTGGACACCATGATTGTACACGCTCCACACCCTCCTTCTCCACATCCCAACTTCGCTCCTGTCAGTCGAACTGGGGCAAAGGGTTAAGGTTGCCAAATCAGACGTAGAAATGTCTGACCACTTGTGTAATAGATATCCATAGAGAAGTATGTAAATCAAGACATTTCAGAAATATATAAAACTAATCCATCTGTTGCCTACCACAACTGATTCATCTCATCTCAATCTAAACACCTATCGAAGGTCTTGGGGACACAGCTAATGCCTTCTGGGATAGCTCCCTCCATCTCTGATGGAGTCAGGCAAAGGCTTGTGTTGCAGAATAGTCCATCCAGGTCCATTAATTCTTGGATGTTGTCCGCCCATTTCTTCTCCTGTCTTATATGTGGAATATATTGTTCATAGCTGCAAGATTTGGTTATTTTGTCTATCTGGTCTTCTGTTTCTGTCCAGTTTGTCTGTACCCTGGAGAACAGGTTGTCTTGGCTGGGACACCTCATCTTGTTACATAGCACCGGAGTTAGCTTTTTCTCACTGTTGTCAGTTCCTAGTAATAGGTCATGAGCCTGAACCTTTTTTCAGTATATGTTTAAGGGCAAATGCGCATAGTGATTCTTGGATAGGCCTACCCCAGGTAGATCCCTACATTGGCAAATCTCAAATTATTAAAATAGTTTTAATATGCATGTGAAGCAGAATTATTCGTCCATATTTTGTGGAATGTTCGTACACCTGAGTTGTATTCTTATTATGTTATAGCGGTTTGTGTAAGGCAACTCTTTTGGCAACTGAACATGTGTTTACATGAAAATGGGGTTAGTGTGAAAAAATTATCGATTTCTCACAGAGAGCTGCGAATGCTTTTCCATCTCTAACGATGTAGGCCTATCCAAAAATACTAAGTCCCTAAAATGACTAGTCCCAAAAATTACCCATTGCCTAAATGTTGGGGTCTGGCTCATGGTCTATAAGGCTGTGTGTGTGCTTCAGTCATCTGTCCTGTCCCCCAGTGACCTGTGTTGTGACAATGACATGCAGGTACAACTTCAGTGGAGAAGGCTAAGCACATTAATTCAGCTAGATTCTAGATGCAGGATAGCTAGATAACAGCAGGATTCTAGATGCATGATAGCTAGATAACAGCAGGATTCTGGATGCAGGATAGCTAGATAACAGCAGGATTCTAGATGCATGATAGCTAGATAACAGCAGGATTCTGGATGCAGGAAGGCTAGATAACAGCAGGATTCTAGATGCAGGATAGCTAGATAACAGCAGGATTCTGGATGCATGATAGCTAGATAACAGCAGGATTCTGGATGCAGGAAGGCTAGATAACAGCAGGATTCTAGATGCATGATAGCTAGATAACAGCAGGATTCTAGATGCAGGATAGCTAGATAACAGCAGGATTCTGGATGCATGATAGTTAGATAACAGCAGGATTCTTGATGCAGGATAGCTAGATAACAGCAGGATTCTAGATGCATGATAGCTAGATAACAGCAGGATTCTGGATGCAGGAAGGCTAGATAACAGCAGGATTCTGGATGCAGGATAGCTAGATAACAGCAGGATTCTGGATGCATGATAGCTAGATAACAGCAGGATTCTAGATGCATGATAGCTAGATAACAGCAGGATTCTAGATGCATGATAGCTAGATAACAGCAGGATTCTAGATGCAGGATAGCTAGATAACAGCAGGATTCTGGATGCATGATAGCTAGATAACAGCAGGATTCTGGATGCAGGATAGCTAGATAACAGCAGGATTCTAGATGCAGGATAGCTAGATAACAGCAGGATTCTGGATGCATGATAGCTAGATAACAGCAGGATTCTGGATGCAGGATAGCTAGATAACAGCAGGATTCTAGATGCAGGATAGCTAGATAACAGCAGGATTCTGGATGCAGGATAGCTAGATAACAGCAGGATTCTGGATGCAGGATAGCTAGATAACAGCAGGATTCTGGATGCAGTATAGCTAGGTAACAGCATGATTCTAGATGTGGGATAGCTAGATAACAGCAGGATTCTAGATGCGGGATAGCTAGATAACAGCAGGATTCTAGATGCAGGATAGCTAGATAACAGCAGCATTCTAGATGCAGGATAGCTAGATAACAGCAGGATTCTAGATGCAGGATAGATAGCTAGATAACAGCAGGATTCTAGATGCAGGATAGATAGCTAGATATCAGCAGGATTCACAATGCAGGATAGCTAGATAACAGCAGGATTCTGGATGCAGGAAAGCTTGACAACAGTCTATTTAGTCACCATTTGTGGCATTTGCAGTTGATTTACTACCAGGCTGATTTAGGGCATACCCACGGGGGTAGTTGTTTACAGACCTTGTGTGTGTATTTGTGTCGTGTGCAGGGTTGGAATGCCTGCTGCGATGAAAGGGAACACACTACCCAGCTGTGGTCAATGGAGGTTGTTAGTGAACAAACATGGCTGTGTGCCAGAAATGCACTAAATTTTCATTCTTGTATCTCTAATAATGCCACAAAATAGCTGGAAGCATTCCCCAACAAGTATTATCATAATCCAAATTGCTAGTAACACTTAATATAATAAACCAGTAGTAGTAACTATGATTTCTAAAACATGGAGTTTTAGGATAGGCTTACGTACAGAAGAACACCTTTAAAAAAGGCATGACTATTTCAGTTCAATGTCATGAATACTCTAGCCATAAAAAGCCGGGTAGTGATTAAGAGGATACGGTTGTCACGGAGATACTGGAGCAAGGTCACCTCGGGGTCAGGGTTGTACTCCACGACCTGAAACACAAACACGTCTTAAGACTGAGCTGTCAGCAGTCGGTGAAATGTGGTAAATGTGTGCCGCAATTTTGTTTTAGATCCAGTAGAATGCTCGACCATACAGTGCTTCTCTAGCATGAAACAATGACAGTTAATTATGCTATTGATGTTAAATATAAAACAAATATTACATAAGTTAACAGATACACACACTCATGCATACTTGTGCACTTGTTCATATATCATTGACATAAACACTTGTGTATACTTGCACATACAATCTCACTGTTAATTCTCACACTGGAGTTCCTTAAATATAAGATGATGAACTGCTTTTATGACGACCTGCTTTTATAATTTGTTTACTGTGATATGTAAATTAAATTCCTTTTTAAACATATAGAATCGTTAGAACTTGTTTTTACTGTATTCTCTTGTACAACAGTATTTATTTATCTTTCAAGAGAATGTTCCCAAGAGGGACAAATATAGGTTTTTTGATTGATTTTGATTTTTGATTGAGTGTTTTTCCTGAAGTTACAATTATATTGTTTAATGTAAAACCTTCTTCAAAATGGTTATTAATATTTTTTACAGTGGAAACCAATGAAAAACCTTATTTGAACAGTTCATAAAAATTGTGGTTTTGACTACTGGTACTGCTCACAGAGAGCTCACACTTGTACACTGTGCACATATCACTGTACATATGTTTTGCTATTAATAACAGTCACCATCAGACTCGTCTGTGGCTGGAAACACAACCTGAAGTGATGTCATTGTTGCAGTGTGTTGTTGTTGCAAAGCCTCTGTTGGACTGAATAAACACTGTGCACTCCAAACTGTGAGTCTAGCTTTGTAGGACAGCACATTCTTGTTGTATCCGCTTTAGCCTTGAGTCTTGTTGTCTTTGCCATGTGTAGAGCCTTGTTTGTGATTGTGAATTCAGTGTAGGCATGATGGAGTGTACACGCAACAATGCTTCAAGTCTCTGGTTTGATGGAAACATCACAGCATGTTGCCTTTACATAGATTGGCTACAAATTAAGTGTAACTTAATTAAAATCTGCAATGAAGATGGCACGTACATGGTTTTGATGCATTCATCCACTCACACCTGCGTACTCCATCAACAATGCACACACTGGATACCTGTAGCTTCATGTGTATTGACCACTGACACCGCAGTTCATACATGTTAGCACATTTAGAAATACTAAAACCAACCTTTTCTAGGTCTTATGCAAAGCAATACATATATGATGGTCCTAACACTCTTGTCAATCACTAGTAAGACATTTGAAATTACTGTTATTATAATGAAATGTTTATTTTACATAAAAAACTACGTAATTATATCTATAATTGCAATTTCTACAGCCATTTAGATACAGCTAAATTTGGCCAAAATTCATGATTAAACAGGCCAATAGTAATGCAGAAGTAGATATTACCAGAGATAGGTCTGACTATTAGTATCAACACCAGATAGATGAGTTTAAGACATTTTGCATTCAATCATTGGCTCCACATTTATTCCTCCAGTTGTACATCAGTAGTTTCATGGCATTTGATCATTATTTCACACACGGATCACACTTTATTACAGACAACATATTGGTGAAGGCACTGTCTAATGACTACATTTCTTTATATTAGAGAAACTATTTATATAAGTTTGATTATTTATGAAATTTCTTTATAATAATTCTATTTCATAATATAGTGCGTTTTAATTGAATGCCAATAAAAATGCTTTACATTAACATGACGTTTTGACTCAATGTAAAATATAAAGGAAATTAATAAATAAGTTAAGATCAAATATAAAATAAGCTAAGATAAGTAACTTAATGAGCCAAGATATATAAATAAGTAATATAAATAAGCAAAGATAAAAGGGTGTAAAAATACAGCTTAGACAGAACAATTCAAAACCAATCAATGCTATACAGTTAGAACCCAGTGTCATCAATAGATAAGTTTTGAGTAGTTTCTGGAAAGCTAGCCAACGTTCCAGATGATCGCACACACTTTGGCAAGCTGTTCCACATATTTGGGCCTGCATCCGCCAAATTGCCCTTTCCGATTGTTGTCTTACACAGAGTGACTGCATGGGAGAAGCACTGGGTCACCCGCCAATCACAATGCACCATATTTAGGATGACAATCATAAACGGTACAGGTAAGCTTAAACACATACGGAGACACTTGGTCAAAGTGACCATCATGGTGTTTTCTTAAGTAATCAGTGACATATTTAAGATGACAATCATAAATGGTACAGCTATATTTAGCTGCATTAGTTTTCTTACTAAATTATAATTGTGCAACATATTAAATAAAGCAGTTTTTAATTGGAAAGTTTGCCTGATCCAACCACTCTCTACATGCCCAAAGACCCCCCTTGGAAGCTGAAAACTGCTACAGTCAGTAATGATAATAGAAGAAAAGACAGAACTGGTGTGAGGAGGTCAACTGACCAGGGCAAAAGGTCATGTTGATGTGTGGCTCTGAATCAGGCCAGTACACGACTGTCTGCCAATTGTGGTTCATAAACCAACTGTTTCTGCAAGAGGTTTTTTCCTCCACCAATTGTCGGGGATATAATGTGGTGATTTTTCTTGCTGACCTAACTATGCAAACAACTGCAAATATGAAAGTTGAAATATTTAATAGTAATTAATAAATATAACAATTTTTTTAACATTTACTGATTTCCCACATAAGAGAAATAGCAAGGTGAAATAACTGCAGAATAATCATAACTGAAACGTTTATAGATTTCCCATGGATAAAACGCATGTCGAAATTAAAAGCATAATAATTACTGAAACATTCAATTACCATTAATATCCAACTGGTCCAAACATTTAAAGTTAAAGTGGTGCGGCTGAAACGCCTGAACAACCATCGCATAGCATAAGAACATACCTCTCAATATACTCTACCAACATGGTTTCTTGGTTCGTGTTATTTTAGTAAATTTAGTAAATTTACTATAATAATAACATACCATTTACAGGATATGCAACCATGATTTACGATCCCAGCTGTAAATGGCATGATCTTATATTCGGGCTGTCGGTTGTTCAAGCGTTTCAGCCCCCCCTTATTATGCAATACCGCTGTGATGCAAGGTGGTCATGGTTCGCCGGTTCACAAAAATGGGGAAACATATCCGTCACGCTGTGCCCTGGCTATTATATAAGTATATGGCCTGCAGCCGCATGATGACCTGCAGCAAAGCAAACACTCGTAACAGTATAATTATATTATTTATAGAGTGCTTATTTACCTTCCTGCCGTTCACGTAGAACACCAGTTCGCGTTCGTCGTTAGCCGACATGTTGTCGTCTATACTATGGCAATGCCTGGCTGTGCCTGTGGGGTCTGTATGGAGACTGCGTAGGCTTGCAAAGCTGCGTTGTCAACGTCGATCGCTCCTGTCACTGAGTGCGTGCGTGTTGACAGTCCCGCCTCCAACCCCCAGGTAAACATCTTAATGACGTCGCAAGCTTCGAAACGCAACTCGAACTTCGAACGGACATCCACGCGCAGGGATCGACAATCCACAGTGTGGCGCCACCATTGCGTATAGTGTGCGGGTTGCCTCTAGGGGAGAATCGGAACCCACGACGACTGTCACGTACAGGGCAGGGGTACGTGTTAATATCGGGTATCGCTCTGATTGATATGGTGAAAAGGTCGTGTGTGATCTGCGATGTAAGCCCTATCTTGTGCGATGTGATCGTCAATGTGTAAAATCAAAAATAGAGAAGTTAGGGAGATAAAATGGCGGGGAAACGAAGGACATTATATCTTCTAAGCAAGAATGTAGGCAGGAAACAGTGGAGATGCGGAGGAGGGAACGGATGATAGAAGATATTTATAGGTAACGGAAGCGGGGAGGTAGAAGGAAGGGAGGGTGGTGAAAGAAGGGAGCATCGGAAATAGCCATCGAGGGAGGAAAGAATGGCTAAAGGAAACACACGTAGACGGAATCTACGTGAATTGTGCAGACCACCATGTATGGACTTCACAGACTTTATTTGGGTATGAACTAAACAAATTCTTGGGTTACAAATTTGTAAACACCTGTAAGGCCCAAAATCCAAGATGGCCGCCGTCACTCATGGAAAATACAGAAAATGGCATATCTCTGGAACTACTTGACCAATTTCAATGATGTTAGACACTAGTATATGGTTTTCAAACATGCCTGATAATCTGGAATATGTCATGCAGTAAGGTCAAAACAAAGATCATCATATGATTAGGTCATGTTACAATTTTTATAATTACAGAATAATACTAGAATATAAACGGACAATAACAACAAAGAGGCACATATGTATGTATATACAGAAGTTCAGATTCAATGTCAAAATATGAATACAAATAAGCAAATAGAAGTAATTACCAATAATTAACTGCATTGCCACTGCATGTCTGGCAACCCATTTAATTGTTTTCTCAAACACCTACAGGGAGATACACAGACAACGCATTGAATAAGATAAAAATTTGACGAAAATAAAATGTTTAAAACTTCGATTCTTTAAACATACATATACAACACATCTATCATGGAACATGCCATGTTGAACACTTAGTGTGTTAAATCAGTGGTACACAATCTTCTGATATTGTCATCCTTGTTCATTCTCCTGCAACACTCATACATCGTCATCATCTTCATCTGCTATCATCCTATAGTCAGGAAGGTTGCTGCAATCAGAATTGTGGCATTTGCCGAGAGCAGTGCAGGGGAGTTTGTTCTCCTTGCATGAGCAGTGACCCTTGCAAGATGTCTTTCTATTTGCTTATTTGTATTCAGATTTTGACCTTGAACCTGAACTTCTGTGTATACATATGCATGTGCCTTCTTGGTGTTTATACGTTTATATTCTAGTATTTTGCAGTAATTAAAAGATAATTATAACAATTAGGTCATGTTACAATTTTTTGTAACATGACCTAATTGTTATAATTTGATTTTATTGAATGTTCATCATATGTTGACCTTTGTTTTGACCTTATTGCATGACTTTCGACTTGAAACCAGACAAAAATGACCTTTACCTTGACCTTCTTGCATGACCTTGACCTACTATCGACCTGAGACATATTCCAGATTATCAGGCATGTTTGAAAACCATATAATAGAGTTTAACATCATTGAAGTTGGTCAAGTAGTTCCAGACATATGCCATATTTTATATTTTCCATGAGTGACGGCGGCCGTCTTGGATTTTGGGCCTTACATGTGTCTAACAATTTGTAACCCAAGATTTTTTTTAGTTCATACCCAAATAAAGTCAAATCAATCATTATCTCACTTTGGGCATTATCTCACTTTGGTACATCCCAGTCTACACTAGAAAGAGTTAAGAGACCCTTAGAAAATAACATTAAAATACCATTCAAATACCATTGGTTTTTGAATGGTACTTGAATGGTCCTAGTGGGTATTATGGCCAAGGGTATTTGAATGGTATCTGAATGTTTTTTTAATGATATTTTGGATTCCTTGTACCGTTCAGTGGTATTGAATGGTATTTTAAATTACCGTTGAGAGTACCACTGAGTCCTGCTGAAATATCATGGATCTGGAATGATATTCAGTAGTAACCAGTGGCATACCGTTTGGCTCTTTTTTGTAAGGGGATTTCGAGGGAGATGCAAAATAACGAGGGCGAAGCTTGTTGGCAGAAATAAGGGTGGTAGGAATCAAGGTGTAGAATGGCGGGAGGAAGGAAAGGCGGGAGGTATGTAGGAAGAGAAGGTGAGAGGGGGAAGATGGCGAGAGGAATGGAAGGGGAAGGGAGGGAGGAAAACGGGGGCGCAGAGACGCAGGGAGGAACGGAATGAGGGAGATCGAGAGGAAGGAAGGGAGGTGAGGACGGAAGAGTAGGAATTAAGGGAGGAAGAGAGGGGAAGAATGGACGGAGAATGAGGGAGATAATGAATGAGGGAAGAATTGATGAGGGAGGAAGGATGAAAGCAATCTTTATTCTGATCTGGTCTCTCTGAGTTACACTGGTGTTTGGTTGGAGATTGTAAAACAAACAAGTAAGCATTTTAACAATTTATGATAGAGCTCTATCTATATAGCTAATGTTTATGTGTACGTGTGCGCGAACGCATACGCGCATGCGTGCGTGCTTGTGTGTGGTGGTGTGTGTGTGTGTGTGTGTGTGTGTGTGTGTGTGTGTGTGTGTGTGTGTGTGTGTGTGTGTGTGTGTGTGTGTGTGTGTGTGTGTGTGTGTGTGTGTGTGTGTGCATATGAGGTTGTGTGTGCACAAGTGTGTGTTTGCGTGTGTGCGCATATGTGAGTGTGCCTTCGTGCGTGTATGTGCCTTTGTGTATGTTTGTGCGTGTGTGTGAATGCGTGTGTGTGGATTTGTCTAACGTCTTGCATTAACACAGAACATATAATTGAACATGCTTTGCCATTACTTTAGCCCTGCAGTGGAGGATGTGACAGTGCAAATTGTTTTCACAAGGTGGCAGCAACCATAACGATATGAAAATGTAATATTTTAGTTATTTCATCTTTAGTCATAATATTATACTATGCTTACATGTTATTGAGGTAAATCAAGTAACTTTATATACATTTTATACCATTTATACGTTTTAAATGAATTACGTTTGTAACTACATCTGCCATGTGACAGTGGTCACTGACTCACTGGTCACTGGTCACGTGAGATGTAGTCAGCCTCTTTTAACTTCTCACTTGAGCTGATACGGTCACCATCCCTCGAAGCTGGTGAGTGTCACATAATTTATTAATCAAAATTATGTTCTTTAGTTACAAAATTACTATGAGATGTATTGTGAAGGAATTGTGAATAAGTTTAATGAATTGCTTTAGTTAATATTGGGAGATAAGACTAGTTTTATGGTCAGGACTATGATGTGACCTCAACTGGCCACTGTCACTGTGTCCTTAAATATGTGTCAGGCAGCCTCCACTAATGGGACTCTATAATGACTGGTGATTAGTAGAAAGAAACTTTATCCATGGGTTTAGAACATAGAAATGAAACATTATAATTACTATTTAGTCACAGTATGAGTATATACCACATGTTAGCCTAATATCATAATGTTGTAAATTGTTAACTTACCAAACGAAATGAAATGTGTGTCCAGTGGTTGCTCTGAAGCCGGATGACAAATGATCTACTGGCCGGTTCCAGCCAGCAGGGATTGACAGAACACAGATGCCCACTAGTTGTAGTGAATCACTAGTTGTAGTAGACCAGAGACACCCAGCCGTGTTAATGACTCAGTGCCTACTGCCTACACTGCAAGGCTAAAGTAACACACATGGTAGTTTGCTTGGGTTTAGTAGATTACGGATAAATTGTTCTTTGTGATTACATTGTAACATCACTTATATAATTGGTAAGCATCAATGAATTTATGGAAGACTGTTTAATTTCATTGTATCATTTATCCTTATACCTTTTGTTTATTAATATTAGTATATAAAACAATTTCAATACAGGTATAGCGTTAGTAATGTTATCAGGTGTTACTATAATTAACTATATTTGTTGTAAACAAAGGTGAATGTCTTTCCCTTGTTGAAACAATGATGCTTGTGATAATGTATTTGTAACTACCGGTGTTGGTAATACATCAGTATATATATGCAAGAGCGAATGTATTTTACTTGCTAATGTATCTGTGTTATTGATATTATCTAATTGATGATGTTGTAAAATGGTGGCAGTTTGGTGAAAGTGGAATTGACGTGGTAGATTCGTGGCTGTGCGTGATAACGTTGCAAGATGGTGGCAGTTTGGTGAAAGTGGTATTGACGTGGTACATTCGTGGCCGTGCGTGATAACGTTGCAAGATGGTGGCAGTTTGGTGAAAATGGAATTG
>JAODUO010000057.1:617500-620000 GCA_025642075.2 Ridgeia piscesae | reverse complement strand
TATAATCGATATTAGTGTCAACAGTAAGACCAGCGGCTGGATATAAGCTGGAATGTACTATACATGTAGATCTTTATACGATTGTATAAGCATATTATATTGCATTTAGTGTGTTGAAACAGGATGCAATCTACATATCCTTTAATAACCATTAATTAGTTACTGTATGCGTTGAATTTGCATATGGTGTGTTACTGAGCAAACGTATTCATGTACTTTAGAATAGTATGTTATACGACACGTGTATTAGAGTTATTGTTAGTAGTTAGATAATAGTTTGTAATTTCTGTTCGCAGTTTTTACGGTGTTACTAAACATCAATAGTAAAAAGACACGTTGTCGTCCATGAATATGCGGTCCACAGTACAGTGTGTGTGTGTGTGTGTGTGTGTGTGTGTGTGTGTGTGTGTGTGTGTGTGTGTGTGTGTGTGTGTGTGTGTGTGTGTGTGTGTGTGTGTGTGTGTGTGTGTGTGTGTGTGTGTGTGTGTGTGTGTGTGTGTGTGTGTGTGTGTGTGTGTGTGTGTGTGTGTGTGTGTGTGTGTGTGTGTGTGTGTGTGTGTGTGTGTGTGTGTGTGTGTGTGTGTGTGTGTGTGTGTGTGTGTGTGTGTGTGTGTGTGTGTGTGTGTGTGTGTGTGTGTGTTTGTGTGATCGTCGATGAAAACGTTTAAAATCAAACCAGAAACTGTCGGTCCGACAACGTTACACATCAAAACGTGTTACATCACGTTAAAAATCTAACAATAACCTTAATCAAACTGTTCTAACCGAAAGCTAACGCTACACTAACATTTGCATGTTATCTGGGGTGTGTTGACATGAACATTACAAGGAGAACCCAAATCATGTCAGCTTTAGGGCGCACAGCTTATCTAGACCAGTCTACTATTATAAAACAGGGGTATAGTAGTCAGGGTTCCTACTGTGTTAATGACCTATGGATGATTGATTACCCTGTGGGCTGGGCTGTGGGCTGGGCTGTGCTCCTGGGGGTAGTCTCTTAGCAAAACATAGCATGCTGTATTATGCTATTCTAAACTGTGGTAGTACATTTTATATTTAATGTATGGATGAGGGCATGTGGGGGTTATTCTACTTGTTTATATTTAAACTTTTGTGTGATTGTAAGATATTTCAATAATGTTTTTAATGTTTATGTCTGTTTTAGTGTGATTTTAGTATTCTTAGCTTATCTTCATATATTCTTAGCTTATCTATTATATACATATATATATATATATATATATATATATATATATATATATATATATATATATATATATATATTGAAAATAAGTGTCGAATACATTATCCAAAACGCAAAGTAATCGTACTCGTACTTGAGTACATTATCAAAGTACATTATTGTTGTGCATTTCAGTAAAGTAAATATGCAGTCAGATTTCCCTAATTAATACCTTCTCTCCCCAGAAAAGTCACATCTCCTGACCCTCCTGCTTACTGTAGTACTGGTAATATTTTCAAAGTTATATTGTAACAGTCCCTGGTAAGCACTGCAGGAGATAACATCTTGAATTGTAACTTTAGGAGCCATGCCTCAGGCCCACCTGTACTATCTGAATGACTGGTTGCCACCTCCAGAATCTTGACTGGGTTTGGGTGGTTAGCTGCAAAATTATTATGTTTAAGTGTAAACTGTAAACCTGTTTAAATCCACAACTATTCTGTGTTTGTGAAACGATGAACAGCTACGGGAGTTATTGAATACGCATTTTGAGCAAGACGTTGTACAAATTATCACATCTTTAATAATAAGGACCCAGTACGATCGCGTTTATTAAACGTTTATTACGGAATAGGCCCAGGAATGTACTGTGTCAGTAAACTCAATTAAAATAATAGACTATCTCAAAAACACTATCTACAAAGCGAGTGGGCTGCGTTAGGGGGTGAAGGGGGGATATATGATCGCTGGTGCATGCAGTCTCTGTCATTTGAACCTTTGCTTCCCTTCTGGGGTGAACCAGGGTTTGACTGATGGGGTGATTAATTGACCAGTGGGAGGCTGGAGTTGGCCTCAGAAGTAAACAAGATTTGGTAACTGGTCAATTTACCCCCTGGTGAGGTGTTTACGCTAGAGAATATAGTTTGGTTTAATACATTTAGTACTGAAGGTTTATGTGTATTGCATTGATTATTGTTACACTTTGTTTATCTTTTAGATGAATATTAACCTAATGTGCACGTATTACCACTTTAAACCATTCTTGTTCAAATGTGTGACTTAAGTAGAGTAGGAACACATTCCATCAGACAAGTAATCAGTCCCTCTCCCCTTTCTAAAATCGGATTGACGCCCCTGCCTACGACTCTATCAGATGGCAGATTCTACATGCAAGTAAGACAATGTAAAAAAGAGACAAAGAAGAATAGGCGGAACGAGGTATGTAATGACTAAACTTTCAATGTTTATTATTATTATTATTATTATTATTATTATTATTATTATTATTATTATTATTATTATTATTATTATTATTAT
>JAODUO010000057.1:602500-615000 GCA_025642075.2 Ridgeia piscesae | reverse complement strand
ACACAAGGGTGCAAAATGAAAGAGCCTGGCATGATGAATACTTACTGGACTAAGATCAAGTTGCCTGCTGCGGCCAACTAAGCAATTGATCTAGCGATTCATTTACTGATAAATGATGATTTTCTAAGGTATGGCCACCAGCTATGAACTTCTCTGGGCATCATTTATAAGATTAGGATTCATTGCTCTTTCATATATATATAATTTTCTGTAGTGTGATATTTATATTTACATATTACAGTCCAGGAGAGTAGTTTTCTTAACACTGTAGGTCAGTGATAAATTTCTGGGATAATAAAAAAGGAACATTCATAATGGTAGGCGCCCCTGATAGGGTGGTACTACAGATCAATGGGTGCAATGGGCGTCGTTTTTCAATTGTGCTGGTTTATAAAAAACAGATCATATCTTCAGTTCTTCATTACTTACTTTTGTTATTTTATAATAATTATTATTACTTTGTTACCTTTATAAACATCGCATTGTTATTTAGTTATGGTTATAAAACACACAACAATGTTTTTTTAGTTTTAAATACAACTGTAATTGTGCAGTTCCGTGCTCAGGTGAACCAACATATCACTTTTTGAAAGTTCTTCAATTGGGACAAGTAGGGTATCGTATGAAAGGTAATATTCCGTAATTTCAGGTATGACATTGATGTATGTTTAGTATACATCATGTAATAACCTATAATGCAACTAACGGCAGGATAACAAGAACGAACATATTTAATGAATATTTTCATTAAACAATCTATCATTATATCTACAGTACTACTACTCGTCAGATTAGTCCTCTTCATAATAATAATAATAATAATAATTAGATAACTTCTATTGCGCCTAAATCCTTAGAATCCAAGCATCAAAACAAAAAGGGTTGATTGATCTCAGTGTCAATAACAAATCCAGATGTCATCAGATTGATTGCTATGCCAGAGAGCAATGGTGGATAGGCAAGGAGTTTAGCAATATTTTCAACTGATTAAACACTAGAAAGAAGCATACTGCAAAAAGGAGGTGCACCTACAGCAACAGCCCTAGCCCCAATACTAGTACTGACTTTAGGGACAAAAAGTAAACTTAACTATCTGTTGTCTACCACTTATAGTACCTTACATGTGCTGTGTTCATTTATGTAACATAAACAAGTAGTGGGGGTTCTTGCTGTATTAATGACCTATGACTGATTGATAAGCCTGTGGGCCGGCATCCTCTGGGCATTCACTTCAGTGTAGACAGAAGCACCCTCTTCTCACAGGAACAGTGCAGTGTGAATATCTGATTTGGAAAATATATTCCTAATTGGAATCTCTAGTCTGCCCAATTGTGTTTGCATGATAAGTGTTTGTAAAATAAAAACAAAAATTGTCTGGATGTCCCGTACTGCATGTATGGAATCAACCTAGTATTATTAAACTGTTTTAAAATGTAATATGCATTTTTACACAAGAATTACGTTATTTCATTGGGTATGTGCTAGGTGTCATGCAACTGTTGTCACATTCCTTTTAATATGTTGTAGTTTTATGTAAAGCTATATAACCTTTATGGATATGGTGCTAAATATGACGTTACACATTATGTCATGAAAAACATGTCACATCACTGATAGCAAACTCTTTCACAAATACATGGTTAGCTCTGAAAAGAACTAGGTTTTTTTCTGTGTGGCTCTGAAAAGAGCCGTTTGTGTCTTCAGGTTATCAAAACCGATACTGTTGAGCAATGTGGGTACAGATGTTGTGGAAGGCGGCACTGACATCTCCACCAAATCTGTCAGCCCACATCCTCTCGTCCAGGTAGCTTGGCAACTGGTCTGATGTGACCTCTTTCATCCTCTTGAACTTTTGCTTCGCCTTTGCTCAGTAGCTTTCAATAGATTGCGTATGCACACCAGTGGCTGGGTCCACGAAGTTTTGGCTGTGGTTGACTGTCTGGAAGTGGTAGTTGCAGTGGTGGATGAGTGCCTGGTAGGCTGCCCACTGGTCACTATGAATTATCGAGCCGGGCAGCACGACACGCTGAATCTTGGAATCAGCGTCACTGCCCGGCGATCCGGGACGAGCTCCATGTAGCCGATACCAGGTGTTGTCGACGTGTCCACAATGCCAAATACCCACATCCGTTAAGTGGTGCTCAGTGAATTGATGGGAAGATCGGATGAGTCATCTGGGAAGCCGCCCGCTGCTGGGTTGTTCCCGTCCCGCCAGTCCAATGATTAATCTGTTTTCGCAAACAACCCGTTGCACGGAGATTTTAGATTCGCGCGCTTTTGTATAGATGCTTTCATCGTGTTCAAGGATACCCAGCAATATAACAGCGTCGTGCAGCTCTTGGTTGAATTTCATATAGAGGCGACGCTAATCGACACCTGAGGTTAGTGTACATTGCATGTCATGAATTTGTATTATATTTACATTTATTCAATGTTTAAAATGGGGAGATGAAACGCGTAAACAAACATTGTCATAGCATAGCATAGCATAGCATAGCATAGCATAGCATAGCATAGCATAGCATAGCATAGCATAGCATAGCATAGCATAGCATAGCATAGCATAGCATATAGCATTAGCATATAGCATATAGCATATAGCATATAGCATATAGCATATAGCATATAGCATATAGCATTAGCATAGTAGCATAGCATAGCATAGCATAGCATAGCATGCATAGCATAGCATAGCATAGCATAGCATAGCATAGCATAGCATAGCATAGCATAGCATAGCATAGCATAGCATATAGCATATAGCATATAGCATACTATAGCATATAGCATATAGCTATAGCATATAGCATATAGCATATAGCATATAGCATATAGCATATAGCATATAGCATAACATATAGCATAGCATAGCATAGCATAGCATAGCATAGCATAGCATATAGCATAGCATAGCATAGCATATAGCATAGCATATAGCATATAGCATAGCATAGCATAGCATAGCATAGCATATAATGTCACTGTCAGTTCATGATTTGACGAGCATGGAGCCACGGTATAAATAAATAAATAAATAAATAAATATATATATATATATATATATATATATATATATATATATATATATATATATATATATATATACATAATATATATATAATGTGGGATATCATGTGTGTGTGTGTGTGTGTGTGTGTGTGTGTGTGTGTGTGTGTGTGTGTGTGTGTGTGTGTGTGTGTGTGTGTGTGTGTGTGTGTGTGTGTGTGTGTGTGTGTGTGTGTGTGTGTGTGTGTGTGTCTTTTGCATCTGATTTGTTAACTGGCAAATGTCCTAATTAAGGATACACAAAACGCGACGCTAAACTTATTTAAGTTAGAACGCTCACATTTTAGAGATAGTTGACATGCTAATCTGATCCAATTCATTCCGCATTCACGAAAGTGCAGGAAGGAAAGCGACCCCCGTTAACTGTGGTGGAATTGACAAGTAATCTGAAACAACTTCTCGAAGTGCTGCACAAAGTACAACACAAAATCACAACATCCTCACCCATCGCCGGCGGAAACACAAATTCATCAATGCCACTGATGACAGCGAAGAATGGTACAACGGGAAAATACTGTCACAGGTCAAACATTAAATACTGCACGATACGTTTCATAATTTATGTTGAATTAATACAGTTTATTTTGTTTCTGTACTGCTTGTCGATTAACATGTTACTATTACGTAATCATGAACTTTATTGAACAAATTATTATAACATTTATATTAAATGTTTTATTTTGTCTTTCTTGTCTTATTTGTTTCGAACATAATATGTACAATGTGATTTGCATGTTGTTTACACTGTTTTATCATGTACAATGTGATTTGCATGTTGTTTATACTGTTTTATCATGTACAATGTGATTTGCATGTTGTTTATATTGTTTTATCATGTACAATGTGATTTGCATGTTGTTTATACTGTTTTACCATGTACAATGTGATTTGCATGTTGTTTATACTGTTTTATCATGTACAATGTGATTTGCATGTTGTTTATACTGTTTTATCATGTACAATGTGATTTGCATGTTGTTTATACTGTTTTATCATGTACAATGTGATTTGCATGTTGTTTATACTGTTTTATCATGTACAATGTGATTTGCATGTTGTTTATACTGTTTTATCATGTACAATGTTATTTGCATGTTGTTTATACTGTTTTATCATGTACAATGTTATTTGCATGTTGTTTATACTGTTTTATGAACATGATATGATATGCATATGACGACGATTAATGCTATGTGGTGTGATTTGCATGTTGTTTGCACTACAAAATACTTAATGCTGATTAGCACGTTCATACGTTGCACGTTGGTGTAGTTGCTATACTGTATATTTGTAAAGTTTATTTCACTATAAATAGTGTCTTACATTAATCTTAAAATAAGTATAATTATGTAGTATGTATTATATTTTTATTAAGAAATTTGTTTGATTTATATATGTATTTCTTTCAGCAAATAAATTATATATGAGTTATTATGATGAAAAGACACAGTGGTAATCCACATTAGAATACAAGACCTTGGTAACATCTTATAGAACAATAATGAAGCAGTTGACCCGTACTCAAGCAACATAATCATTAATGTTTGTGTCTTCATTGCTAGGTGCCAGGTTATCCACAATGGTTCAACATCAAATATGACAATGACGAGGCGATCTACACCTATCGTCTGGAAGAAGATCGACTAAAGGGGGATTTGCACATCATAGCTTGAGGCATGTATTGGCCTTCATTACAGTGTACAATAAAACCAGTGAAATTTAAAAAAAATGATCTTTTGATTTATGTACAAAATCAAATAGGAGAATGTTCGGAAAACAATAAAACTATTTTATTTTTTTATAAAATAGCATTTTCATTATTATTTCATATGTATACTTGAAGGAAGCATCATTGCATTTTAATTAATTACTAATATCAGACGAATTTGTTTAGGTTTATTGGCAAGATTACATATGTCAGAAAATTGTCGGAAAATGGTGAAAGATTTGAAATTTCATAAAATTGCAGTTTCCTTAATATTTCATCTACATACATGAAACAAGCACAATTGCACTTCAGTTAGTGAATATGACCAAGGAAAAATAAAAATATTACAATATGTGTGGTTTATATAAAAAATTACATATATTAGCAAGCTGTCAGAAAAAGTCATGAAATTCGTAACTTCACACGTCTGTAGCTTGCTTAATATTTCACTTAAATACATGAAACAACTACCATGATACTTCTTATGGTGACTACTTTCAGAGAACATCCAAAAAGGTCCGACCACCCTACTGCAAGTACAACATCCATTTATTCGTTAGCGAGTAGGTGGTGAAATTGCCGTGAAGTCAACTACTTATAATAATAACGCTTATTTCAGTAGCTACAAAATGGCTGAAAGAAAGAAGCGTAGTAGGATATGCGTTGCAGAAAAAGATCAACATCACTCGTGCGTGTAGATGCCCAAAGCAGTCTGAGTGACAGTAATAGTGATGAGTTTATGTTAGAGGGTGAAGAGGTAGTAGCAAATGTTCAGACCAATGAACCCACTTTGGGAGAGATTCTGTGGAAGAAAACGCTGAACCACACATTGGCAGGGATGGTGATGGACCAATGTGGATTTTGATTGTTGCGCCTATGTTAAACCTTTCTTCGGACGAAGAAGATGATGAAACCATGGACACATGCCTAGCTGAAGACTTAGTGTCCTGGATCACTAAGCACATGATAACGCATAATATAATAGATGATCTACTGAAACTGCTAAAAAGTAATGGCCTTGCTAACGTTGATAGGTTGCCATCATCTGCCCGTACTCTGTTGAAAACAGACACAGTGGTGAGAACCAAAGACAAGTCAGGCATGAACTAGTTGTATTTGGGATTTATGGAGTCCTTGAAGAAGAATTTTAACAAGTATCCTGAAGAAACAAAGGACAACACAAACAGGATGGAGATTTCCATGAACATCGATGGTCTGCCCCTGTTCAGGAATTCGAACACATGTTTATGGCCAATATTGTGTGCTATTTTTTATCAAACCAATCACTGTATTCCCAGTGGCCATAACCTGCGGCACTTCTAAGCCTAATGATTTAGAATTCCTACTAGAAACCACACAATATTTAGGTCACATCATGCAACATGGGTTTCAGTATGATGATAAGACCATTCAGGTGACTCTGAACTGTATTGTTTGCGATGCACCAGCACGGGCAATGGTGATGGCTACGAAGCAGTATTCAGGTTACTATGGCTGTGAATGCTGTGAACAGAAAGGTGTTTGGTGTGGGAGGGTCACGTATCCAGATGTTGTGAACATGGTACTCCGCACCGACCAATCAGTTAGGCAACAGACCCAGGAAGAACACCACCGGGGAGTTTCACCGTTCAAGCTACTACCCGTTGATATTGTGAAGGTATTCTCTATTGATTACATGCATCAGGCTTGTCAATGTGTCATGAGACGGCTGATACTTCTCTGGATTAAAGGCACAAGAAACATAAAGCTCTCTGACTGCCAGACAGACAAAGTCAGTGCAAAACTTCTGGCACTCAAGGTATGTATGCCAAACTGTTTTGCACGAAAACCAAGGGGACTGTCCGAAGTTGAAAGATGGAAAGCAACCGAGTTCAGGGAATTCATGCTATATTCTGGGAAACTTGTCCTGAAAGGTATCCTCAGGAATGACATTTACAAGCATTTCATGGCCTTCTCTGTTGCCATGTGCATCCTTGTGTCACCAAGGCTTGTACAGATGCACAAGCAGTATGCACATAACCTTCTGGCATACTTCGTCACCAGAGGTCGTGAGTTGTAGGTCAATGAATTTGTGGTCTATAATGTCCATGCCATGCTGCACATTGCAGATGATGCTGAGCAGTTTGGCAGCCTGGATGCGTGTGCAGGATTTCCGTTTGAAAATTATTTACAGACAATTATACGGATGGTACGTTCCGGAAATAATGTGCTAGTGCAGGTTGTCAAGCGGATTCGTGAACAGGAAATAACACCTCGCACCACAAATTCGATAAAGAAATCCACAGTTCAACTGCACAAACCCAACAACGCTTTTCTTCTGGAGGACTCATCTTGCTGCGAGGTTGTGGCCCTATCCAATGAGCAAGATGAGAATGGCAAAATGAAACCTCTGTACAGAGTGTAGTGGAGAGCCGAACCAGCATTCCTTGACCCCTGTGACGCTCGAGTGATAGGAGCATACCACATAAACTGCCACAATAGTGAAATGAAAATCCTTACCCCAAGAACACTAATGACAAAGGGCTCAATGGTTTAGGCAAGGAAGCAGAGAGGCATTCTTCCTGGCAATCTTTCATGACATTTGAATAGTTAAGTGGATTTTTATAACATGCTTATTTTTAATTGTATAATATATCATAAATGCAAGAGAAAAAAAATCACATTTTTCAATGTTTATTAGTTAAATCTACTAATTGGAGTAATGTTATCCATTTGTTCATCAATGTAGCATGGTAGTAAACAAAACATTTCATAATTTTTTCAATCACTATGAACAATTAAGTCATTATTTATTGGCTTACAAATGTTTTTGATTTGTACTTGCTAGTGTAGACCTGACATTGCCAATATCATAAAGTGTATAATGTAATAGTTTTTATATTTAATTCAAATATTTTAAATTTTTAAATGATTGATGTACACGTACTAGTAAATTTATACTATATGTTCTATGAAGGTGCTGCAATCAGATATGTAATCTGTAATCCTGCAAAGAATATGTACAAGTTTTACTCCTATGATTTAATCCTTTAATGCATTTTACAATGTCATTTACTCAGTTGGTGCTATGTGATTTACTTTCAGGGTATCCACTGCTACTGGCCACCGAAAGGTGGAGCCTCAACAAAAGCCAAGCAAGCGGAAATGCCAGATAAAGAGAAATGGAAACTACATGAAATTAAGATATTTTCAGTTGCAGGTAGGAATTATATAAAGTACTGTCAGCATATAACTGGTACACTCACTTTGAAATTCATTTTTGTACATTATTGATTATTTGTTAGGCAACATCACTGCCAATTGTCAATCAAAGGGAAAAACATTTAAAGTGACTACTAGTTACTTTCTGGCAGTACTGTATATTTATGTGTGTATGTGCATGACTTTGATAAGCGATAATTATACATTGAGTGATCCACGACATATAATTTCTGCCTACGTAAAAGGTGTCCGCTCATCAGGAATGTTACAATGAAACAATAGTTTATGTATTATGTAAAGTCCACATAAAATGTGATTTGAAATAGGTAAAACTTGCAAGGCAGTAACAGTATTGTTTGTATGCAGGTTGTTAATATTCGCCTAACTGAAAACTAAATAGAATGAATTACATTTTGTGATTAGTTTGCTAATATGGTCTCAGAAGTAATAATGAATATGTATGTACCCACTGCACATACAGTCTCCTATGCAAAGCAGCAATGCAAGACAAGTGATGATTGAAATTGGCCAAATATATGACATTTATTATATTAGATAAATCAGATGGATCACATAGCTATACCACACATACATCAATACATCTCCACAGCAAGTATGCCGGCCCCAATGGTCTTGCTACATTACCAATGACCGGTATTAACAGTTCTCTTTACACTATATTTAACATCGACACCATATCGGCGGGGGTCACTCCGCCACTAGGTCACCTGGAATTAAATGTTGCCGACCCCCTAACATTGTAGACACTTATGCAAAAGCTCTGGGGAGGGCGCGACGGGCAGAGGACACGTCGAATGTCGGCACCGACATAGAAGAAACTCAACGTCGCATCATTAAAAAGCCGTCAAAGTTTCGTAACTTCCAGACAGAGGATGCTGATGATAAATATGATATTAAGAGTGTAGTATCAAGTGAGAATATGTACAGATGGTATACTGTAAATTAATACAAAACTGATTGTTGAACACGCAAGCCAATTGTTTAAATTCACCTTGATTGTATGTATTTATGTTGATGTTACTTATTGTCTAATCACAATAACAACGTTCATACATATGAAGACGACGAGCAACCTGAGGCAACTGGCAATGTTTGTGTCATCTCAAGGGCAAAACTACCACAACCTCCTCGGCTTGATACAGCAAGTGGTAAGTGTGACTGACACAAGGGGGAAATATATTTATTATGCACTACTAGATAAAGCATTATTACTCGTTAAGATTTAGTTGGATACGTTGGATAATTTCGTATTCAGTATTACTGTAAAATATAACGTGTGCATATTGACATGGTAACTTTATATGTGACTTAGCATATGTACAACCACTGCAGAGTTTAATGATGGTTTCCAACAGCGTACTAATTGAGCTCAACAAAATCAAGTTTTTGAAGAATTTTGAATGAATTAGACGGAGTACATCGATATGTATATATATATATATATATATATATATATATATATATATATATATATATATATATATGTTAAATAGATGATATATATATCCGCAGATTCTCCCGCAAGACAGAACCACCGAATGTCCATCTGTCGTCCTTCAACGTCAGGTATTAAAACTCTGTGTTTGTATAAATGCTGTTTTTCTGTACTTCCCAGAACATTTATATAAATTTGTACTGTTATATTAATTGACCTTACTTGACGGTTTTTCTTGTGAAATACTCTGTCACTTGCAGTGCGTGTCCTGATCTGGAAGTTGCATCAATATATATAATTATATCTATTGCATAACTATTCCCAGCCTGGTAATACATAACCTGTTGTAAGTTGGTGAATTGAAAACCTGCTAGTGGTGAAACGTTTAGTGTTTTACTTCGTAATTGTTATAAATATTGCAATCTAGCCAATACAAGTGGGGAGGAGTGGTCGCGTGGTAGAGCGTCAGGCCGTCAATCGAGGGGATGGTGATTCAATCCCACCTACCGCCGTTTCGAAACAGAGACAATTTCGTTCACCCCAAATCTGCCTGTGTCTTTCGAAAGAGACACTAAAAGCCAGTGGTCCCTTCTATCTGGTTTACTATGCCAGGGGAGGTAAAAGATCCCACAGAGGGGGTAAATGTGTAACCTGTAGTGGAGTCACTAATTTTAGAGGACAATTTCTGCGTTAGCCCAAGTTTGGGCTGTCTGGAGTAAAACCACCCGAGAGCTGAAAAATCAT
This sequence comes from Ridgeia piscesae, assembly GCA_025642075.2. NCBI lineage: Eukaryota > Metazoa > Annelida > Polychaeta > Sabellida > Siboglinidae > Ridgeia > Ridgeia piscesae. The sequence goes on along the minus strand of JAODUO010000057.1, from coordinate 604,825 downwards.
AATGTTCTGTTGACAGCATACACGCCAAGTGCACCGAGACAATCACAGGAACAGTACAGCTCGAAACGATTGTTCATAGCTATAGGTATGTTGATTCAATCAAATGTTATATTTGCCATCAGTCTACTGTTGCATTATGTTCAGACAGCTATATAAGTATTTAGATATACTAAATATTGACAATTATTTCATTCTTATTTTCAAGTAACTCATCAACACCAAGAGCTGACGAAGGCGGCCTGTATCTGGCTGTTTCTGGGGAGGACATTGCCACAGTAACAGGTAACAAAACCTCACGTTACAATGACATAGTAGTACTTGGGAAAATCAAACATACATGCAAGTTAGAATATTGAAGAATATTTTCATCGTATGCTAACTTGGGATGCGATTAAGTGCATTGCCTCCCATATGCCAGTGTCCTCTTATTATATTCAATTGGTTTCCTTTGAGTATAGGCCTGTGATCTGGCGAAGTATATGGCAACTTGTATTTCCTTGTGTGTTTTTGATATGTTATGGTTTACTGGAGCATCTTATTCCCTTAAGAGAACCGAGTGGTGATCAGTTCACCACGTGGCACCATGTTTATGTGTAGATTGTTACTCCAATATCCACGGGTGAGTGTAGCAAATAATTAATTCTAAATATATTTTTAAAGAAACAAAAACTGATTTAGCTAATGAATATGATACATATGCATTTATATCAGCAAAATACATACACAATCATAACCCAAACACCCGATGGTAGGTTTGCAGCGCAGAACCCTATTACGCATGCAATGCCTGGAAGAAACGGTGGCTGAAATGATGCAGTTGCTGCGTGCTGTGACCAGTGTCAATCAAGCAGATGTAGAACTGGACGATGTGCAACACGTCCCGCCAACACCCCCGAAGAACTGGAAATTCTTTGTGGAAAATTTCAGACAACACCTTCAAGAAGCAACTGGTAAGTATGTAATAGTTTAGAAGAATAAATATAGGTATATGCCAATATGTAGGCAAAAATACAGGGTATCTACTCTAGGGAACGGTGAATTATCACCACAACAATGATAGATAGAAAACAGAGGAAACAAAACATCACCACATTAAGTGGAGCAAAGTATATTCTACTGGAGTACTCCGTAGGTTTATGCAAACCTGCCTTTCATGTGGCAAAAGCATATTTGAATCCTGTTCTTTATGCTCTTAGAGGTGTTTCATAGAATAATATTCATTATCGACTACGTTTCAGGTGTGCTACTTGACTGCTCTGGGGGGACAAACTGTTGGCAACTCTGTGCGGAGAATGCTAAGAAATATCGGAACAAATGTTTTGTGGTGGTGGCTACAGCCTGAAGGGGAAGAAGGGCAAGACCGCATTTTTCGACCTGCCAATCGCAAGGATCAGAAAACGTAAATTTAATGATATCATAAACAGTATGCCATTGATATATAATAACATGATTATTGTTGGTTGTTGTCTTGTAATTTAAAATGTTTTTCTACCAACATATACGATCAACATAATTTTGCCAGTGAATCAACCACTCTGTGATCCCTTCAGTCTATGACCAGTTTTCCATTTACCTGCATGGAATATTTTTACTTCATTTGGCATAAAGACAAGATAGAAGAAACCAACCGAAAAATATAAGTCAGATGGGGTGGATGCTCATGTTTCAACATGGTGGATAAAACTATACTGATCTACTGCATGGCTGGCGCAATTATTTGAACCCCAGTTCCTTTGAATGACTGTCCAGCACTAAATGCTCGACCATTGTGCCCCATCAGACTTAAAGCTACTTCCTTTACCATAATAAATTAACGTTTCAGTATTTTTTGTCTATTGATATATGTTCATCTAACCTTCTTTAATATAACAGTTTGTTGCACTTTCTTTTCTCTAGAAGCTTGCCTGAGCAACCATCGGAATGATAAGGTCCTCCAGTTGGAGACCGAAATTGCCGACACTCTCAAGCATGCGCCAAAGAAATTTGGAGGGCCGAAGTATAAGGTGATTAAAAATTCTGATATAGACTAGCGTTGTGACTTCTTGTAAAAAGTGGCTAAACTCAAGTAAGAAACCCTGCATCATAGTTTGGTCCCCATGCAATTCGGCTATAGGAAATGAAAATGCTAAGCATTGCACTTTGCTAGATACAACAAATAGTAATGGTCTTATGATTGACCAAGACTAACAATTAAGTTAATTAACGTGGATCATGTATTCCTGGTTGTCCATTTGTTAGCCTGTCAGTGATGCTGATCATCTCTGTATTCTGTCTTTATTGTCTTACATTTCCAATGTTTTTTTTAACTCGAAAGTGCATGAGGTG
>JAODUO010000057.1:590000-595000 GCA_025642075.2 Ridgeia piscesae | reverse complement strand
ACAGCCATTCCGTTGAGGTCGGTCGTCATGCTGGCGGCCGTCGGTGACGCGTTCGGTACTTTGTCCGTACTTGCTTCTGAAGTGTGAATCTTCGACATCGGTATCTCCAACACTCGACTAGCAATCTGGAAACGATGGACGTCGAGTATGTTACGAAAATGTTTTTAAAATCCTCTTGAAAACCTTTAAAATATAAACACATACACGTAGTCTGCATGGGAGTTCGCGGATCAGTGTTATTATATATAGTGTTGTTCTGGGTTTCTGCAAAGATGTTCCTAGCCCGATCGACAGTGTTGTCGGCCCATCTCTAGATGGGTTCACTGCCGTTTGCCCCGGCGCGTTTCATCGAAGGTTTGCTTGGGGATTCTATGCAGTTTGATCTTTTCACGTGCCTTTATAAGCTCAGCATCCTCTTATATTGTGGTCAAAGTATATTCATATTTCTCCACGTGCTCGTATGGTTTTACATACTACATATTGCATTTCGTATACAATTAAGTCTACTGGATCTCTGTCATTAAAACGTGAATTAACCTGTACCTGTGGGAGATCAGGAGTTATGTTGATAGATGATATGTGAATATAATTATGTTTTTTTAGTATTAGATATATGCCTTATTCAAACCAAAACGAAGGACATGTTGTCTATAAGATATGGTTGTTGTGGTCACCTATGGTCTTACAGTGTTGCAGTGTAAAACAAATGATAAGTTGTTTCTATACGTGATGGTTATGTCACTAGTTCGTGTCCACACACGAGCTGAGCTGTCATAATATGAGGATAACGGCATCTATACCACTACGGCTCGACGGAACAAGGTGAGGTCGAGATATCATAGCTGTGAAGTTCAACATCCATACCTGGATCATCTTTGTGTTCAGTCCCTGGCCAATCTCGACCCCGCCGTGAGCCAGCAGGACGGAGCCGTCCGTGTAGACATGTACCAGAGCTCCCGCCTGACACAGAGATTGGTGCAAGTACTGGCACAATAGAACGAGTAACGATGTCCACGCACCAACACGCGTACACACGCATGGATATATATATATATATATATATATATATATATATATATATATATATATATAATATATACTATACATATCATAGCACACACTACTCACACACACACGCGCACGCACGCACGCACTCACACGCGCACGCGCACGCGCACGCGCACGCGCACGCGCACGCGCACGCGCACGCGCACACACACGCGCACACACACACACACACACACACACACACACACACACACACACACACACACACAAACATGCGTTATATCGTACATGGTAAATCAAATATCGTGTTTGCGTTACATCGTACATGGTAAATGGTAAATCTAGTATCGTTACTTATGTATGGATACTGTTATCTCAGCGTCGATTAGCGTTATGTCAGTTATTCCCTACTTCGGAATGTACGCATTTTGAATCTACAGTAGTCATTTTAATATAGAAGTAAGATTTCCCGTGTTTTGTACCAGTACTGTGTTCTGACTCATATATGTATATAATTATATATGTATAACCGTTATCAGCATTGTTGCGAAAGGCTATGTTTTACGGACGTTACGTGCGTAATAATTATTGTGATTGTAGTGTATGCAAACCCGACCATGTACGTTAGGTCGTGTATTTTGTTGACATTCTGGTTTCAGAAGATTTACTTAATTACAAAAACATACAGGCAAGTTGTTGAAGCAACACATGTATGCAGTAATGTTTGATGTAGGAGCTGTCATGCAGCAACAGTAATGTAAATATTCACACGTAGCCTTTGTCAACATTGTTCGCAAAGACAAAACTTGTCGGAGTTCACAGGCATCATTTTAGTTTGTCACGTAAGCATACCGCGAGTAAAATTAAACACGTGACTTAAGTCAATGCAGTTAGATACTTATGGCATGCGACGTTAATGTACTTGCATTAATTATTGTAGTATTGGATCAGGCTATGATGTATTATTGATCATATAGCTCAATACATTTACAGATAAACATGTATAATTGACTGGCCCGTCTCACCCCGTATTACGGGGTCAAACGGACCAGTCGTTATCAATTCGCATTTTCTGTTGTGCCTATATTAATGTTAGTTATACAAATAATTCCTTTCACAGTATTCTGAACAATAAAAAGTATAAATATGCATACATATCACTTAACACAAATATAATCTGGCTTAGCATAAATGAATAAAAACATAATACGCCCTTAAAGGGCCAATCATATCCCACCCAACTACAATTACAAGTAATAGTGATGTATTCACTATTGCATACCTTGTTCGTACATCGGAGCCTGGCAACTAATGTTACTAAACACTTACTTGACTTGCGGAGAGTGCTGTGAAGCACACGCCGTACTTGAGCGGCATCACAGCGATGCCACGTTTCTTCCAGCGGTTCTCACTGAGAAAGTACAAAATCAATTGGAGCTGGTGCCATTTGACATATCGGCTAATTGTCTTTGTTGAGAAAATGTCTATTCTATACGAATAAGAAATTAGCAAAGGAGTAAATCACACACACGCACGCACGCACGCACGCACGCACGCACGCACGCACGCACACACACACACACACACACACACAAACACAACACAGATTTGAATACGACATGACCATGTATTATCAAATTGCGAACGATTAGCATAACGCCATTTAACTATTTGCCATGCCTGTTGAAGACGTTGATGTCATTCTGTCGATGTTCGTAGTCGCTCTGTTTCACGACGTCCTCCCAACACCGACTCAGGGTACAGTTGGTCAGTGGTTGGTTGGATGGGGTCAACTCTCCTTCCTTGTACAGGTTCATCTCTCGCAACTACAACATTACATGTAGGGGGTCAACTCTCCTTCCTTGTACAGGTTCATCTCTCGCAACTACAACATGACATGTAGGGGGTCAACTCTCCTTCCTTGTACAGGTTCATCTCTCGCAACTACAACATCACATGTAGGGGGTCAACTCTCCTTCCCTGTACAGGTTCATCTCTCGCAACTACAACATCACATGTAGGGGGTCAACTCTCCTTCCTTGTACAGGTTCATCTCTCGCAAGTACAACATCACATGTAGGGGTCAACTCTCCTTCCTTGTACAGGTTCATCTCTCGCAACTACAACATCACATGTAGGGGGTCAACTCTCCTTCCCTGTACAGGTTCATCTCTCGCAACTACAACATCACATGTAGGGGGTCAACTCTCCTTCCTTGTACAGGTTCATCTCTCGCAACTACAACATCACATGTAGGGGGTCAACTCTCCTTCCTTGTACAGGTTCATCTCTCGCAACTACAACATCACATGTAGGGGTCAACTCTCCTTCCTTGTACAGGTTCATCTCTCGCAACTACAACATCACATGTAGGGGGTCAACTCTCCTTCCTTGTATAGGTTCATCTCTCGCAACTACAACATCACATGTAGGGGGTCAACTCTCCTTCCTTGTACAGGTTCATCTCTCGCAACTACAACATCACATGTAGGGGTCAACTCTCCTTCCTTGTACAGGTTCATCTCTCGCAACTACAACATCACATGTCGGGGGTCAACTCTCCTTCCTTGTACAGGTTCATCTCTCGCAACTACAACATCACATGTAGGGGGTCAACTCTCCTTCCTTGTATAGGTTCATCTCTCGCAACTACAACATCACATGTATGGGGTCAACTCTCCTTCCTTGTACAGGTTCATCTCTCGCAACTACAACATCACATGTAGGGGGTCAACTCTCCTTCCTTGTACATGTTCTTCTCTTGCAACTACAACATCACATGTAGGGGGTCAACTCTCCTTCCTTGTACAGGTTCATCTCTCACAACTACAATATCTAAAGTAGGGGGTCAACTCTCCTTCCTTGTACAGGTTCATCTCTCGCAACTGCAACATTACATGTAGGGGGTCAACTCTCCTTCCTTGTACAGGTTCATCTCTCGCAACTACAACATCACATGTAGGGGGTCAACTCTCCTTCCTTGTACAGGTTCATCTCTCGCAACTACAACATCACATGTAGGGGGTCAACTCTCCTTCCTTGTACAGGTTCATCTCTCGCAACTACAACATCACATGTAGGGGGTCAACTCTCCTTCCTTGTACAGGTTCATCTCTCGCAACTACAACATCACATGTCGGGGGTCAACTCTCCTTCCTTGTACAGGTTCATCTCTCGCAACTACAACATCACATGTAGGGGGTCAACTCTCCTTCCTTGTACAGGTTCATCTCTCGCAACTACAACATCACATGTATGGGGTCAACTCTCCTTCCTTGTACAGGTTCATCTCTCGCAACTACAACATCACATGTAGGGGGTCAACCCTCCTTCCTTGTACAGGTTCATTTTCTCGCAACTACAACATCACATGTAGGGGGTCAACTCTCCTTCCTTGTACAGGTTCATCTCTCACAACTACAACATCACATGTAGGGGGTCAACTCTCCTTCCTTGTACAGGTTCATCTCTCGCAACTACAACATCACATGTAGGGGGTCAACTCTCCTTCCTTGCACAGGTTCATCTCTCGCAACTACAACATCACATGTAGGGGGTCAACTCTCCTTCCTTGTACAGGTTCATCTCTCACAACTACAACATCACATGTAGGGGGTCAACTCTCCTTCCTTGTACAGGTTCATCTCTCGCAACTACAACATCACATGTAGGGGGTCAACTCTCCTTCCTTGTACAGGTTCATCTCTCGCAACTACAACATCACATGTAGGGGGTCAACTCCCCTTCCTTGTACAGGTTCATCTCTCGCAACTACAACATTACATGTAGGGGGTCAACTCCCCTTCCTTGTACAGGTTCATCTCTCGCAACTACAACATCACATGTAGGGGGTCAACTCTCCTTCCTTGTACAGGTTCATCTCTCGCAACTACAACATCACATGTATGGGGTCAACTCTCCTTCCTTGTACAGGTTCATCTCTCGCAACTACAACATCACATGTAGGGGTCAACTCTCCTTCCTTGTACAGG
>JAODUO010000057.1:580000-587500 GCA_025642075.2 Ridgeia piscesae | reverse complement strand
ATTAACACTGCAGATATATGTTAGTGGTGAAACAAGCAATACACACACATACATGCGTGCACAGATAAACATACATACACGCCCACGCGCACGCCCTCACACACATACACGTAACTATACTGCTAGTACTTTCAAAACCCGAAACTACATCGCCCGAGCGTGGCCTCAAAACGTTGCACACTTCATGTTACACGGCAAGATGTACCTGTACAACTGGAGTATTTGAAATGGTGAAGGGGAGACATCTATATGAGAGAAAATGACTGAGGACCAGAGTGGCAAGACATATCAATATAACTGATTGAATGGAGGAGAGAAAGAGAGAGTTGGAGAAAGGGATAGGAAGAGAGAGGGACAGACAGACAGGTAGACAGACAAATTGACAGCAGACAGACAGACAGACAGGGGGAGATTGAGTGAAAGAGGGGAAGAGAGAGATAGATCTTTTATTGATTCATTTCGATGCAATCTGTATTATTCTTGCTATATATCTTACACACCTTATACCTCCCTAGGAAGGGTTGTCTACTTCCTGTGATACGCGTGTCTTCCGTTCTCTCTAAACTGCATCTTACCGGCCGCTGCAATCTGCAGCACAACAATTCATTAACACGATAAACACACACGAATATAATAAATATAATAATACACATTCTAAATTGCATATGCATATATATATATATATATATATATATATATATATATATATATATATATATATATATATTGAAATCAACCACGCATACTGGCTAAAACGGTTAGAAAACAACTCCTTTTGACAGTCACATGTTTTCAATAGTCAACCTATAAAGGTTCTATCCTGTGAACGTTATGGTTGATTTGGATTCATCAGGTTGAAAAAAAAATGAACAAATTCAGTTTGACTGCCCAAACGGCAACTTTGAGCAACTCTGGTAATTTGCATAAATCCAAGGTAGCCACTGGTCAGACCTTAAACATAAATTAGTAACACTTGTGTTAGAATATAATCCATTTCTGATGAAAAAATTTCAAGTCGAGGTCAGATGCTGAAGGTCAAATAAATGTTGACCTATCGGTGAACAACAAATGGAAACTTCTATGAAATTATATTTTAGTTTACTCATGAATATAAATGGATAATCTTACAATATATGACGCATTTGTTCATGAGAAAAGAGTATTCAGTCATAATTAAAATTATTTAAAATATATACACTATTTTTCAATTACACAATTATCGGTCCTTCTCCGCGTCATCTCCACGTGTAAGCAGTCAATTTCCGTATAGTGATCATGTGATCACACTTCAGCAAACAAATATAATTCCCTTCAGACACCATATGTAGCCTAGTAGTTCGATTACTGAGACGGCCCAAGTTGATATATAACACCTGTGATAATGTCATCGTCGCCATAGTCAGTCGTATGATACAAGTGAGTGAATATTATTTCTAAAATATTAACTTACATAAAATATTACAATAAATTATTGCCTTACTTGTTTGCAGCTACTGCAAGAGGCAACGCTACTAAGACACTATTGCAGATTTTCCCTCCAAAGCCGCCACCTGCAAATGAACTTTGTATCTGGTTGTCATGTTTACTTCAGCAAACGACAGGCAACGTGGACCATGCCATTAGATCACATGTGTGTGTGTGTGTGTGTGTGTGTGGTGTGGTGTGGTGTGTGGTGGCGTGTGCGTGTGCGTGTGCGTGTGCGTGTGCGTGTGCGCGTGTGCGTGTGCGTGTGCGTGGGTGTGTGGGTGTGTGTGTGGTGTGGTGGGTGTGTGTGTGTGTGTGTGTGTGTGTGGGTGTGTGTGTGTGTATATTGTGTGTGTGTGTGTGTGTGTGTGTATATATGTGTGTGTGTGTGTGTGTTGTGTGTGTGTGTGTGTGTGTGTGTGGTGTGTGTGGGTGTGTTGTGTCTATGTGTTGTGTGTGTGTGTGTGTGTGTGTGTGTGTGTGTGTGTGTGTGTGTGTGTGTGTGTGTGTGTGTGTGTGTGTGTGTGTGTGTGTGTGTGTGTGTGTGTGTGTGTGTGTGTGTGTGTGTGTGTGTGTGTGTGTGTGTGTGTGTATTTGTGTGTGGTGTGTGTGTGTGTGAGTGCAATTGATTATAATTCACAGTTAAAGTGTGTGCAGCGTGTATAAGATATCTCCTGTTCAACCTGCAACAGAAATAATTATTCTTCACGATATCACACAATATTACTTACCTAATCTCTTTGCTTTGCAAACAATTCTGTTTGCTGGAACACCGAGGGTAGCAGCAGCAGCGTGCTGGTGTAACGAAACGTAAAGACGAAATTAGTATTCGAACTAGTGACTGGTTCATGATTAGAATAACATGACTGAGTGGAGGAGAGAGACGGAGAGACTGAGAGGAAGAGTTGGTGCGAAAGAGGCACCGTTTACGAATAAACAATAGATTATTAACTGGTGTAGGCTATGCCCGATAACCCGATGGGTTCATTGTTCGTTAGCTACCTGTGATGTCTGCCTCGGATGGTAAGCATGTTAAACTATCAAATGACCTGTACTGGCATTACCTTGTGGGGGCTACTGATGCTATTGCAATCAATGCGTTAGCAATTCATCTAAACCTGTAAACGTACTTGTACGTAATGTAGAAACTGTGCTGCCACCACCAGTGTCATTTCGCTGTCCTCGCCACTAGGAACTGCGATGCCCGTCTGTGTTTCAGGGTAGAAGTGTTCCTGCCCGCCTATGTACGCATCACCTTCGATGACGACATCACTAGCCTTGAACCCTTCCGTAACGTCACCGTTTCTCAAGGTGAGTGGGTCCGATGTCAAGAACGAATCCGCCTCAATGGCTTCCTGTGAAAGCACATATCAGTGGAAGGAAACGTTGCAGAATCACAAAAGAGCATTGTTTGACACAGTACAGTGATATAGAAAAGAAATATAAGGTGGATTAAATGCTGACTTTGCATTGAGCAACACTTCAGATCAGGTCTTTTTGCACGATGGTTAGTGGTGGCATTACTATGCTCAGTTCTAACGCACAATTCTAGCTTACGTTCGGATTTGTAAACTTGTAACGACGAGTGCCATATTTCTATCAATTTTGTTTAACTTATCCAAGCTGCCTTGACTTCCACAGGAGGCTGACCACATAATCAAATATCCTTAACGCAAGTAGACAGGACATGCGTAACTCATCAATGGATTTCCCATGAAGATTGGATATATGTCTTTTCTCACGACTCGCATTAGGTATCTTCCCCGTCTACATGAGCACATGGCATCCTCCTTTTATCTTATGGCATCTCTCTTAAAGTATAGTTTCTACCAACGAGTTCCCTTTTTTAAATAGCCATCATAAAATGTATGAACATTCACAGAAAGTGAACACTCGTCACCTGAATGGTGAAGATTGGAGTGAGTTCTTCATACTCCACCACGACTGCCTGGGCCGCCCGCTGAGCCTCTGTCCTCGTCTCGGCTACGATTGCACCGATGATCTGGCCTTGATACATCACCTGAAACATGTCTACTTTACAGAATGTGTTTTTTCTCTATGGGGTAAGCAAGCATTTATTACAATGAAGTTTTCTGTGTAAACAAACGATAAGTGACAAGTCACTTTTTCCGTTGTTTCCTTACGTGCACGTATGTAAGCCTAACAAGCAGGTGTTACATCCATCCAAACTGCATAGAAAGATATCTATCGTATACATTTGTAACTGCAGATTTGGTGTGTTGCGTGGATATGCATTTACCCAGCGTGGAACGACAAACCAATGGCAACACTCTAACCATTGTAACAACCGCTTACACTGGCGTCGTCTGAGGAATTCATTATTAACTCAGTTAGTTCAGAAAGGTCTATCTGAAACGACAGTATGTCTTCCCTGACGCAGCGTGCATTCACATGTTTAAATACCCGATTAAAATTAGTATCGTTGCATTTTATTGAATGTTTACACCAACGGTAGATCAAACACCAAGGAAGGGATTGAAGAAGAAGGTGCACTTACAACTTACAACGATCCAATGTTACGGTAGGAGTAAGAAGAAGAGGTAACACACCTTATCTACAGCGAAGACCTGTTGGTCTTGGGCAGCCAAGCCGAAGTTGTTGTTCCCGGGCACGTCTTTGTGGTCGATGAAGTCGACGACTCCGGGCATCTGAAGGGCGCGTGAGGTGTCGACACTGAGGAGTTTGGCGTGAGACTTGGTGCTGACGACTAGGGCCATAGACAACTCTCCTACAACACAGGAGGCAATGTTTGATGATCAATAGTGTCCTAGAGTATAAGTCAGACTTCAATTAATAGTACGCATACATTATATCAATAAATACAATCTACATAGCACATATTAGTACATATCAAATCAATTAAAAACGCCATATATATATATATATATATATATATATATATATATATATATATATAGATATATATGATATATTATTATGTTATTATATAATATTACTATATTAATATTATATATATATATATATATATAATATATATATATATATATATATATATATATATCATGTCATGTTCTTATAAAGTTTTCAGTGTGTGTAGTTTCATACAATATATATATATATATATATATATATATATATATATATATATATATATATATATATATATATATATATATATATATATATATATATATATATATATATATATATAATATATACTATATATATACATGAAACCTAGCTATCTGACAAACTTGAGCAATGTCACATACGAATGGCACACGGACAACGTGACACGTAGTGACAGTAACATTTGTCTTTTAATAAACAGCTATTATAAGAAAAACAACGTATTGTTGTTACCTGCAAGTGGGCGAGTGTCATCGACGAAGACAGCCTCTCCTGTAGTGTTTTGTGTAGCCGCCAGATGGGGTAACGCCCGGCCAACTGGGTCAATTCGTTGCTGTTCGTCTTGAACCTTTTCAAACACCTGACTGCCAAAGCTCGATTCTCGCTCGAATACAGACGTCGCACTCTGGTATGATGATGGTACCTTCATTTCGCTCTGCAGTTGCAACATGTAAGGTTCAATCGCTCACTGTTTAACTGAATTAACGGCAAGTCACCATAGAACATATTATTGTGACAATTTGTGGGTTTTTTTGTGTTGTGTATAAAATATTATAAACTGCAATAAACATGTTTATAATCATACAGTCACCATCTCATTCGATGTCAATTAAATGTGGATTAAATAAGTAATAAAATATATTATTACAGTATTGTTGATGTTGTTATTATTTCACTGAAACAATAAATTATCAATTTACCAGATTACTGCCAGCGTTACGCTTCATCTGCACTGTGAGGTAGAACTTGAAGAAGAAACTGACACACAGAGTGTTTCTGTACGTCTCCATTCCCCCTGGCACTCCAGGGGGAAGGGACAACTCCTTCCCTAGGAGGTCACAGGCTTCTTGGACAACGTCGTCATCCCACTTCCTGGAAGCAGATTAATTGGAATTGTCAAACCTGTCTGACACTATGTTTTCGCAGACATCCGCCCACACAAACATACGTGCGGCAGAACGCTACACCGTGGAAATTTACGTACACAATTTGTGATCTCTGACTCTTGCGAGATGTTGTATATTATATAATCAAATAATGAAATAACCAGACAGTGATTCCTTCAAGCTTAATTCTATGGACAATCATGGATATGGTGTGTTCATTTAGTGCGTGGATTGAACACACGAATACGGTATTGATAGAGATTGGGGTGATCTTTATTAGCGAACACGACCCTACGAACACATGAAGTGCTTTTGTTCTTAATATCATACCTACCTTGCGACGAGATGTGCTGCTGTGTTCGTTGCCACGAGAGTACGACCCGCCATCCCACCGTAACACAAACACAACTCCTTGATGACGTCACCGTTGTCATCTAGTAACACTCTCATGCCCGCGTTGACAATGGCGGTGTCATCCTTTCTCCGTTGTGCCTGCTTGTAGCCCTCGAAATACTCGTTCTACAAATATATCACAACTATTCCGTGCAGAAAAAAGTGTAGTTATACCATTTTGAAACGATTTATAGGTTATAGCCCAACTCGACGATATCTACGTGTCTATCACAGGGTGATAAGTTAAACAAAGAAGCAGGTCACATTATAAAAAGATCGTATATGTAGTGTAATCTGGCTGACAATAGAGACACTTTTGGTAACAAACAAAGTAGACGTGCGTTAAATTAGCGAAACCGGTAACGTTAGTTAGACAGTCTAATAATTTCAAATGCAATATACACGCTTAAAGAGATAGCCGAAGGTGGTTCAGTTCAAACACTCAAGTATACATACCTCTCTTGTGAAAGGAATCAGGACGTTGATAAGAACCTCGTCTGGTTTCACCATATTCTTTCGATGGTCGTAGAAGAACTGTTCATCCATCACAATGGTTCGCTGCTCTCCATCTGAAAATGCTCACGTAAATGTCCGTTTTTTGCAAAGAATTCTCTTAATGTCAAATAACAGTTTTTATATATTGTTATAATGTATGAAAGTCTTCAAGTACATCGTTAAATTACACATAGTAGGCCTGCTGAAAGATGGCATGCAGCTTTATAACAATGAATAACAAAGGCCGTTAAAACTTAAGGATTGTAACTGACACTGTACTTGTGTAGTGTAAGTGACTCTTAACAATGACACGACTGTGATATGTTATACGTGACAGAAAACCAAAAAAAATGCAATCAGTTAGTTTGGTTGAATATATAGCGATATCCAAACATTATTGAAAGAGGTATTCGTAATATATAAATGGCACCTGGACATTTCTATATGTCTTTGTTAACTATTTTATTGTAGTTCAAAAGAGAGTACATAATAAATCAGTATTTATAGAAAACATCGATATTTCTTGATAATTAAACAACATACATACCTTTATTAACAACAGTGGCCTGACACCTGGCAGACACAAATAAAGGGTTCAAATCGGATGTAGGACTAGCGGCCATGATACTGCCACCAATGGACTGAATGAAACACCAAAATAACAAAAGTAGATAATTTGTGTATACATAGAGAAATAAACATATAGACATTATGATAGCCCTGACAGACGTTGACATCTACGATACATATCTACAATTACCAGCATTACTAGTTTTTAATCTCTAAATTTATTGTTTAAGTGAAACAAAAACAGAAGTATATATTAACAATTTACAAGTTACGTTTTAATATTGATGACACATTTTAATATTGCGGTTTACGAAGAAGAATTGGTATTATAAACCAATGATATTACATATAATATACCTACTACAAGTTCATTATATCTACGGTATATGCAAGGAATCATTCTGTATCACCACTCCTAGTATATATATATATATAAAGAAATATTTAAAATCACCTTTATTTACAGATGGGAAAAATAATGTCAAATCCATAGCAGCAATACATAGTCCGTGCAGTGGCACTAGTACTTACAACAACATTCCTGACTTGATTCCCGGCAAACCACTTCAACATATCAATG
>JAODUO010000057.1:530000-572500 GCA_025642075.2 Ridgeia piscesae | reverse complement strand
GCGCCACAGCTCAGCTTCGCTCCTGTTAGTCGAACTGGGGCAAAGGGTTAAGGCGCGTATATCCGCAAATATACGAGAAGGCACAACAATGATTTCGGTGCATCTGAAGACATTGTATTCATTCTAAACATTGCAGTTATAGTTAATGTAAGTCACTTATGAATCGGCACATTTCATCTAGCTCAAAATGTAGGATGTGCACACCGCATAGCGACACAATTTGTTTCATCTTCATACATGCATATGCACATACACTCGCAGGCACGCAGTCACTCGCAGACAGCGCTACAATCATGAACGTGTGCGTGTGCGTGTGCGTGTGCGTGTGCGTGTGCGTGTGCGTGTGCGTGTGCGTGTGCGTGTGCGTGTGCGTGTGCGTGTGCGTGTGCGTGTGCGTGTGCGTGTGCGTGTGCGTGTGCCCGTGCCCGTGCCCGTGCCGTGCCGTGCCCGTGCCCGTGCCCGTGCCCGTGCCCGTGCTGCCCGTGCCCGTGCCCGTGCCCGTGCCCGTGCCCGTGCTTTTGCGTGAGCGTGTGTGTATTTACGATAATAAGAAATGATAACTATTTTGTGAGGATACGATTTTCTCGCAGATACTGTAGCAAGGTCACCTCTGGATCCGGGTTCTTCTCCACCACCTGAGACACACAGATTCAGTCACGTCCAGTTCATTGTAATACCCAGTAACGCTATGGTGCTACGAAAATGTTATGTGTTAGTGTAGACTGGAGTAGAATTACCGTCATGATAACGTTAAAAGAAACGCCAGAAAAACCCTCACAATTATATGTCGGTCTGCCTTATGCTCTGTCCCCTGGTTGCGTAAATAATAGTTAGTCATTAAAATGTTGAACTGTTAATGTAAGTATATATCCACACATATAAAACATTTAAATGACTCTGTGTCGTAGTTCGTGGCTAATGTTTTCGCGAGGCGTGCAGGTCAAACTTGCTTGATGCACTCTCTATGAGCGCAGATAGTTTGGAGGTGAATTGAGTTAGCCCAGAGTTCACGGCATTAGTAATCAATCAAATGTGAACACTACATTATAAAAATGACCCTCCTTTAAAACAGCGGCCCTTACACACCTAGCACGGGGCACAGAAAGGTGTTAGGTGAATTGCCCCTGCCAGCATAGGCGTCGTAAATTGACGTCGTAAATCTATGTAATGGGGCAGCTGTCAGACATCCAGTCGCTGGTCGTGTCACAGCCGCTGTTTTTCTCCGAAAAACCGGAGAATAATGTTTGATTGTATATTTAGGCAAACTACTTGCGCGATCGAACCACAGCTGCCAGTCTTCAACGTGAAGCGTTGTTTTATACTGGTTCATATGATGGAGGTGTAAGCAACAATGGTGTGAGGCAAAGTTAATTATCTCACGACTAATTAACTTCTAGAAATTGCTTATGAACTATTACCCTGATAATGTTAAATGCTGCAGTAACACATAATGTTATTTATTGATCATTACAGCTTGGTATAACAGTAGGCCTATTTTATTTTCATTTAACTTTGATGATTTGCAGACATATTTCGGAAATATAAACAGCTGAACAATGCATTCGCTGCGGTAATAGGGGGAAGATTTATGAGAGGAGTCGTTAACATTTAGACGGCCCACAAAACAATGCACTTATAATGATCCAAATATTGTTCTTCGTTAAAGACTTGACCATAGTGGATAATATATTTCATGATGAACTTTCTTGAAGAAAAAAACAAAAGTTATCACACACAAAAACTAAATTGTTGTCACCAGGGGTCGTTGTATCCAACACTGAGTGTAAAACGGCTCACTACTGTGGAGTAAATTGGCCCACAGCATCATAAACTAGAAACTCAATTTTTTACACAATAATTAATCATATACACATACAATAATAATAATAATTATTATTATTATTTTACACACAATATATACATAGTATATATGTTATATATTATATATATATATATATATATATATATATATATATATATATATATATATATATATATATATATATATATAATAACTACGTCAAATTTCGTCTTGTGGGGCAAAGTGTACCCGGGGGTGCGCTTTGGCCCACAAGACAAAATTTGAGAGATGTCGTGGACTGTTTTTAAACCTTTATTTTTCGCTGTTGTGACGCTGCTGCGTTTGTGCAATTATGATGATATTTAGATAACATATAATACATGTAGCTATGTTAACCATTTCCCCATAGGACGAAAATAAATAGGTGAAGATATGTCTTCCTCAAAAGAACGCCATGGAATGTATTACAATGCTTCCTTCCCCGCGATAACGTAGAATACCGGTTAACGTAAAATACACCTTTTGGTATTATCGAACCATACGTGATTAAATTATGTCTGTATATTATGCACAACTTGTATTTCACAAAGGAAACAAGGTACCTTCACATAGTATACGTTGATTGTATACTAGGGAAAGCATGTATATGATAAAAGTGGATAACGTAGAATACATTCTTAACGAGGACGCTGTTTTTCTGCCATTTTGATGTCTTCTGACAATCAGAAAAGTTAACTGTGCTCATGGCTTTTGTGACAACTTAGGTAACAACCCGATGTGTAAAACATGTGTGGCGGCTGCTTGAAACCGTGGGTATGCATGCATTTCACTGTACTGAGAATGCTATTATAGCTATGTAACATGTAATTTACCTGTTACGTATCACTTTCTATCTATGCATAACAGGTATACGTGCTAAGAATTCAGTAGTGAATGTGTCTAAGAATTGCTTTTGTTGTACAAATACCGAGTTAACGTGTGTCACACCCGTAAACAAATTATTATTATATAACTATGACCTCCTGTCACTATGTACCATTGCCAGAGCTATTCAGGGTCAATAATTGAATGCATAGCTGGACAGCTAGAAGTGTTGGATGGATGCAGTGACGTAAGAATTATGAGCTTAGGGTAAATATTTATAAAGTTGTAGGGTACTTAAAATGCGGTTTCATATTAATGGTATATTGCTATTTGTACGCATAATAGAGTAAATAGTAAATTGGAACACATATCAACATATTTATATATATAGTGATATGTTTATTCACAACTGTAACCTCTCTGCTGTAAACATTCATGTGCTAATTTACTCAAATAGCTGCACTCCCCATGAAGAGAAGGCATACTCATGGGTTCACATTGACTGACAGATCATTGACAAAACGTTTCATTAATCGCAAATGTTTCTTTGTATGTATGTAAAGAACATTGGACACATGTTCCAAAGTCACAGCTGTGTGATAAATACTTAGATGCACGAAACAACGTAAATATGCACTGAGGAAACGATGTATACTCACGGTTTCGTGCATATGCAGGGTTTTACAACTGTGTCAGCAGATGGATTATGCTCGGTTGTTTTTAGTAAACAGCTTCAAGTAATGATCCGACAGTTGGAAATAAACTAATAAACAGTTACACTCCTTAAATAATTATCCAGATAAACTGAAGGCCAGTCAATATATTTGGTCCATATTTTTTATTTAACAAATCGTTACCACAAAATAGTCCTTGCTCAGGGACTGATTCTTCACTTCCTCCCACTCTCATCCACTGACAATGCTAGAGTGTCAAGTGGTCACATTTGGCCCGGATAATTTGAGCTGCACGCATAATGATGTGCAGCAATGCTCCGCTACCTACTGATTGATGGGCACCAATATGCAAAAGGACAGTTTCTTTGTCTACCAACCCTGGTCAGAACTGCCTGTGGAACTGCCCCACTTCCACTTGCCCCTTGAATGCGTCGTGTATGTCACATCATACGTGTAATCTAAGTTTCCTAGTAGTCCGCCAATATACCATTGTCACCCATATATGGCAGCAATGTGACTGCCAACAGTAACGGTTTCCATAATCTGTCCCATTGCCGTTGCGTTCACCACGTCGTACTCTTTAGGTGTGTTCACCATCTCTTTCATTTCAGGTATGTTCACCACCGCTTTCTCTTCTCCTCTCTCTTCACAGCTCATACCTCTTCAACCACGTCCCCCGAGGCGTCAATTAAACCCCGCCGAGACGGCGAGAAAAGATCGCAATTTTAATTGTATGGAATCGAGGATGTTTGAATTTGGGAACAATGTGAATGTGGCGTGGTGTTTGTGTGGATACTGCGTCCCAATGTCGACGCACATCGAATTTGTATGTTGTCTGGAGAAAGCTGGGTTGCCCGACCGTGCTGACAGATGCCTGCATGAGCTATGACTGACCAAGACAGCTGTCAATGACACAATGTTGGGAATATCGGTCTGTTGTGATTTGCGTGCAGACTCGTTCGTTCGACCAAAGTAGGTAGTAGGTAAGTAATATGTAGTTCAACAGGTATAGAAAAATTATTTTGCAATTCAAACCTAAACAGAGCAATTATACTTGTATGGCCACACAATGACACATATTAAATAAAAAATTAATTCTATCTTCGAATTCGTAACGTAAATCTTTGTTACAAACTTATTTTATTTTTGACAGGATGTTACATGATGTGTGCATCCTTTTAATATAATTATTGAATTTCCATTTTCAAATGTTAATACAATTTGTTTAATTTATGTAAATAATGTTATTTAGATATGCGTGCTGCCATGCAATTTATAATAGTCTGAATAATAAATAGATGTATAATAAGGACATTGAGCAATTCACATGAGAATATTGAAGTGGAGTTTTAATGTATTGTATAGAGTATATTGGATATGTGCGGGTGTATATGTTATCAAAACCACATCATGACAATCAAAAATTCATGTGTTTGCAAAATGCTGTAACAATTTTACAACAAAAAGTATTTGTTTGTGAAATGCTATGATAATTTTATTAAAGTATTTCACAAACAAAATCAACCAATGCGCTGACTTCATGATGTGATATTGATGAATTACACAGTTTTGCCAATTACTAATAATTAAAATAATGATTGTTTACTATAAATCAAATGTCAGAATGTATCGGTTAGCTGCATATCATCACTGCACATGTTCAATGGGATGCTTCCAACAGGCAGCAGGTATATTATACTAGTCTGGGTTTTTTGCAGGTGCAGAAAAGGAAAATTTGTTTTTTTGTATGTAAACAACAAAATTTGCTCTGTTTCTCATTAGTGTCAGAACTGCTTGAGTCATCATCAGTGATATCGCTGTCATCCGCTAACTCATATTCCGCATCAGTCTCTTCAGAATTTTCCTTCTGACTGTTGCAGACAGAATGATCTGAAGATGGAGACAGTGAGACTGGGACATCCGAAGTGTCATCCACATTAACTGGACTGCCATGGTCAGTCGAAGAAGGCATGCAGGACTGCGACGACAACTTTGCATACCTATGGTCATGATGAATATTCAATGGAACAACAATATCATCTGTATTAATTGCTGCATTGATAAAGTATAGCATTGGCGACATGATCACTCGCTCTGTTTGAGTTTGACACTACAAGTTAATGGCGTTGCAATGTGACATCCATACTGCCATGAGGGACAATGTCATCTGGTGCACTGGATCCTTTGAAAGTTGTGCTCTGTATTTGTGAATCCTTCATCTGAAAGAATTATACATATGTAAGATGGTATGTATCTTCTGTGATATACATATAAATAACAATGTTTTGTCATCTTTTGTTTTCTCATTGCAGTACCTATATCATAAAAATAAAAACAGAATAAATCAACTTATAATTGGCATTTCGGAAAGTGTTCAGGGTCTAATTTTGTGTAGATGCATCTGTGGATATTGTAACATACTATGCATGAGAAAATCTAAATTTGATTGAATTATTCCACAGGCCCCATAGGGTCACCCAGACTATTTTTCCACAATTGTTAAACAAATCTACTTTTGCATGGCTGTTGCATGTGGTGGTGCTGCGGTACACAAGAAATCTGTATTTTATTGCATAATTCTAAGGGCCCCCAAAACAAAAAAGTAATACTGGTGATTTGGTTTTTGAGAAGATCCCTTGAAATGACCCCCATGTCAGTTTTGTGTATTGGGTATCTGCTTTCTGGCTTGTCTGCTACTGCTAGCCAGGGTCACTGGTCAACTCTGTCTCAATGAGACCAGTGGACAGTGGGCTGAGCAGGGTATTTGTTGTGTTTCAACCAGGGAACATTCCTGCAATAAATAGAACATTACCTTTTCAATGGTGCATTCTGTGCGGATTCCATTATATGACTAACCTTCCTGGCATATTTTAATATGTATGTGTTCTGAGTCATTCAGACATCATTACAAACAAACAAAACTCACTCCTATATAAGCAGCTCACATAAATTACATGGAAACCAATTATACAAGCCCACCATATAAGGAAATAAAATGTTTAAGTTAGTTAGGTCTCAAGGTCTCAAGTGAATACCTCCAAACAGCCCAAACTTGGGCTAACGCAGGAGTTGTTGTTCTCTAGAGTTTGTGAGTCCACTACAGGTTACACATTTACCCCCTGTGTGGGATCTTTTACTTCCCCTGGCATAGACACCAGACAGAAGGGACCACCGGCGTTGAGTGTCTCTTCCGAAAGACACAGGCAAATGTGGGGTGAAGAAATTGCCTAAGTTTCGAAACAGCGGTAGGTGGGATTGAACCACCGTCCCCTCGATTGACAGTCCGGCGCTCTACCGCGCGACCACCGCTCCCCACAAACAATGTCCTCCTTGGTCCAATCAGAGACACCTATTTGGCCATAATCAAAGTCATACTTGTATTTTCCCAAATACAAATGTCAGATTTTTTCTAAATACTAATATTTTGTTTTTAATTTAAGGAAATTTTTTACATTGGGGTTTATACATAAGTTTCATTTGTGGGTGGGGTTTTATCCAAATGAGTCTTTTCCGAGATATATAAGTTTTTTATTGCATTGTATAAGGTTTTCTAAATACACTTCTTGGCCATTTTCCTAATAAATACTTTTGGGAGTGATTATGGACACCTTCCAGTTATCAAACACTAACTGCACTAACTGAACAATGCTGATGTCTGCGGTACAATTGAAAGCAAAATACATGCCTTATTAAAATATAATTTTCCTACTTTATATTCTTATTGTATAGTCTTATTTCGTTATACACAGTAACACTATTCATTTCCGATTCAATATACTAGTCATGTTGGTCGATAATCATTCTCCAACAGCCATTAGTACCAACAAATTTGAAGATTTATTTAAACACTCAAAGTTAGCAACATTTAAAGCTGACCTCTGTTGCAGTGGTTTGTCTTTTCATCATGCCCTAACATAAAATTATGACTGTGAACTGGTAAGAAATGCAAGTGCACTAGAGAGATGATGGGGCTTCATCCAGGCAGTGATGTTTGTATTGGGTATGGATAGTCTTTTCACTCTTGCTAGGAAACACAGGACACTACTAAGATTGTGATCTTATTGCCTAATTTGCACTAGGCTGTTAACTGCAATTAGTACAGCAGTCCTCTGTTGTACTTTGATCATGATGTTTACAACCCTTGCAGGTAACAATGCAGGCTATGGGCCAATGTAAGGTTCTAAATGTTTTTCACTCATGTAACTATTAATTTTAATCATGGGATCAGTGATATTACTACCTGCTGTCAGGAGACTATTCTGACCCCCAACTAAAACAAATGTGTGCTTGTTTGTCATTTGCAAAGCAAAACTGCAAATTCTTAAAGGTGAGATCCACATTTGGGTGCATAATGTTTTGGGGGATAAAAAAACGTCTTCGATTATTTAGAAATTGATTAATCTGTCAAATTTAAATATCGGACACTAGTGACATATTATGTATGTCAAAACAATTGCTTGTAAAAGATTGAAATAAGTTCCATGTGTATTGTATATTTTGACCATGCATATTCTACAGCAATAACATACATGAAGTTATAAAATATTCTACGGATATTTTATGATGACACTCTTAACATGCCTAAATTAAAATACTAAATGTGTTCCCAGGTAATATTGCCAATTGACTTGGGTTATGATGGGCAATGTCATTGGATACATTAACATACTTAATAGTGACACTATGTTAAGTGTGATTGATTCTGTAGCATGTTTTATTGTTTTTATACTCATTTTTCATAGAAAGTTGTTGCGATGCACACATGTACAGATGTTACCAGAAACATATACAATGATACCATACTCATAATGACAATAATATTTTACTAACCTGCATGGCTGCTTCTTGCCATTTCCTACTTGTCGTTCTTGTCTCTGGCTTCGATTATGTAATGTATATAAACAGTACATCTTCAGCTTGCATAATGTCAAAAAACAGTGTCCTCATGTAATGGCCAAGATTAACTTGTAAGCAAACTAGTGTTCAACAGACGGTATTCATTCATAAGTCAACAACTATGTCTCCAATTCTCTGCTGTGATGTTAAAACCTTGGGCAATTGTTTTTCACTCTACATTGCTCCAATTCACTCAGTTGTAAAAATGAGTACCTGCATGGCTATAGATAGATATGTGTACGAGTAGCTTTCGCGCATTAATTATAGCATATCGCTGGATGCTTCCCAGAGAAGTTGAGATGGTATATCTGATTGAACAGGTCTGTCAGGGAAATAAAGTGTAAAGCGCTTTCAGCAATCCTGAAGATTGGTTACTGCGCTAAATAAGATCTTCCCTTTATAAATCAGCAATTAATAAAATCAGAGGTTTTTTCTTGAATGATTTAAATCAGTTGATTTATGTGTTAAATCAACTTATTTAAATTTAAGAACATGTGTCAACCTGGTTATTACTATTATGCCAATAACCAATTACATTATATACGGTAGTGTTTTATTGAATGCAGTTAACAGTCTAATTTAAATAATAACATAAATTTTTATTTTGCTGTTTCTGTTAATTAATTCCAAGTAATGCCTATAATATAACTGACAGTTATTGACTGTTGTTGACTAATTATCGAGTCACTCTAATTTGCATATGACGACGAGTATTGTTTAAAACAAACGTCCTACACATGCATGGTCGTAGCTGTCATTTCTTTTTATGTCATTATCTTGAAGAAGGTTATTCCACCACCGGCGACTGCCTATGTCAGAAACAAAATGTTTACTTGTACCTAGAGACTCGAGCTATTGTTAGCAACCAACGAACCGGCGTTGGTTGCTATGCCTAGGTCTAAGTACAGCTCGCCGGCGAACTGTTGACCTAAATCCGTGGATTATATAAACATTTTTTATTTCACATTAAATAATACTATACACACATATTTTTACTTTATTACATTCATATTTCTTATTACATTTAAACTTTGCTTAGGTCACATTCGTATATTATACAGACGATGAAATACAACTGTGGAACTAAATTGTAGTCGTAACGATACACGTTGGTACTCGTGAGTGCCGAGTCGGCTTGGCAACGACAAACTGGTTTCGGCATGTAATTTCCTACGCGCCGCTTCACCTTCCAAATAAGGAAATCGTGTCCGGTTTTCCCTCTCAGTTCACCAAACATTACTTCGTCGCTGCGTACTTATATGTAAACAAATCGGCCAAAGATGCACCTGTGGCTTTGATCGAGACTTATGTTTTTATGTTCAGGGTCTCTTTGTGCTCGTCACGTTTGTAATTAGGCTTGCAATCGCGTTTGAAAGTGACCACCACAGACTCTTGTCGAACTTTCCGCCGGCGGGCACGCCAACTTCATCATCTCTAACCTGCTTTCTCTGCAGGAATCCTTTCGTGGAAGTATGTGAAAAGTTGCTTACTAACAATCACAGTATATCTATTAGCCATATAGTGCATTATACTATTTTACTATGTTTGTTTTAATGCGTTTGGCCCGTTTTTGCGAGAGCTATGCTGCGTCGCCTATCGACTGGCGGCTTCCGCGATTGTAAACAAAACGCCAGTCAAACCGGAAAAGGCCTTAGGCAAAATGGTAGCGCCCTGTGTTGAAAGTAGCTTAGTTAAAAACATAAATTGCTGTAAATTATATGTTCTTATGTTTGGGCTGTGGTTGTTCAGCCGCTTCACTCCCCCTTTAAGTGCACCAAAATATGAAGTAACTCTACCAGATCGAGATAATCTATGAGTATGCATGAAACCATGCGTATGCGCACCAATTTCTAAGTGCCCATACTTTTGTATCTAGAAATAACTATGCACATTCAAACAATTATCATACTTCTGCAAGCACTCAATGCTATTTTCTGTATTTTCTCACCTAAACTTGAATTGGTTGCAATGTTTGGGCAATTTGCGAGTTCATTTTGAAATACGTTGTAATTGATAAACAGTCTTAGCAAGGAACCATATCGATGTACTTCGCCAGTTTTTTTGTTGTTGCAATACTAGTGTCAGTAGTTTAAGTAGATTGATAATAATCTGTCTGAATTAGGTTACCTTAAATGGGTGAATCCATGAGTATGCACGAAACCGTGAGTATGCGTGTTTACCTAAGCCAGCTTAAAAATGGAAAACACACTGAAATTGTTGAATTATTACACTTACAAACGCTACTACATAATCTGACTAGACAAACGTCAACAGATCTTACACTAACAGTACATAGCAAACATCACAGAGCGGTCAACAGGCATTTGACAGTTTGTTGATTCCACATAATTTCATAAAAATGGTTGACATAAGGAAACTTATGATAACAGGTACTTACGATGCTCTGGCGTCGCACGAAGTTATCTTGTTGATCGCGTGTCACAATAATAGTACCGTTAATAGCGCCAGGTGGGATAATAACTGCTTCGTAACTGAACAAGCTGTTTTGTGCATATTCACGGTTTCAGCATATCCACGGTTTCATATGAGGGAATACCATCATAAATGGAAAGAAAATGGATATACATATATATGACATTTGGAATATACTAAGGGGGTGGTAATTGTTATGGTCATTTAATATATCTTCCTAATCTTTAAATCCTTGGACACTGCGAATGACCAAAAGGCATACTCACGGTGTCACTGAAAACTGCCCCAAGTCGGCTATTTATCAATATTTCATTTATTAACAAGTGTTGCTATCGACAACTAGGCTTAAGCATATTTCTGTACCTATTGCATAGCATTATTATAATATAATTATTATTTAAATATATTCTATACCGTATTTATGCATAGGAAGGAGTGTATACTGATGGTTTCATATAACTTTCCCAACACAAAAACATTTACCACAATTCAGGGCCAATTTTATGTCAGTACATGCATAAAGGATATGAAATCCTAACTAGGTTTAAATGGGATGCCCCACATACCGTAACGCTATATAAAACACATGTCATAGTAACACTTACATAAATATTACAGAAAAAATGTAACAAATATTACACATTATCATCTACTGTGGCCAAAGTTCTCATCCAAACCACGGCAAACCACGTATCCCCCGAAAGCTGTGATGAATACGCATATGAATAGTGTATCAACACCTCTGAAAATGTTATATTGACGTAGATAGATACCCAATACTTGTTTGTCCACATTTCGTGAGTATTGACATATTTTCCAACATTTCCAATCAGATAACACCTCATTGGTACACAGTTATGATATAAATTATGCAGATAACGTAAAATGCATGACGTTTGTGGGCAAGTTATACACATGTGTAAGGTAGAGAAAATAGATGCAAATATTTTAGAGAACATCATAAAATAATAGGTATGCATTCATAGAATGAACTAAAACATGTAGTTAAGCAGCTAACAGTTACTGCATATTACAATTACCATCCTTTTTAATACTACCCTTTGCTGTGTAGAAGCCAAAATGGGATTTGTTTTTGTGTTTCGTAGGCACAAACTCATATAAATTATCATACCACCATGAAAACACAACTATCGCAAGAAAGATCAATCCTAGCTCCATTTGACTAAGGTATTTATATTCATATTCAAACCATACCACTGATTTTATAGACCGAAAGCACAATATTTGCTACTGGAGACATTTTCGGTAGTTTCAACCATATGATAAGTAAACATCTTTACACATATTAGAGTTTTCTCAGTGGCATAATTATATAATTCTTAAACAAAAGATTCCTGCATTTACGCTTAAATGCAGTAATAGTATTAACCATTTTTGAATAATCAGATACAGAATGCCATATTTGCACACCTTTTACCCAAAGAGACATTGATCACATAGTAGAATAGACACACTGTCATTCTAAATCATGACCGTCTCGCACTGAGGAAGCTTTTCTATGTGACACGGAGGGTAGGAGTGATGGCGCAGTGTACACCCTATGATGCATGTCTTCCAGCTGCCGAAGGCCTGGTAAACATTAAAGCAGCACGCTGAAGCGCTGTTTATCAGCGTCTCGCTTTCTTGTTCCATTTGCATTCGTGCTGGGAAAGGAATGTTGATGACTGTCTGTGTCAGGACTACACGTTTCAGCCGGAGCTTCAGTTCCTGTCCCTCAAAAAGTAAAACGGATAGCGGTGCTGTGTTGTTAGACTTTTGTGTAACGATCAATATTACTGTTGTCTAATCATATTTTAATAGAAAAACTCTGGTAGGAATTAGCAGTAGGATCTAAAAACTAATCAGTGACAAAATACGTTATGGAAATGATATGAAGACAGCCACACGACGGTTGTTTCGATAACAATAGTATGTGTTTTAATTATACGTGATGCCGGGTAGATTCCGGGTAGACTTTCCGAGCAGTCCGGCATTAATGTGGAGCCCTGGTCGATATGAGTTATATCACCTGTCTGTTCCCAGTAGACCATAGAAAATATATCCTGTTGATCTGTCCCAGTAGACCATAGTACAAGTGTCCTGTTGATCTGTCCTAGTAGACCATAGTACGAGTGTCCTGTTGATATGTCCCAGTAGGCCATAGTACAAGTGTTCTGTCACTCTGTGTGGCCTTGGCACTCAAGCTAACATGTCACGAAATAAGTTTGAACTTCGGTCCTGTAACTGATGGAATGTTTACGGTCACTAGGTTTCGTGATGTGAGAGGCGGTTGTCTACAACGTTTGAAAACAGGATATTCATTGAATTGCATCAACGATCAAATATTTACATGCTTAATGGGCAGTAAACACTCACGTCGATGAATAGTTTTGGCTGCAAACGCCATTGCCACGTGTACCGTGTAAACAGACGTTGTCCACGTGGACACATGCTCGTTATCATTTGTCGAAAACGCTCTGTTGTGCTGCCTGGACGCGGCATCATCCCGGGGCCATGGGCGCAAGTCATCATTTACATTCATCATTTACCAGTAAAAACATTTATATTCCGGTATAGAATAAAATTAAGAAAACAAACTATCGCCACACTCGACACGATCTACGGGGTCTACGGCGGCTAAGCGTGACTCAGTGATTACCGTATAACATCGGTAATTTATCGCAGGCGTCGCTAAATAAATGACCTTCACAAATTCCTGTTTATGCTAACCATAAAGTAACCGTAACTCTAACTAAGCCTAAGCTAACTTAAGCTAATACTAAACTTACCCGAAACCTTAGCCTTAACCCGACACTGCTAACAAAACACCTCTCGACACAATACCGATATTACGGTAAGCTACGCGTAGCGGCCACCGATAGCGATGACAGCTCGGCGAGTTTTACGCGAGTCTATTTTGTGAAGTTTATTTGTTTAAATAATGTTAGTGGTTTTATTTTGTAACCTAGTGTGTGTAGACATACACATATAAGATATGTGAGGATTGGTTTGGCGGCTGTAGTTTATTCATAGTTACGTCAGAAAGTTAAAGATCGCCTGGGACCGATTTTGCGGCGGAGCACATGAAGGAAAATATTCGAGCGATATGCATTTAGATAGCTGCGAATTTTCTAATTTCGAATCAAATCGAATAGCGAGAAAAACTTTCGAATATTCGAAATTTCGAATCGGAGCGAATATATATATATATATATATATATATATTTACATATATATAATATTACATATATATATATATATATATATATATATATATATATATATATATATAATTTTCATCATCATCGTATATATATATTATATATATATATATCATATATATATATTTATATATATATATATATATATATATATATATATATATATATATATATATATATACATAAATACTTATATAAGATCTTCTGATGCTACCAGTTCAATTATGCTGTTGATGTTTGTCTTTTGTGATAGATATAATTATCTTAGCTTAATATAATGACTAAATTTAAGATGTTTTGATATTTAAATGTAGCGTTCACATTTACTACAATTCCATTCTGTATCTGCTACCAACGGTATTTCAAAGAAGACCAATGCAGCCACTGCACCACAAACCTCCTAGAACTGGAAGGTACTGCTTATCGA
The DNA here is from genome assembly GCA_025642075.2 of Ridgeia piscesae. Taxonomy (NCBI): domain Eukaryota; kingdom Metazoa; phylum Annelida; class Polychaeta; order Sabellida; family Siboglinidae; genus Ridgeia; species Ridgeia piscesae. Next base: position 558,184 of record JAODUO010000057.1, on the reverse strand, counting down.
CCGCGCAGTCTATGCGATGTTCAGAAAACATTGTTACACACTGTTGAATGTTGAACTAAATAAAATTCACGAAATTGTACAGTTTTGAAATAAATTATCCACCAACAGACGGTGTGTTAAGATGAACGATAATATGAGATCTAAAATAATAACCTGATTCACAGTCGCTGAACACGCATAAAGGTTCAAAACTAAAACAACTTCCTTCCTCTTTCAGTTATCGTTAAAATACTGATTTATAACGCGCATTTACCACGCCAAAACGACTACGACTCTCCATTTTATAGGCGGTTGATGAATTCATAAGTTTATGCATCAGTAGCATGTTTTGGGTGGCGAAGTGTTACGCCTAATATTTGCGACGCAATTCATCATGCCATTTTAGCCTAGCATTATACTGATATTTTCTAATAAGTTGCAACCTATTTATCCGATTTCTAAACAAGGAGTATCAATGAATCTCGATTGCAATTGTCAAGCCATTGACTCGCGGCAAAGTCGATGACCGGTCTTACGGAAACACCCATGTGCGAAGCCAGGACTGGCAGCAGGGAAATGCGACTGATCATTGATGTATGCACAAAACAAACAATGCCATGCTCCGCATTGACGCTTTAATTTGCCTTAATCAAACAAACTCTTCATAGGTTTTAACACAAACTGGGACGTCTCGGAAACCAAGCGCCAGTTATATAATACGAAGTGTCTACGCGTACGTGAGCCGTATCTTTAGACCCGTGGCCTAACCGTACGTGAGGATGCGCGCGTATCCTGTTTTTCAATTCTGCGCAAGCATGCTGCGTCCGTCTCGTCGCATCGGTACGGCAGAATTACACAAGGGAGCGATTTTGTTCGACATTGCTAGATTTACTAACTGCCATAGGGCTATATATATGTCAACTTGCGAAAAAATAACACGCACAAAATCTCACGTATATTTAGAACTGAGTGCCAAAAGAGCTTCCGTTCATACGTACATCAACATGCATGCGCGTAAAAAACTCGTACTTTTATATTTGTTTGCTAAAGATACGGCAATAGAGCTTATGTATATAAACATGCATGTGCGGGGACACTTTTGGAACTGGCAGCTACTAAAGATAAGGCTCACGTATAGAAATCATGCGCATATTAAATGCCGTACCTTAGATAAACGATGCTAAAAATACAGCTCACGTAACCGAAAATAAAAGCATACGCATGCGCAGTATGAATGCCGTACTTTCAGACTGGCGGCCTAAACGTACGGCTCACGTACGCGTAGAGGTCAGCGTGAATCACGATTGATGCCATGGTGTCGGCCCAAGCGCATAGCAAACAACGACTACACAATCAGGGATCGAGGGTAATAAAAAAATGGTGGTAGACTAAAGTAACGCAAAATATAGAAGTAAAAAGTAAGAAAGTAAAGAAAAAACTACTTCCTTACAAGTAAAAGTAATTCCCCATAAATGTATTTCGTTACAAATAGATTTCAAAATAAACTACTTAAGTAATGTAACGAAGTAAATGTACTTCGTTACATGTATCACTGTTTTTTTTATATATATATATATATATATATATATATATATATATATATATATATATATATATATATATATATATATATATAGATAAGATCGAGTACATTGATCCAAAAAGCAAAGTAATCGTACTCGTACTTGAGTACATTATCAAAGTAATCGTACTCACGATTATTTGTCACGATTAATATTTTTCATATGAACAGATGCATCCAAATATATTAGACAGATAGAAATGGGAATACTATAAGTTATCTAATAAATGTGATATTAAGTGAGCTATTAATTTTCTATTATTGTTGTGCATTTCAGTTAAGTAAATATGCAGTCAGATTTCCCTAATTATCTAATAAATGTGATATTAAGTGAGCTGTTAATTTTCTATTATTGTTGTGCATTTCAGTTAGGTAAATATGCAGTCAGATTTCCCTAATTAATACCTTCTCTCCCCAGAGAAGTCACATCTCCTGACCCTCCTGCTTATTGTAGTATTGGCAATAATATTATTTTCAAAGTTATATTGTAACAATCCCTGGTAAGCACTGCAGGAGATAACTTTAGAAGCCATGCCACAGGCCCACCTGTACTGTCTTAATGATTTGAGCCACCTCCAGAATCCTGACTGGGTTTGGGTGGTTAGCTGCAAAATTATTATGTTTAAGTGTAAACTGTAAACCTGCTTAAATCCACAACTATTCTGTGTTTGTCTCACGTGATATATTACATATTTGAATTGGATATCATTTTTAGTACGATCCCCTGGATTTGAAATGTTGTTATTGTATTTGATCATGTGTATTTGACAAACGTTTGAAGCTTTGATGTTTATCAAGTGCTACACAAATTTCATTTGACTGTCCTTGCATGTGACATATAGTTATCAGAAACATGACAAATAATGACAAGAATCTCAGCTGTGTACTCAATGGCAGTGGGTGCTGAATGCTCTGCTGAAGGTGAACGACACAAATATAAACGTTTGTGTAATATTCCACCAACAGATCTTATTTCTTTATTAGCAGTTATACAATACTGATTTACTGAATAGTATATGTCCTGCTGCTCAATATATCATTTAAAATATTGCAATATTTATGTAAGTTCAAATTTTTTCATCCTGATATTCATTGACATAATTGAATATTGAACCACCACTAAATTGGCACTCATTATAAAACGTGTATGCTATTTGATATATGTATCAATGCAGTATTAAATACCAGAGAAAGCCGTCTAAATCTGATTATTAATAATAATAATAACACCTGGATATTGGATAGTAGTAATCAGTTAGAACACTAGATATTGACACAGCAACAGCAAAAAGAATGACACCTGGGGATTCCATGGAGGTCGCCTTTACAGTTGAAACAGGATAATCATGAAAATAATCATGAAAGTAATCATGATTACATTCTAAAGTAATCATATTCGTATTCGAGTACATTCTAAAGTCATCGTACTCGAATACATTTGTTTTCTGAGTACTCGTATTCATGCATCTTCGTAGTAATCGTACTTGATTACATTTGTATTGTAATCACTCCATCTCTGATACATATACATATATATATATATATATATATATATATATATATATATATATAATTGTCTTTTAATTGGATTTCGTTATTAATGTCTCAACGATGATCTCAAAACCAATTTGGGGAAGGTTTTCCATCACCGTCCATCTCACACTAAGATATATGTACAGTAACGTGAGTTTTAAAAGATTAGTGAAGTATAACTTCATATGTACCAAGGGAATTATAAATATTCCTATTTCCCTGTCTTTTGTGTTTCATTGGAAATTCCATGAAAAATGTTTTAATACTTCTTTCTTCAGTTTCCTGTTAATAAACACAGGAAGCTTTGTAAATTTGACTGCCCGTGTGGTCTAGTAAAGGTCAGTCTGTCATCCACCCCACCCTACAGTAGTCAATCAAGCCTTTGTGGTTACTGGCTACCGTAGTGACAGCTTAATTTACATTTTTTTTTTCTTAGGCATGGCCACCAGCTATGGCCACCAGCCACGGGCGAGTATGTGTTAGACATAGTTTTGACCTCACAGAAGGAATTTGTTGATAATGTCAAGATATGTGAACCACTGGGGTGTAGTGACCACAACCAAATATATTTTATCATCAAAGTAAAAGGAGAACGGAATCGAAAAATATGGTACAGGAAAAAATTTCACAAAGGAAGATATAACAACTTGAGGAAATATTTAGCACATGAAAAAATATTTAGCAAAGATAGACTGGAATAACACACTGAAGAATAAGACAGCAACAGAATGCTGGAATATCTTAAAGAGTGAAATTTACTACCTCATCGATAAATGTGTCCTCTTGAAAAATCAGGGTAAGCGGTAAAAAACACTTATCGAAAGAAGCCATTACAAAAATAAAGTACAAGCAAATGATGTGGAAGTCATAGAGACATACCCTAGGGGGTACTTGAAGTGAAGAAGAATATATCATTTATAAAGTAGCACTTAACCAAGCTACTGCTGAAATTATATGTTCAAAGAAGTTATTAACAATAATTAGCTTTAAACACGATAGCTAGAGTTTTTATGCATATGTTTGAAGTAAAAATAATTCAGGATAATGTCAGTCCTCTAGAAGGTAGCGATAGAAACATTGATTGATTGATTTGATTTAATATAAAATGTAAGACATTGTACATATATGCATAACATATAAATACAAAATACATCAAATATAAGGATGTCTCAAAAAATGCAAGCACTTATTTCCATTTTGGTCCCTATATAGACAGACACAGACAAATACCTGACAGACATTGACAGAATATGACAAATAATAACAATATAAAATAAATACTAAATAAAGTGGGATAAATAATTACTGCATGTAAATGACATAGATAATTACAATTAGAAAAAGGGGGAAATGATCTCCTGATTAGAAACACCATAGGTCATTTGTAAAACCCTGTCATTTATTACAGAAAATAAAAAATATATAGTATATATTTGGTGTTTATCAGGGAAATTGAGAATCAGGACTAAACTCTGGTGCTGGTGAGTTTTGGCGGGAAGAAGGGATGAAGAGCGAAAGCAGGGACAGTGATAGAGTTGTTAAGTCTTTCATCTAGATAAGGGTAGTATAGGTTACAGGGAGGTCTATGGACTTCCCAGTCATGCTCTGGCAATGAAATTTGACATCACTGAAATGGGATTAAATTACACTAAGTACAGGAATCCGCCTGCTTTGGCTGTGGCGGACAAGCCTACAGGCAGGCCACAGTCTAAGGAGTGACTGGGCAACAAATACTTTCATCATTTACAACACACATGCACACACACACACACACACACACACACACACACACACACACACACACACACACACACACACACACACACACACACACACACACACACACACACACACACACACACACACACACACACACACACACACACACACACACACACACACACACACACACACACACACACACACACACACACACACACACACACACACACACACACACACACACACACACACACACACACACACACACACACACACACACACACACACACAAACACCACATACATATATGTACGCACACATATTCACTGCTTGTGTGTATGTGTGTACATGTGTACCCGTGCCTGTACCTGTGTACTGTATGTGTGTGTAATCATTTATAATAATTATGTACTGTGTACAATGTTATTGCACATACATGGGCACACATATAAATGTACACGGGCACATATGCAGGCACATTCGTCATCGCTTACAAGAGTTGCAAAATTTTCCAATTGTGCGGCGACTGTGTATGGCCATGGGTTAGGGTTATCATTTGATACTGTGTCCTAAATAACTTGCATACATTACAGTGTTATTGTTGTGTATGCATATATATGTCATATATATATTTTATTTGGTGTATGCATTAAAGAAAATAATATTACGCAATACTGTAAAATAGGTCAATATATAGTTAAGTTACAACCTTGTTGCATGGAGTTCTACAACAAACTCCCCTGTGAAATGGAGATTCAACTTTTGGTGATATTTATTGTTTTAATAACAAACCAACAGTATTAGTCATATTTCTGAATTCTTTATACATTTTTTTGTATCTAAATGTTTATATTTATGCTTGCACTTTCATATATTTTTTTCCATAAAATGCAGTAAAGTTTCAGATCAGATAAATGTCAGTTCAGATGTATTCACAGGAAATTGTTGCATAACATTAAATGCACATGACTAATACATTACTGAATGTCATATTAACTGTAGTGTCTAACAATCCTGGTGACACGTCACACATTCACATGGTGTCTTCCCGTTGTAGCTACTTCCCGTTATATAGCTACATTTTATTCTCGTTATAGCCACTAATTAAGTTCGACAGTTGAACTAGTCCCCTTATAGCTATTTTTCTATTTCTCCATTTTACAATGTAACAAGATAAGTGAGCATCAACTATTTCATCTTCATCCAGATGATGTCCATGAGGGGTGGACGGCTTTGATATAAGTGTGTCCAACTGAGGAATGTCAACAAAGTCAAGTGATAATTTTCAACGAATACTTTGTGGAGACATGACTTGATGATGATTAAAAAATCACCATGGACATGTGGAATGTCTATGTATATAAGTATATATATATATATATATATATATATATATATATATATATATATATATATATATATATATATATATAATATAATATATACACATACATATTATTTTATTTTAACACCTAAACATTTGGACTAGTTCAAGCACTAATGTGTCAAATTTAAGAGCAACAATGGCTTGTATGCTGACTGAGGTTGACCTAAAAATGTGTGGGATGTATAGACTCATGATCATAAACCGACACACCAAATTTCATAAAAATCGAAGACGGGCATGTAAATTTCACCGTTTTTGATTGATTTGACATGGAATGCCCCTACACAGAAACTGACAAATGAACAAAATTAATAACCATGTTGAGGGATGGAATTCCAAGTTTGCGAAAGTGGTGAGGAAACATAATTTTTTGATAAATGCAATTCTGTACGCAGTACAATTAACGTAGTTGTCTTTTGAAATAAAATTGGCACAAGTGTTTTATGGTATATTTTCCATTTCAAATATAAATGTATAATTAAATAAGTAGCTATAACGGGACTAGTTTGCCTGTCAAACTTAACGAGTAGCTATAACGGGGGGAAACTGTAGCTATAACGGGAAGTAGCTATAACGGGAAGTAGCTATAACGGGAAGTAGCTATAACGGACCTAGACCATTCAGGTTGTGACTAGTTGGAATGACACTGTCATGCTTGAGTTCACTCATGCTTCAGTGACTTAGAAAAAGGATGGTAGATGCTAGGGATCAGCCCAAAGTGCACAGGATCTGAAAATCCTTGTACTTGGCAGCAGATGCACTGTATGGTCCTTTGTATAGGTGTACCAAGTAACCAAGTTAGGGTCTATTGTTGCTCGCCTGCTATACTAAAGTAAATCCACATGAACAAAGCCCCTGTCAATGGCATACTTCAGGTAGAGAGCATTTGGATCATCAGCTTTGATTTGGCACAGGTGTGATTCCATCCACTTTACTTTACATCTAAGCACACTTGGACACAAGCCCTGTGGGGCTTACACATACTGGAACTGGGAAGAGTAGACAAATGAGCAATGATTTTGCTGATTGCATATTAATGGTACATGTGGTTCCAACTCCTGGGGTGGGCAAGGGGGTGTCACTTGCTGGTGGTCAGGGCTGAAACCAACAGTAGGCTTTGCCATTGTGATAAGCAAGATAAGCCTGATCACTTTGTAATTAGCCTCTCCATGTATAAACACGTTATTTATTAACAGTATTTCACTGGATGGCTTAAATCATATAGTTAAGTTAGTTTTGATGTAGAAAGCAGTATACAGAATTAGAATAATTAATTTGACCAAAAGTACATTATATACAGTTATATGACGTAATGAAATGTATGATCAGGGAGATAAATTAAGATAATATACATTCTGCTAACACTGATGTGTTGGTAGACAGGAGGAGAGCATGCAGGGTGTCAGTTTGTGTTAATTAAAACTGATCACTTGGAGTCTAGACTGGCTGGAATAGGACGTTTCACAGTGACGTCACACGCCGAGTCACGTGGTCGTCTGCGGCGACTGGTTGGCAGAAGAGAGAAGTTGGCGGCCATTTACCTTGTGTTTACGCTTTACAGTAGTGCGAATAAACAATTCTGGTGATGTCGTGTGTTGTTGTGGGGTGTACTAGTCGACGTGTGGATAGTTCGTTGTCATTTCACCGCATTCCCAAGGAAGAGAAACGACGACAACTTTGGCTGAATGCGATCAAGCGCAAACATTGGGCTCCGTCTCCAATCAACAACGACCGAGTTTGTGGATGGCATTTCATTTCAAGTTCTGAACCGTTTTAATTATTATCACAAAACGTTACTAGTCATGAGTACTGGTGGCAGCTACATAAACATAATTTACTGTAAAACAGACATTGACCTCTGTTATACTGGTCGCGTGTAGGACTGGTGGCTGGCTGGCTGGCGCGAGCTGTCACTGTCACTACCGACTGGCGTATGCGTAGCTGGCAGACATACTGCATTACTGGGCCGGGACCTGGACCCGGAACCAGTAAATTAGGCCTTACAGGATACTCCGATGTTGAATATATATTTTACACTTGAATGTAAGCGTCTAGTTAATTGTATGCCTTCATCGAGGCTCGACTGAACATTCCAGGCGTAATTGTAACGGCTAATTGTCAATATCGCCGGCGAACGTTAGATTCGGGATCATTTTGCCAGCTGTCTTGCATAAAATAGGGATCTGGCAACCTGTCACCGCCATCACCGTACCCTAGTTTCTTTTAATACCAATCTCTCGCGCTGACATCTAAAGAATTAACGTACAACGAATATTGGCAATTCATAATTGCAGCGTTACAACCAGCCTTTGTTGGCTTGGCTGGTTGGCAGCTCGGCGTGTTTTGCCAACCAGTGCAATGCGCATGTGCGAAAGTGACGTCACGTGTTAGTAAACATGAAACGTCCTATATCTGTGGAGTTCTGTTAAGCATATTGTATAATCAGTGATTATAATTTATAAAGAGCTCTTGATGTAACAGGGGATGTGAGATATATAATTTTTTCAGTGTTGTTTACTTGGTTTACTTGTTAGTTATGCTAATTAGTACATGCTGGACTGCTATTCACATATCCACAGCATGGTGGCTGATGGTGTTCCAGGCAACAAGGTTGTAAGTGTCAGATACAACCTTGTTGCACGGAGTGATTCTGCTCCTCTGTAGATACAACTTTTTTTAATTGGGCTCTATAGACAAATAGGGTGTGAGTGCAGATGTAACACTCTTGCACTAAGGTGACGAACTAGTCCTGCATATGTTTTTACTGTTTAATAGGACTGCTGTTACTAGTCCGAGCTCTCAAACTAGTTCGTCCCGGACGATCGGACTGGCCTTATTTCGCATCCTGTACTTGTAAAACTTATTGGCCATGTACTTGTACTCATATTTTACAAGTCCATTACGAGTACATCTGAGTACTTTCTCAATATATACTGGGAAAATAATTATTTGTAGTTATAACACGAAACACCTTAAATATTAAATGTTACAAACATTACATTAATTAATATTACAGATAATTACATGGGCGTTGATCGGTGTCCCCCCTCACTTTTCAGCCTGCGGCACTGTATAGCAAATGTCTGTCATTTTGCATCCTTGTGTCAATATTTTAATAGGCACTATCCATCAATTAAATTATAGATGATTATTTTATGGTTGCCCTGTCACCCCTTGCTGGGGCTGCAGCCTTTACAAGTGTAGCAAATAACAAACGCCCATTGCACCCATTGATCTGTAGTACCACCCTATCAGGGGCGCCTACCATTATGAAGTTTCCTTTATTATCCCAGAAATTTATCACTGACCTACAGTGTTAAGAAAACTACTCTCCTGGACTGTAATATGGAAATATAAATATCACACTACAGAAAATTATATATATATATATATATTTTATAATATATATATATATATATATATATATATATATATATATATATATATATGAAAGAGCAATGGATCCTAATCTTATAAATGATGCCCAGAGAAGTTCATAGCTGGTGGACATACCTAAGAAAATCATCATTTATCAGTAAATGAATCGCTAGATCAATTGCTTAGTTGGCCGCAGCAGGCAACTTGATCTTAGTCCAGTAAGTATTCATCATGCCAGGCTCTTTCATTTTGCACCCTTGTGTTGATATAGCCATCAAACACATTATAGATGATTAATTTTGTGGTTGCAGCCGTCTAATCTACCTCCAAATATGCAGTGTTTGGGACGGGCCCTATATATATATATATATATATATATATATATATATATATATATATATATATATTATATACTATATAGCAAGGTTCAAATGACAGAGACTGCATGCACCAGCGGCCATATATCCCCCCTTCTCCCCCTAACTCAGCCCACTCGCTTTGTAGATAGTGTTTTTGAGATAGTCTATTATTTTAATTGAGTTTAATGACACAGTACATTCCTGGGCCTATTCCGTAATAAACTGTTAATAAACGTGATCGTACTGGGCCTTTATTATTAAAGATGTGATAATTTTGTCAACGTCTTGCTCAGAATGCTTATTCAATAACTCCCGTAGCTGTTCATCGCTTCACAAACACAGAATAGTTGTGCATTTAAACAGGTTTACAGTTTACACTTAAACATAATAATTTTGCAGCTAACCACCCAAACCCAGTCAGGATTCTGGAGGTGGCAACCAGTCATTCAGATAGTACAGGTGGGGCTGTGGCATGGCTCCTAAAGTTACAATTCAAGATGTTATCTCCTGCAGTGCTTACCAGGGACTGTTACAATATAACTTTGAAAATATTACCAGTACTACAGTAAGCAGGATGGTCAGGAGATGTGACTTTTCTGGGGTATTAATTAGGGAAATCTGACTGCATATTTACTTTACTGAAATGCACAACAATAATGTACTTTGATAATGTACTCAAGTACGAGTACGATTACTTTGCTTTTTGGATCAATGTACTCGAGCACGAGTATGATTACTCCATATATATATATATATATATATATATATATATATATATATATATATATATATATATATATATATATATATATATTATATATATATATATATATAATAGATAATCTAAGAATATATGAAGATAAGCTAAGAATACTAAAATCACACTAAAACAGACATAAACATTAAAAACATTATTGAAATATCTTACAATCACACAAAAGTATAAATATAAACAAGTAGAATAACCCCCACTTGCCTTAATCCATACATTAAATATAAAATGTACTACCACAGTTTAGAATAGCATAATACAGCATGCTATGTTTTGCTAAGAGACGACCCCCAGGAGCCCAGCCCACAGGGTAATCAATCATCCATAGGTCATTAACACAGTAGGAACCCTGACTACTACACCCCTGTTTTATAATAGTAGCCTGGTCTAGATGAGCTGTGCGCCCTAAAGCTGACATAACACATCCATAGTGTGCATTCGACACGTCGTACACGCCTGATGCTGTCACATGTACGTCCCGTGAACAAAGGACGCACCAAGCACGGTGGTCTCCTAACTTAGATGGCGTGATTATTCCACTGCAAATCCGTTTCCAGAGTAAGGACAAAATAGTATTACCTTCTTTCCATTCACGAAGAACACGAGTTCGTCTTCACTGTAGGCTGTCATCTTGCTTTGCATGGCGACAACTGTCCTTACAAGTTACAACACTGCCCTTGACAGCGGTGACCAGCTACAGCTACTGACCAGCTACTCGACCCCTGGTGACGTACGAACTTTGGGGCGGGGGACAGAACGTATGGTAGACCGTTACGGTGATAAATGCGTTTCGTCTGCCAGTCGTTGACATCGGTATGGCTGAACTTGCACGCGCGGCGAATTCTTCCGAGATTCTTTGTGTTACTGCTCTCTCTATAGGACTATTTGACAGGGTGAAAAATATAAATCGTTGACCGACATAGTACAGTCCCTACCGCTGCCACTGTAATATTGTCATAATATTTTAGCATATTTATTCCAGTATTTGATCTATTTTTACATCTACCGTTTACATATTTATGTACCTGATACGTAGTCGCCTTTGTTTCGATAGTTGGCTAAATCATTTATATATATATACATAATATATATATATATATATATATATAATTTATATAAAATTTATATATATATATATATATATATATATATATATATATATATATATATAGTATTATATTATGATTTTATATTATATTATATTTATATATATATATATATATATATATATATATATATAAAAATACAAAATATAATATACAAAATACAAAATAATACATATACAACAAAAATACTACATCATATCATAAAAATATACTAAAAATAAAAATGTTATTTTTATATTATTTAAATTTAAAAAAATTTTAATATAATTTAAATAATATTAATTTAATTATATTTTTTTAATACAATAACCATACCAAAATCCCCAAATTTACATAAAAATACATACCTTTTAACCCATACAAAAAACCAAAACAAAACCCATTTGTGGAGCAACACACATACAGCGTAAGCGACAACTATCTGTGTATCGACAACACATTGAGTTACACCGTGTGGTATGTGTATATTGTCTAATTGTAGTATGTGTTTATTGTCTAATTGTAATATGCGCACACGCAATTTGGACATAGTTATAAGTGATGTCGCGATGTCTGTAGTGCAGTTGTCTTGTACGGACGAACACATATATAGTTAATGTATGTGGTGTGAATTGTGATACATATCATATCGTTACCTCTGTATAACAATACATATCGTATCGTTACCTCTGTATCACAATACCTATCGTATCGTAACATCTGTATCACGATACATATCGTATCGCGATATCGTATCGTGAAGTAGTGTGTTGTCTCGGGCCTAGCGAAGGCGCAGCATAAGACACGTCATAACCACATTACTACACTGAATGCCACAACGGGCGATAGTTGTTATACATACTCATGTACAGCGCCTCCGAATGGATATTTCCAGATTTATGGCGCTTTACAAATGTTCTTCTTCTTTTTCTTCTTCTTCTTCTATAATAATAATAGCTTATTTCTTATATAGCACCCCATCCAAATAATTGTTCTGAGGCGCTTTACAATGATTATTCCTAAAATAATGATAATAAAAATACATACTTTTAACGAAATAATATATATATATATATATATATATATATATATATATATATATATATATATATAATAAAAAGTTAATACAATACTACTTTGATAAAATGTGGATATGCTAATAAAACATATATAATACTTTAAAATACCAACTTAAATTGGCACACAACTACACACTGTATTAAAAATGAATAAATAAGTAAAATAGTATAAATATGTAGTAAATAAAAAATAAAATAGTGTAAATATATACTAATTAAAATAATAAATTTATTAAAATAAATGTATGAATAGTTGACTGATTAACTGTGATCACCGAGTGTCAAAATAATAATATGTAAACAGATGCGTCTTGAGTGCTACTTTGAATTGATTCACACTCGTACATTGTCGCACTGCAAGGGGTAGTTGGTTCCATGCCCTTGGAGCTGCACAAGGGAAGGATCGTTCGCCAATTTTAGTCCGGGAAGTGGGCTGATTAAGTAGTAACTGGTCAGAAGACCGCAGACTGCGTGTCGGGCAGTAGGGAGAGAGAAGTGCTGTTAAGTATGTAGGTGCAAGACCATGGAGGCATTTAAAAGGTGAGAAGTAGGGTCTTGAATGTGATGCGACACTTAACGGGAAGCCAGTGCAGCTCCAAGAGCATGGGCGTGACATGGTCTCGTTTCGATCGAATTATTATTATTATTAATTTATTCAGCCTCCGTTGCCGGAGAAGAAACATTACATACATATTCATACGTACATTCACATACAAAAGACACACGGTGAAGAATAAAAACCTGATAAAATAAGATAAATAGCAACAATAGATACAGTGGCATGATATAATATATAAAACTCAGTGTATATTGTGTATATCAGTTAAAATAAAGAGACGCGTGATATATTAGAGTGCAGTGGTTAACATATGAACTAAAAGATGTTCATGTGAATATGGCTTGGTAAAATTATCAGTAAATAAAAGGTGTCTAATCGAGTCAACAAGACCATCATTGTTTGTCACACCAGTTTTGGGTTCATGTTGAGAATTAAAGACTCGTTTAGTTGGTGACTCGCCCGTAGATACCACCCTATCCAGCAGGGTTCCATGTACCGTTTTACCATAAAATATAAAACGAGACAATAAGTGCTGCATCAGTCGACGCGCTCGACTTTCAACTTTAAATATTCTATTATACAAGGATAACACATTTCTACTTACAATATCTTCGATCTTTTCAATATTTAGTGCTTTAAGTAAGGCTGTGTTGTGTGACAGTTTACTGAATCCAAGACTTTGTTTAATTAATTTACCATGTAAACCTGTCTACATTATTTTACTTCGGATATTAGAACGAACAGGTCTTGTCGTGTCTCTTTCAAATCGTGTAAACGCACGGTGAACGTCATGGAACAAATGTCTAAACCGCAAAATGCCTATGTATGTATGTATGTATGTATGTATGTATGTATGTATGTATGTATGTATGTATGTATGTATGTATGTATGTATGTATGTATGTATGTATGTATGTGTGTGTGTGTGTGTGTGTGTGTGTGTGTGTGTGTGTGTATGTATGTATGTGTATGTATGTATGTATGTATGTATGTATGTATGTATGTATGTATGTATTTATGTATGTATATGTATGTATGTATGTATGTATGTATGTATGTATGTATGTATGTATGTATGTATGTATGTATATATTATTATATATATATTAGTGTATTATCGTATGTATTGTCATGTATGTATGTATGTATTTTGTATGTATGTATGTATGTATGTATGTATGTATGTATGTATGTATGTATGTATGTATGTATGTATGTATGTGTGTGTGTGTGTGTGTGTGTGTGTGTGTGTGTATGTATGTATGTATGTATGTATGTATGTATGTATGTATGTATGTATGTATGTATGTATGTATGTATGTATTTATGTATGTATATATATATATATATATTATATATATATATATTATTAAATTTTTTTTCAAGTCGACGCATTTGGATGGCGGTCATGCTCATGCATTCTACACCGTATGTTAACGTTGGTTGACATATATATTTATACAGATACGCTTGAACATCAGGAGTGGCTCCTGCGTATAACATACTGGCACTACCAAGCCCATAAAATGACTGTCTGCATTTTGTTAGTCTGTTGGTGACATGGCTGGCATTATTACCACCACGATTAAACACGTTACCAAGTATATTAAGCGACTCTTCATTACATAGACATTTGTCACCAAGCCTCCACTTTGGGTCTTGGTATAACGAACTTTTTCCAACAATCATGCATTTCGATTTTTCAACCCCAAATTTGAATCTCCACCTTTTGCTATATGCAACACATACATCAACTAGGTTCTGTAGATCTTGAACATTTGTTGAGAATAAGGTAATATCGTCGGCATAAGCCATAGAATTGTACAGTGTATCACCTATTCTGACGCCTGCGTCACAGTTATTCAAGTCTAGTAAAAGTTGATTAATAAAAATGTTAAACAGATAAACGATTTACTGTATGAACCATTCCATTTGACTACAGCATTCAGCTTATTATACCAGTTATACAATAATAACCACTCATGTATAGGTAAACATGAATTAACTTTAGAAACAGTGACACGTGACATATAGAATCAAAAAACAATTCTGCATCAAGGCTACGAACACAGGGCTGTTTTGAGATTTAAAATAAGATGTAATTAGTATAACACGAGCACAATCATTTTGGACGCGTTGTAGTTTTTCAACTACCGCCACTGACAGTCCATTCAGGAGGCTGTTGCAACAGTCAATACGTGATATAACAATGGCATGCACTAGCTGTTTTGTGTGTCCTTGTTCTAGATAGCGACGAATGCGTCCAATGCTGTGGAGATGGTAGTAAGTTGTTCTGGAATGTTTGTTACGTGTCGCTCAAGGAACATATTGCAATTGAATGTCACTCCCAAATGTCTGGCGTGTGTGTTGGGTGTCACGTTGGTATTACCGATTCTTACACTTTCGGGAAGATTGTGTTGGTGTGCTGATTTCTGACGGATGATGAGGATCTCTGTTTTGTCGTCGTTAAGCTTCAGCATGTTGGTTTTCATCCACTGACGGATGCTGATGACACAGCGTTCCATTTTCCTGATGGCAATCTCGGGTGAAGTGTTGTCGCTTAGGCTGAATTCTTGGAAAAGTTTAGTGTCGTCGGCGTATAGATGGTAAGTCATGCCATGAATTTTAAGTAGTGACACAAGAGGGGTCATATAAATCGTGAACAACAGTGGTCCGAGGACTGACCCTTGCGGGACACCACATGTCAGCTGACCCTTGCGGGACACCACATGTCAACTTGTCGCTCACCGGCAATCAACACCGTGTATTGTCTGTGTTGTAAGTAGGCAGCGAATCATGACAAGCAACGATCCTTGACGCCGATGGTGTTACTCAATGTGTTTAGAAAAATAGCGTGATCAATCATATCAAATGCTGCGCTCAGATCGATTAGTAAAAAAATCACACCTTTGCGTTCGTCGATGGACTGGATTACGCTGTCATTCACGTGTAGTAGTGCTGTTTCGGTACTGCAGTTTTGCCGGTATGCTGATTGTAACGGCATGTAGAGATCATTTTCACGCATGTGTGCAATCAACCGGTCTGCCACAACTCTCTCAAGTAACTTTGACAGAAAGGACATGTTCGATATAGGTCGATAGCTTTTCAACGTTTCACTGTCAAGACTTGACTTTTTCAAAATGGGTGTTATGATAGCAGTTTTTATCTTATCGGGCATTCCGTCTATCAAACACTTGTTGATAATGTTCGTAATTGGTACTGTCATGATGCGTGACACTGTTTTACGAAATGTGTAGGCATCGGATCAAATTTGCATGTATTGGACACTGACTTACTTAATAGTTGGGTGATTTCCGCTCGTGTGACTGTCACGAAGCTTGACAGCTGGCAGTCAGTGTCAGGGCGATTTGTGCACACAGTACAGTCGATAGCACAGAAGTGTGACGTTTGTAGAGTGGTGCGAATACGCTGGATCTTTTCATCGAAGTAGTCTGCGAACTTGTTGGCGAATGATTCGGCACATTCGTAGTTCGGTAGTGTTATTGTTTTGCGCCGATGCAGCAACTTGTTTGCGATGTTGTAGAATTGCGCATGACTACGGATGTCCGACAACTTTTCTTTGTAGTAGGTCTTCTTTGCTTCAGCGCACATGGTGTTCACTTTGTTTCTTTGACATGTAAACATATCGCGGTGTACAGTTAGTTGTGTCTTCCTGCACTGATGTTCCAGCCGCTTCCGTTTGGCTTTAGCAGCTTTTATGTCCGCGTTGTACCATGGCACATTGTTCTTTACTGTGATGTTGCACTTTCTTGCAGGAGCATGCTGGTCAAGTATTGAGAGCAATGTATTGTTATAACAGGAAAAAGCCTCTGCTGCCGACGCGCAGGCTTGTTGAGCAATCAGATCAGAGCAAGCAATGTCGTGACTGATTTGCTGAGTGTTGACATTTTTCAACTTACGCACAGTAATCGTTCTCTTAGGCTGTACTGTATGTGTAGTTGGAACAGTAAAGATGACGGCGGAGTGGTCAGAATTAACCGATTCGTCATAGGTGATATCAGCAATAGGCAGCTCGTCACGTCTCGTTATAATGAAATCGAGGATGTGGCCTTTCTGATGAGTTGCCAGGGTACCATGTTGTTGGTGGTTTGTTGCGAAGAGAAGGTCGATGATCGGTTTTGTGTGTGCACTGGTGGGATTATCGAAGTGAAAGTTCAAGTCTCCAACCAGCAGCAGCTGGCCGGATGTAAGCGCGAGTTCTTCAAGGAGATCGACAAACTCCCTCAGAAATACTGGAACGTTTGGCTACTTTGCTTTTGATGGAGGTCTGCATATCGTTATATCGTTATATTGATATGCTCGAAATAATAAGAGACGCATTTCCGCTGCAACGGACATAACAATTATTATTAGTTAGGTGGCATGCATATGATGCTGATTATTGCGTTCTATGTACGCAACAACAAGTTGGTTTGTGCCGTTAAGTTCATTTTTGTAGATAGGAGGAGTAAAACTAATACGATAGCGGCAATCGGACAACCACGGCCATACAATAGCCTATATAGGCCTAGAATAATACCAATATTCATTCTGGTCACGAATATCGGTATGTATTATCGTATATACTGGATCAACAGACTTGTACAACCAAAACATCTGTGTTTGTATTGAACAGCGTATTTTTAATTCCAAAAGAGACTACTTCCAGTATATCACTGAAACCACACCTCACATCCGTACAAATTAAAGTTAAACACCAGTTAAATGAAGACGCATAACAATATTAAACTTGTATTACAAGACGTGATCACGCATACATTAGTGACGTCACTAAATACGTAAAATTACACGTTTCCGCCACGGCTCGCAGTGTATTACGGGTAAAACTGACAAAATTGTCCCCTTACCTTTTGGCAACTTTACTTTTACAGTAACTTATAAACTTCCGGTAATTACCACATCTCTAAGGTAGCCCTATGTCAGGTCACACCACATTTGTGGAACAATTCATTGTGCACACGGATATGAGCAGTTATTATTATTATTATTAATTTATAAAATAGTCTGTCAACAAAAATCAGGAATTACAAATATGCATGCACAACACTGTAATAGACTTAAAATAAACATAGGTAAATTAATGTGAACATGTTCATTTTAATCGACGTTCAGCTTAAAATAAAATTCAGTGTTACCACCACGTTCCGCACGTTCGTGATTAGTAATAGCCGTATTTGTAATATACCAATGGCACAACAATGACGACAGCTGTTGCAGCAAATGTCAACGGTGTTAAATACTTTAAAGACCGACCAAAAATGGTTGGTCAAACTCATTCGACGTTTCTTCTAGAGGTAAACAAACGACTGCAGCGCAGAATTGGAACTTAATTTGTTCCTTTTAAACGGATTTTCCTTATGTCAGGAAGCCATACCATTGCGGTACAAACACATCATTATATTCATCAAACACACTGCGAAACTCATATATTTAAGTGCGTCAAACACTCGGCAAATCAGTGAGTGAAGATATACACATAAAGTTATCCGAATGAAACACGCATGCAACATGACCACGCCAGACGGACAGAATAGCCTTGAGGTGGAGATGTTTGTCGGATTCCGAGAGATTTATTTGATTAGTTAATCACTCTCACTTTTTATTCACAAATCATAAACTTTCATTCGGAATTGTTAAGGTACGTTATCACATTCTCCTGGGAGAAAAGACCATCGCCCAGTCGCTTCTATATGTAGTCCGTGTTGTCACATGACTTGTGCCACCGCGAAACAGTTTGGACCCCTTTACTGGTCACCTGAGTGGACAACGTTACGGCTCCAATAAGGATAGTAGCACAGTCGTCATACAGACATGGACACATAACTTCAACTCATTATAGCAACTTGCATAATACTGCAACATTTTATCACCGATCTAACAACAAATACATCGACGTCGTTCATTTACCAAACGTGAGAAAATCAAAATCACTGTTAATTTAGGAGAAGTAACACGAGGCAATGATAAATCACACGATCTGTACCATTTGATAATAATGGACATCCCCGGAAAAAGGGCGATTAGGCACGAATCACCGAGAAGGTCGTTCAGGGGAAATCGTTTTATTTTAATTCTGCAACTACTCAAAAACAAATTACCTGCATGACGTCATTACATCTATGGAATGATACTACACGAAAAAAGTTACATAAATATACCACAGCGATGTATAGAAATAATCACGATTTCACAGTGATAATAAATACGATATGTTGCTCTTAACAACAATAAGATAATAAATAGCAGAAAGTACGTATTTTACATTAATCAATAAAATATTAATGTAGGTGCAATAACGTAGACGCAGCGTTGACGTTGAAATATACAACCAGTTTTACAAAACAGTCATTCATACATTATGAATACACTCGCAAAGAAAAAGTGGACGTTAAACCGAGAAACGGTTAAATAAATGTCACATATTTTTTCGAACCAAATAACAATATAAAGTGTTACGTGTTACACACAGCGATTGGCTTGTCTAATACAGACAAATACGTTTAATTATTCGCATAACAATATAAATTATGGGGACACAAAACAATGTCCTCCATCAACCGTCACGTGACGGCACCTGCGGGAAATATCGGATAACTAAAGACAATGTTGTTCTATTGGGCTAGGACGGGCTATTGTTAGTGAAACACTCCTTTTTTAAGCGACGTGGAATGCTTGTTTTCGTGGTCCTGCTGACGTTTTGGCGTGTGTCAGAAACAGCTCATGCCGTTTTGTATGAGAATGTATTTGTGCATTGGCTACCCGTAAACAATATAGCATGATCGGCCGACCGACACTGTATACGTGAATGTGAAAGACCCCCTTTTGTTAGCATGTCTGTACGTGCACGCACGCACGCACGCACGCACGCACGCACGCACGCACGCACGCACGCACGCACGCACGCACGCACGCACACAAAACACACACACACACACACACACACACACACACACACACACACACACATACACGCACGCACGCACGCACGCACGCAGTGTCAGCTTTCGCGACAAGGCATGTGACGGTAGGCAGACTGCACCAGTAGTAAGTCCACCAATGTCACAAAATGGAACTGGAATGTGGTCGACATAAATCATCTATGCCATGTCTTGCGTCTCACTGCCCGCGATATCTCTATTTGACAAGTGGCACCTTCAGTGTTTGAGCTCACGACGATTGACAGAGTCACTGTCCCATCTCCGGACACCTGCGGGACGTCCAATTTACTGGGATGTCTGTAGTGCCTGGGACGATGCCTCGTACTCAGGGAAGAGATAGGTGAGGATGAAGAGCGCGACGTCACAGTCAGTCCAGTAGCTCGTGTGTGCCGTGAGGGCGGCGATGTAGGCCTGGGCCATGCCGGCCTCTCTCAGCTGATAGTCGAGTCGGTAGGGCAGTTCTGAAACAGACGTACACAGTCGTCAGCGAGTAAGTAGGGTGGGACACTTGTTTCTGTTTACAAACCAGCCAGACGTCGTCACTCTGCTGACTGTAATATACGGAGAAAACAAAAACGTTACTTGACAGGTAAATAATTTACTAAATAGAATGTAATGGTATTGTGGTTCATAGATGACGAACTACAGCCGGCGAGTGTGTACTCGTCCACGCCACCGCTGCAGTGTGGAATGCTCTGTCTACTACTGTCCCTTCTTAAACGTGTCTCCGATCTTTTAAGGCACCGCTAAAGACGCACTTTTTTATTACTGCTTACTCTATATTAATTCATGAAACCATTTTGCTATACTTTATTCAATTTGTATTAGTCTGAATTAATTAATTAATTTATATGTGGTACAACTGGTTCAATATTTTATGTATTTATTTTGCAGTATGATTTATAATTTTTTTACTTTTAAAATAACGTCATTAATTTACGTATTGCATACGGCTAAATTAATCATATTTTCTTATGTCTTATGTTAAGCTCTGCGAACGCTCTGGATATGTAGTAGTAGTAGTAGTAATAGCAGTAGCAGTAGCAGTAGTATACTATTATTTATATCGTCGACACAGGAGACGGTAAAGGCAACAAGCACCAGATGTTATTCGACTACAGAAGGTATATTTGATCGTGCATGAGACAATGAAAACTAAACTGGTATTTTCGTTGTGACTTGGCCCTACCTGTCGCCTCGTCAGACGTGTCGGACGGAGACTTGGTGACTTGGAATGTCACCCACGACTCGTCGTCGTCTTCGTCGCCACTCGACATCTTCTCGATGCGGTCAAAGACAGCCATCTCGGCCGAGCACAGACTCTCGGCCGAGTCGCTGTTGCGCTTGCGGCCCCAACGGAACAGGTTGCTCCAGCTTCCTGAAGACAGAAAGAACACACATGTTCACTTCTTCTTCTATTGCCGTGTCTGTCGCGGGCGTTGGAGATCATGACCTACAAACCGCGCTGTCGTTTGTCATTTTATCAGCGGCGTTCTTGCTATCTTTGTCCTTCAAGCTTGCGTATTATTACTACATTGACTAACGTTCTTATTCTCATTACATGCGTCATCGTGCTGGTATTCACATTTTATTCATGAACTTTCGTTTTGACTTGCCCTTCATCCTGGTGATGTTTTCATTGTATTTCGTTTCAGCCCATGGCAATCGCATGAACCACATATACTTATGTTGCCATAAGAATCACATTTCTGTAGCTTATGTTGTTTTGTGACCGTTTATTCACGATGTGGCAAAAAGGGTATTTTTGTATATAACATGGTACGTCATGTTTTAAAAGTATAATATTTGTTTAGATCAGTAACAAAATGTGGCAAAGGAAATCGAAAATAAACTTATAACTACGGTAGATGGGTTCTTCAAGTAACTTGCAACAATCACGATAAGACACATCGTGTACTGCCCAGACTACAAACCTAGGTCATGTAGAGGCTTAACAGACACGATTTTACATTTACACTTATAATTCTTCAAACCATGAACACAGTACGTTATTGTTATTACTATGCACCTGTTTCGTCAGGCTGTAGTTTTCCCAACGATCCGCTGCTTTTACATTTCTCTGGCGTCGTCTTCACTCGTTCGTCCGTACTGGGGATGGGCGTCATCTGGTCGTATGGCTCCTTCGTTCGGCCGTCGAAGCGATGGATCGGCACGGGCATCAAAGTGGCGTAGTGCCGCACAAACAGCGGCTCAAGGCGGTAACTCTGTCAATTGAAGCATAGAAACCAAAAATGTTACCTGAAATTCATGTCCTTTTTAATCCCCAAGACGATAATTAATTTAAAAGCAAAATCACATATGGAGTTCAAGATCCAGAAAATGAAACATCTGTTGTTTTTTCTTCTCGAGATTAAAACTAGCTCCCAGATACAGTTATATTTGGTTCGACATCAACCAAACAAAACGTTACCATAACATGTGCCCGTGGTACTTCAACATAAGTTGTACGCATCATTAATAAATAAATTATGTTCTACTGCAGCATGTCAATGAATTGTAACACTCAATATCTCGTGAAGATATCTACATGTTTGACGGACCAGTTACGGTGTATTATAAGTAAATGCGTGCGGTAAAACGTGCAGTATGGTTCTATCCACACAATCTGGTTTACGGTTTTTAATGCACTGGTGCTGCAACGTGGTGCACAAGAAATTAAAACTGCCTCTAAAGCTTGTTTAGGTAAATTTTCTTTGAACATTTTAAATTACTAGGACAAGTTAATAGAAAACATATCCGACTAATTGATAATTTAATATAATATTCAGTCATATATCAAAGTTTACGCTAAATGTGACCAATGTGTGTAAATGGCCAAACTATGTAAGTTAACTATAAACATCGCGTCACAACTGCTCACTCACAATGGGGTCTGACGGGTGGTAGACGTTGAACATGCGTCCGCAAAGATTCGTCGGGAGGACTGCCGGACTGTCGGAGTAGTCTGACCCCATCACCTGATTGCCTCGCAGAGCAAGGAACACGGCCAGCGGTGAACCGAGGCAGAAGAAGTTATCCAGCTGCAAAAGGTTGACAGACACCATGGCTTAATCCGTTTCGTTTTGTCATCGATGTAGCGGTCAAACGTAGATTCCTTATTGTATGTCAGGTGTATCTATAGTGAGAGTGTGACTGAATTAAACAACTGACAATTTAGTGTAACTATTTTTCTGAACTGTGTCTGTGAATGATTAGTCCTGGAAACTAAAATTACATTGAAACAGAGCATTTCAGAATGTCAAACACAAATAATACCCAATGCTATATTGACTGTCATACATCGTCACGCTGACATCCAAGTTGGCTACCTTAAACGTCAGTGTTGATTTGTTCTTCTGTTGATTCTTGGCCTTCTTCAGTACCTTCAGCTCCAGTTCACTAACCCTGCAGTCATAGACAATCGTTAGTCGTGATAACAACGTGCTATACATTTGTTTGTTTGGCAGGTGGCATTTGTCACAACAGCTGGTACCCAACATTGAGGAACACTTGATAATGTTGTATTTAAAACAAGACATGTGGGCTTGTAATTTGGTAACCCTAACAAATATGTTTTTGTTTTACTAACTGAGAATGCTGTGTTGCGATCATTATCATGTGTACTGCCACGTAACCATACCAATTTAGGACGTAGTTTTGATTCTACAACATTTAAAGTCGCATGTGCCTACATCAATATTGCGAACAGCCCTAGACAACATATTTGCAGTACTGGATAAGTTAACGTGAAATCAACTCTAATAGATAACAATCAAGCACACCTCTTTCTTGCGGCGTTGAGTTGGTCCGCAAGTGTGTCTGCACCCTCCAGATCTTCACACTGCTCGTTCTGTGAAGACGGAATGTCAGTGAACAACACACCGATGATGAAGACGTCGTTGTACTTCAAATAGGTGCCCATATATGATAAACAATGGTGGCACTGCCTTACAAAAATAATAATAATAATAGCTTCCTTGTGCGTGTCTAAACATACACTCCCACGCAACCACGTACGCACGCACGCACGACGCACGCGCGCGCGCACGCACGCACGCACACGCACACGCACACGCACACGCACACGCACACGCACACACACACACACATTAAGCAATACACCACTAGCAGCATTTAGTATCAATACAGTATTGTTTATTTTAACTCGTTCCCATACCATTAATATTTTTTACATTGAATATGAATCGACAGTAGCGCCACCTGGGGAATGGGTGACTGCTCAATCTTTCAATTGAAACTATATTATAACTTTAATAGCTACCTTCGTTGTGTTTTAATGATACCAAAGATACCAAATATTCAAGGATGTAACCGAGGCATGTGTGAATTATAGCATAGGGGGAAGATGGAAGATAGAGATACTCTCACTTGTCTGCAAGACAGTGTAATAATATGCAGGTGTGCGTGCGTGTGTGCGTGTGTGCGTGCGTGTGTGCGTGTGTGCCTGAGTGCGTCTGTTCGTGTATGCAACAAAACATTAATAATAACTACAATAGCGACCTCGCATTTTCACTACAGACATCAATATGTCATATGTGACGTCATACTTATGACGAAGACACAATGTAAAAGAAACTACTGACATTAGTGCAGAATACTTACAATTATACTAGAGACATACTGGTCGTACTGTTCTGCTGGGTTCCATCCGGTTAATATGTCATACATGATAACACACCCTACAACGACACAACCAGACGTATTCACACACGGTACAAGTCATTGGTTCTCGAATCTTCCTTGCTACAGTAGTTCTGTGTAGATAAATAACTAGCTAAATAAAAACAGTCAGCATTGTCTTCTAACATTTATGAGTTTCAAGAATAACTAAATGGTATATAGATAACAGGTAGAATGTCATAGTCGATATAGTTTTAAAGAGAACGGATGATGTCTTGTGAAAAATGCATTTTCTGTAACATGAATATACATCATGTATGTAGGTGCTTCTTTTTGTATTAAAACTAATTAAGTATATTCGACTCCAGTCTAGATCTTAAAATGTTGGGAAAGCTACTTCCAGAAGCATCTTAATATAAAATGGGCAAGAAAAGAGGAAGGCATTGACAGTATACAGCCCGTACCAGATACTATGTCAGGATCAACTGCACTTCAACTCTCTTTAGGAGAGATACAGAAGGCCAGAAGGCTGTTAGAGCTATGAAATCAAGAAAAGTGCCTGGCGCATATTGCGTTATTACAGAAGTCCTGGAAGCAGCTGGAGACAAAATGGCTGAGAAATTATGCAATAACAGTGTGGCATCAGAAAGGTTAACCATAGATTGGTGCAGAAGTATCATCAACCCTATACACAAGAAAAAGATGCAAGTTAACAACCTCAAATATAGAGCAACTTCCTTAATTGCTAAAGTGTTGTGTAAGATGATACTTAAACGAATAGATGACACCATCGAAGCACATCTGTCAAAACAACAGTTCCGATTTAGAAAAAAACGAACAATAGATATCAACTTCATAGTGCGCCAGATCATGACAAAGGCAAGTGAACTCCACTGCTCGTCAATGTCGTGGACTTCAAGGCTGCTTTTGACATCATTTGAAGAGATGCATTATGAAAAATACTTAGACATATTGGGGTGGATCCCAACATGACAACACGGATTGAAGCCATGTATGACAATGCTGAAGGTGCAGTCATCGTCGACGGACAATTAACAGAATGGTTTTACTGTTTGCTTTCACCTCTCCTATTGTTTTTATTTTTATAGGTCGTCATGGCTGACCTGAAAGTTTATGCAAACAACTCAAACTAAATACCAATTTGACATCAGATGACAGATGACACAATGCTAATTACAACCGTGATTGATAAGCTACAACTTGCCACTGAATAGCTTAAAGCTGCCTGTAATAAATCAACTTATCCATAGGTCTTCACCTCATCAGACAAGCATAGCATCATGGAAGACGAAGAACTCTTGTCTGTGAGAGAATTCTGTTTATTGAGCCCTCGTACTGCCTATAGCAATATATGGTGCAGACATTACGATCCTAGGATATAAGGCTCTTGACGTTTTATAAATGCGTTACCTGTTAGAAGTATTACAAGGGCAGACAGAAGGCGAAACAGCCAGATCAAAGAAGAGACGTTCACCTCTGAATCTACATCAGATGTCATCAGACATAGAAGGCTCCGGTGGTTTGGACATGTGTGTCGTATGCCAAGCGAATGCATAATTAAAACAGCCGACAAAGAAGATTTCTGAGGACCAAGAAAAAGAGGAAACCCACGACAGAAAAGAAGCGATCAAGTCAGGCAAGATACTGGACTCCCACTGCTAACAGCAGAGTGGTGTTTTCTAGACAGGAGCAATGTGTGGTGTGAGCTCCAGGAGGTCACAGAAGGGTCAGACTGGCCTATGCAATTAAGTCAAGTAAATTAACCATATTAATAAATAATATTACTAATATTTAGTAATTGCTGATGTCATCAAATCTGTCAAAATTTAAATGTGTCTGAAAAATAGTGTAAATACCTAGTGAATGAGCAATAATGGACACTTTCCCGCCTTTGTCTTCAAAGTATGGGTGTCTGGCACAGAACATTGCATAGAGTCGATTCAACTCCTTCTGAAGTCCTCGAGTTATCTGCAGCATAAGACATACGTTACTCAACGTTCGACAAACTAAAATATAACCCAACCTCAGCCTAGGTATGAACGGTATGCACCAGTCCGTAGTACCATCTACTATAATTAGCTCAAATTTAATAATTCCTTCCAATGTTATGTAATAAGGACACAGGACTGTCAATTACGTCTATGTTTGCATATAAAGAAAATATTATTAATTGTGACTTACAAGATCATTATGAAATAATAGTTCAGACGTAGATGTCTCGAGTATATGGTCACAATTCATGGGGTCACCCACACTTCATGAAACTGTTGTTCTAGCCCATATAAATATATGCACATGAGTATTAGTAATGTGGTGATCTAATGACTAAGTCTGGACATTAAAGGAGATGGCTAAATACAAGATGATGCCTTCCCAGAATGCCAGGTCTACATAAATACTTTCACTGTGATCCCTGAGGTGTCGATCAACAATCAACTTCACATTACAAGATCTGTAGTTTTAGCTTAGATGAAATCCTTCCAACATTAGAAACTGATCAATTATTACTGATGACATGACCGATATAATTAGTAGTAATAAACTAATTATAAAGTATACAACACTCACAAGAAATTGTCTTTTATATGCAAAACAGTCAAGACAAACAAAGCACATCAAGACGTAACCAATGGTTTGTGTGGTAAGACAGGAGATGATACCTCTGCTCGGTAGAGTGGACTGGAGTAATACAAGATGTCCAAGGCAGTGCTGTTGAGCATTGATCGGAGACCTTTTAATTTGTTTGGCGTGATGGAGTCGACCATTCCTGTCAACAAGACAACAATTCTATACATAAGGAAATAGCACGTTGTCATTATGTGATAGATATCCTATAGATATCCTATATTATACATTCACAAAGCAGCAGCACCTAATTCACATCATATCTCACTTAAACCTCTTAAGATTATGGTTTTGTAGACGAAACAATTTAAAGAATTGTGACATCTTTGGACTTTACAACTATAGACTTCCTCATTTACACTATGCAAAAACATTATCAAACTTCATTGTTAGACCAACTAAAAAACATTCCTATCTAAATGTATATTCAGTGCCATTCTGTATGTGACGCAACGCTAAAATGTAAATATATCCACTGCCGTTTGTCACAATATACTCCATGG
>JAODUO010000057.1:410000-525000 GCA_025642075.2 Ridgeia piscesae | reverse complement strand
CTTCTATTCAAATGTCCCCAATAATTTTGCTTTCACTTCAGTTATGGCGCGGGATGCAAGAGATAAGGGTCGGATCTGGCTAGCGTACAGACTAGCTCACGCTTCGCTGTGGATGTCTCTCTTCGGAATCGCCGTGAACATTTTGGTCGTTGTGACAGTGCTAGGCGTCCTCACGGAGCAACAGAGAACTGCTTGAACGGTGAGTCTGGGACGGATATCTGTGTTGGCAGCACGTGACCTTGTCATGCATTCCAGTAACTTGCACGAATACAATAGCGTCATTCTGTTCATAGTGTTTGCAACGCGATGTAACTAACTTGTTGCCATAATCGTAGTCTGTCTGTCTGTCTGTCTGTCTGTCTGTCTGTCTGTCTGTCTGCCTGTCTGTCTGTCTGTCTGTCTGTCTGTCTGTCTGCCTGTCTGTCTATTTATCTTAACCCAGTACCAAGCTAACGGTTCTTTCCTAAGCACATAACGTCAACTGGGGCAATAACCACATGATCAGAACAGTTTGTTGGCAGACAGATTAAGAAACCTTTCACAGGCACGGGACAGAAACTACGCTGAAACGGAAACTCTTCTGCCATTTCTAACTATTATGCTTTTTATCCTCTTGGTGGCGCTACGTCAGGACACGTGACGCAGCCATATCCGGTACGCACGCGCGTCAGAAACAATGTACGACAAGATGGAGTTCGCGCTATAACATCATGGCACTCCTCGCTAATAAAGATGCCAGGTGCACAATGTCAACCTAATTACAATACACAATCACATGCGCGCGTCTCCTGGTAAAGGTAAACTACAATTAGACAGGTGTATCTATTAGAAAACAACATTCCACTGATCTAAGCACGTGAGTCAAGAGCTCACGCGTCGTTGCGCTGTGTACAACAGCCTCAGCGATCTTCCAGCCAATATTTGCCTCACGATGTTCCTGTCTTTAACCCAAATGGTAGCTAATGTGTCCGCTAAATATGCTGCTGGCTGACATATAAACACGAGTGAAGGCTTGAGTTAATTTTCAGATGCCGAACGGACACAAGCAAGTGGCACCGACGCACAGCACCTCACCGTGCCCACCTCACCGGACCGACCAGACACCGCCGTGCAACGAGCCCTCGCTACACGCCTGGGTGGAACAGTTGGACGCGCAACAAGCCTGCATCCATGAGCCGATGCCCTCGTACAAGGCGCTCAGGCCCGGTTACCCTCAGCCGTCATATCCGTACGATCCCACTCTGTCAGAGATCATCAATGAAGGAACCGTGCAGCAGGTCCAGGGCGGATCCATCGTCGTCTACACAACAGCCTTCAACCGTCCCCCGGACTACATGCTGCTGTCGCTCATCCACTTCATGTGCATGAACCCGATCACGGGCGCCGTCGCCATCTTTCTCTCCGGTGAGGTCGGTCACATCTGTCGTAGGGTCGATCCATGAGACGTATAGTCTCTATCAATGTCCGAAAACCGTGCAAGTGTCTAATTAGGCCCCTATGGGTGGTTTATATTTAACTCGTATATCTTCACTCTGCTACTTCTTTAATAGTTGCCTTAACAATATTCCTGCCCAGTTCTTCTTCCTCGATGTTCCTTTCACTTTGTAGCTACACAGACGCGATACAACTCGCAATATTGCACTGTTCTTGCTGCAGTTGCTGACAACCCCTCCCAGCTGCCAAGATGTTGTGATAAAAAATCCCATTGATGGATTTTTGTTACGCAATTATCTTTTATAAATCATACATATAGATGTGTATTTACCAAATATCCCCGTAGCTGTGGCAATGTTTTAACCTGTGGACACGATACTTCTCTACGCCATTTACATACGTATACAAAATAAGCATGTAACGTATATGATACATGTGCACATCAACATTAATTTCCGGGGGTATAACTCCTATCTCGTGTAATTAATATGGCTTTATAAATAATGCTATTCAAATACACACGACTGCACATTAATTCCCGATGAGAAAAAATATCGAGGAGTGTGAAGATTCTATTTTAAATGATGTTGCAAATGTTCTCTATCGCACATATAATATCTATATAAAACATGGCGCATATGGTATATATGCCGTGATATACATCCTAAATTGAGAGCTAAATTATTCTTAGTTATATATAAATGATTGTAATGATGACGTACCAAGCAAAGTACTGAAATTTACATACGACACAAATGTTCAGAACGGTTGAAACAGATGTGTATAAACACACTTTACTCGATGATCTAACCAAATTAGTGAAATGGTCTTAGAAGCAAATGTTATTTAATTTTGGGAAGTGCAAATGCATCCTTATCCACGTAGGACATGGAAAATGTGAACGCTGAATATAATGTTTTCATTAACTGGTGTCTGTTCAACCAAAAGAACTCACAGTGACTTTCGTGCATGCTGATATGGATATGTGTAAAATATTGTAAAGCCTTAATTAATTGTTTAGATCTATTTATTTTAATGTTTTAAACTATTTATTATTTTTAGTCAAATAATGTTTAGTCAAATAATGACATAACATATGTTTTAATGTTTTAAATTATTTTAATTAGTTTTATAGATACATATATATTCTCTACATTACAATTTATATTTACGCTAATGTCGTAAATTATATATTATTTGAATCTATTTTAACAAATATACTTTGCATGTTTTATGTACCCATTTCAATCTCTATGATATGAAATAAACTATTATTATTATTATTATATTATTATAATTAAAGAGACTCTATTAGGTACAACTGTAAAACAAAGACTGCGGCCATTAAAGTTGCAGAGCAATGTGGGCTTGCTGCTTCAAAGGGTAACTAAATATTAGGGTTAATTAGGAGAAATATCATATATCAGGGGAAACAGCTAATTGTACAAACCGACAGTTGGGCCACATTTGGAATAGTGTATACAAACATGGAGGCCACATTGTAAGGACATAGATCAGCTAGAAAGAGTGCATCGAAGAACAACTCAGTTGATTCGTGAACTGAACTATTTTTGTTTATGAAATTAATTAATATGTAGTTTAACGATATTAGAGACTAGAAGATTAAGATGGAATAAAACAGAAGGTTTTTAACATAATGAAAGGACGTTGAACTGAAACATGGAAGTAAAACCAGACCGCACAATGCATCACTACTCAAGGAGCCGTGCGGAATTATACCGCATCATACTCTCCATGCCTGGCAAAGGGCAATAAATGAAAGGAACAACTTAAATGACGATTGTTTTGATGCTAGTAGTATTAATATGTTAACAAATACCACCGACAGGTTTCTGGCGAGGACGATAAGCCAAAGTCTGCCTTGCCCGCACGGCGTCTAGAGCTTGTAGCTCTAGACGGCGATGTTGTTAAATGTTGTTAAACCTAGTTAAAACTGCTCGTGTGCAGCTCGTACATTGTCATTGGTGTCACTACGGTTGCAGTTTCTTCGCTGCGTGCGTCTGACAGGGGAGACATAGCTCGCGCCCGGCGCCTCGGCGTCTATTCATTGTGGGTCTCATCCACCGTCATATTCGCCTTCTTCGTCATCAGCGTCGTCTGCATGGTGCTCTACGTGGAGATGCAGGGAGGCGAACCCGTCGGTGGGTCGTAAACACACCGCGCCATAACCCGAGCGGCTGAACTATCGAGGCCGAAAAAATGGGCCGCTGAATGTTACATCACACTAACCGTGCGACCGGTTGAAAACATTCGAGTGCCTAGCACTCGGGTTCAGACCATTCGTTGTGACACATGTTGTGCAATTTCACCTGTGACATGTGTTTGGCGTGACTTTAACTACCTAAGATGCATGAACAATAAAAACGAATTTAGACATTTTAGGCCTGACTTATGGTGTATTTTCAATATTATTAATATCAGCAATGTATTAGTCGTTTGTAACATCTGCAAAAGAATACTTTTAATATTGATACCGTGTAACATCCGCCCCTTCAAGAAATATTATTAATGATAATAGTCAGGTAACTTCCATAGCGCCTAGATCCTGGGACGTAATGGTGGGTTGCTGTCAGATAAGCTTTGGTCACACTCAAAATTAATGTGTAGTCTTTATATTGTCAAGTGTGATGATTAACAAAACTTCAGTATCTTAACGTGTGGAGATACACAACGTGATTGCATAAACTAGAATAACTCATGATTTTTTTAAAGAAAGTATATATAATTATATAGAGCCTAACATGAACAGTACTTAGTAACTACTATTTGTCACTTTGGCATTTGGTGTCATTCAGTAAAGTACGCCGTTGCAAGATGGCGGTCGCCAGATCCCAGCAAAGGAACCCGGCAGACATGTTTTGTTTTAATAAAATAATAATAATAATAATAATAACATTGCATATTATGCGAAAAATATTGATATGGTGTTGCGGAAAGCGACACAATCGGCATAGTAGTTTACTGTAACTTAACTATATATCTACAAGAGTGACGGTGTCAGGGTGCAACCTTAAGATGCATTTAAAAAATAATAATTTGATGATGTCTATCTCATGTCAAATACATTTTGTACTAAACAAAGGAAACCCATCTACTAGCCATTCAACATGATAATTCGTTTGTGCAAACCTTTCGAAACCAATAAAAAAAAATCCAAATAAATGTTTGATGAAATCACCAGACACCTTTTTATAAGATCCAATAGTGAGACTATCTTCTTGTCTGACATTTAAGTTGGTCAAGAAGGACATTCACTGATTCATTACATCGCTTTTTATGTAAGCGTTCAGGTATATTACGAACTTTCGTTAGGTTCGACATTACTGCTTAAAATTACAATAATGATATAGTTTAACTTTCACAACAAAACCTGCCCCGTTAAAACGTACGAAAAACCACTGCCGAAGAGAAGCTAACTGTAATGTTGGACTGTCACAATGACGTCACAGAGGTATGTTCCCGAAAATCAAAAGTCGACCATCTTTGTTGGAGCCGGTATCACATTGAGGAAACGAGGCGAATAAACCGGAAGATGCGTCATACGAATGCGAGTGATTGACGCAGTATGTATGAACGACCACATCCAGTGTACATACGACGAGGCACGGATTACCGCCTGCCATATAACGACGTCAGGTCGGTTACACCACCACTGTCACCACCGCCACCGCCACCGCCACCGCCACCGCCATCGCCCCCTAGGGAACCGCCAAGGCCGCCCAGCCCTAAGCCTCCTATTCTCCGCAAGGAATACCGTTCGAATGAGAAACCAAACAGTTATATATTCGTAGCGTTCCTAACTGTACTGTTCAGTCCTTTCTACGGATGGTTGTCATTGACGTTGTCACGTAAGTGTCATTCGTAGGACTGCGTCACGTAAACCGAACTCACTGCAACTCATCCAGTTCTATTTCGCTGCTCTGGCGGTGTTTGGAACGTTCTTAAAAACAGTTCGTAACTTTGACACTGCTTCAAATTTGACTATGGTCCCATGCTCGTAGACGAGGCGGTGTTTCAACAGAAATTCTCAACTGTAGCAATGTTTCAAACTGTATACGTGACTTGATATTCTAACCTGTGAAAATAGTTCCAAATGCGGGCATGATTTGGTGTTCGTGATGTGATGTGTCAAATTGTGGATATGACCTGATGTTAATAATAATAATAATAAAATTATATACTTTAATAATGAACCATCAACTGCCCCGTTCAGGGGTGTTTACAATTTCGACTATTCGTAAATATAGCATTTTTCAAACTGTAAACACGACTCGATGTTCTCAGCTATGAAAACGTTGTAAACCGGGAACTTGATTCGATGTCAACAGCAGTGGCAATGTTTCAACTGCGTCATTGTTTAAATCTCCAGATATGACTCAATGTTCGCAGCTGTGGCAACATTTCAAATTGTGGGCTACTTCAAACTGCTGACAGTTGCGGTAATGTTTCCAAACTGCTGACAGCTGTGGTAATTGTTTCAACTAGCTGAAGGTTGTGGAGGTATTTCAAGCTGTTGACTGTGGGGATGGGTGTTTAAAGATGGTGACAGCAGTGATCTTGTTTCCAACTGCTGACATTTGTGGAGATGTTTCAAGCTGCTGGCCGATAGCTGACAGCTGTGGAGACCCGTCTAACCTGTGACAGTTGTGGGTGTTCCAGTGAAGTCAATAGCGGCGCGTGAATGTCACAACTTGGAGAAAGCGAATGAGCTCGGTGATTACTCTCTCTTGATCTCCATCATCGGATTGACTGTAACCATCTCAGTGTTAATTGTCGTAATGGTGCTGTGCGTCACAGGCGTCCAATGCTAGGGACTTCCAGGTGCGTTATTTACGCTACATCCTGTGTAAAAGCAAATCGTTTTCCTCCGGTTCTTTCCTCAATTTCGAGTGACTCACTGTACGAATATACTGAAGAAATGTAGCAGTGTTGCATAAACTAAATAAAATTCATGT
This sequence comes from Ridgeia piscesae, assembly GCA_025642075.2. Lineage (NCBI taxonomy): Eukaryota > Metazoa > Annelida > Polychaeta > Sabellida > Siboglinidae > Ridgeia > Ridgeia piscesae. Next base: position 518,590 of record JAODUO010000057.1, on the reverse strand, counting down.
AAACAGACGTGAAGTGATAGAGTTGCAGACATGACACGCGTATGCGCCACAGAAATGAACACGTGCGCCGTATAAGTTGACTATATTATCGCTACGTCTAATTTCATTCTGTTAGCATCGCTTAGTAGACTCGCGAAAAGAGTCTAGTCAATTACGATTTGCTTGTCACCATCAGACGGCGAAACTGATCCGATCCAAGTGTCACGTCTTGCGCCACTTAGTTGCTTTATTCCAACTGAAGTCGTGTTGATGGTTTGTGATAAATGCGTCACAACGGCAATTAAGGTAAACATAATTCATCCGGTGAGCAATAAAAGATGGCATGACATTCGCTAAATGTATTCATATTAAAGATGAATGGATGTCGTAGCCACCTGCTATTGTATCATACTATAGAGAAAATCGAAACATTCGTTTCTTATTATTAACTTGCATATATCTTCTTCACGCAATGGGTGGATGAGTAACGAATGCATGGAGAATGTTAAAAGCTGTACATGTTATAAACTAACACAATTGTATGTCTGTACAGCGTGGTTGCTATGACAACAGTATACGTCATCCGAAGACGCCATTTGTAGATGTGAAAGTCCCTGAATGATCGCGCTTATATGCGACAGCATTTGGTAAGGTATTATGACTAACATAAACCCTATCGACATTAAACAATGTCATGCTCATAATGCATGTATTTGCAAACTAAAAACGAAACGAAAGGCAATGTTTCAGTGGAATTACCGAACAAAAATGAACACGAACTAACCAGTTGCAACTACAAACATATTTGTGGTGTCAGTGGTTTGCTCGGGATGTGATTTCGAAGTGGAAAATGCTACCGAAACTCCGATATCCTGGAGGTCGACATATTACTCGTAACGCGGTGGCCGTAGTCGCAATACTGTCGCTAAGAATGAAATGTTATTGTAAAGTGTGACTGCAGTTGCAAATAGTCAGTACTAACTCTTTTGGATGTGGTCATTCAATGTAACCGAACCATCATATGAATCGAACCAGTCAACTCCTACGTTAGCTATATGGATTCAAGCCATCTAGTAACCGTTATAACGGTAACAATGTAATTGCCCTTACAGGGATAAATAACGTTTTATTGTATTGTATTGTATTGTATTGTATTGTATTGTATTGTATTGTATTGTATTGTATTGTATTGTATTGTATTGTATTGTGTCACTGAAAAGTGTCGCACTGGCCAGTAAGTGACATATCTGTGAGCCTGACAAATGAAACCACGCAACCAACGTTGAAGTTGACTGGTTCGCTTTATATGATGGTTTGGTTTACCCAAGGCGTTACATTTTGTTTCACTTTAGTAGTAGTAGTAGTAGTAGTAGTAGTAGTAGTAGTAGTAGTAGTAGTAGTAGTAGTAGTAGCAGCAGCAGCAGCAGAGAGAGCAGCAGCAGTAGTAGTAGTAGTAGTAGGCAGCAGCAGCAGCAGAAGCAGTAGTAGTAGTAGTAGTAGAGCGCGCGCGCGCCGTGAGATAGTAGTGGTAATATAACAGCATTTATCTGCGCCATAAATCTGGCAGTTAAAACCATTCGGTGGCGCAGTACAGAAATATTAAAAATTCCTGTAAACAAGCTAAAATAGAAATGAAGTTGTAAAATAAGTTAAAACAATAATAAATAAATAATTATAAAAAATTGTTGATAAATAGTACATATTAAAATGTTCAGATTGTATAAATGCCAAAATACATGCTAAAATGTTATGTTATGTTAATGTGTTACCTGTATGTATGATTTAAAAACAACGTACTTTGGCTCTGGTATAATTGGCATGCACCATTGCACGACACGACATAACTCCAACTATAACACATTAGATTCGTGTAGCTTATTCCCAGGCGGCGAGTAGACTGTCAAGGGAGATCAGGTGATAAATGTGTGAACATATTGACTCTTTCTTTGGCATGACAATTTAACAAATTCTGTCTCAATCAAGTACACACAATTAATCCCGGTAAAACTTACAATATTCCCATGTCGGTGGCAATTTGTTTCACTTACGAATGCATTAAATACATTCAAAATATTTACAAATAAAACTGTCTCACAAACTACTAATTTGATGCTTCAACCAGATATCGTCGACCGGATCCAACTCACGGTAGCAGGTGTAAACACATTGCCGATAATCCGAAGGACACGTCATGAACGTAAGTGTGTCAGCCTCCACCAGAATACATCGCAGTGCTCATTAGGTAAAGGCAGATGAGCACTGTTATATCGATTATTTATAATACAGGACAAAAGCGATGTTCACATATTCAATTGAGTTCTGTATCGCTATCAGAAAACGATACACGAGGAACATAGTTCAGCGTAACATAGACACACATTGCAATATTTACTATTAGTGCTTTAAGCCATCCTCGGATGTGTTGCCAACATTGCTTTCTGTGGAACATTGGTTGATGTCGGTTCAATATGCCACACAAGGGGAACCAATATAACGTCGTATTTGCCTGTTTCATATCATAAACATTGTACTGCGTAAAATGTCAACGTCAAATTGGCATAATAAACACGAACGTACAGACGCGCCGTGCGAGATAATAACTATCCGACGAATCAATCTGGCAATGCTGCGAAATACACTGATTACTGCCGGTGCAATATGAGCCACGCTAACTGGGAACTTCCGTTCTCGGCAGTGACCTTAGCTCAACACATCCGCCAGCACGTAAAGGAATGCCACCTACGGCATTCCGCTCTCGGCGTTGTCGCCCTCAGTCGTGTAATGAAACTGCGCATACGGGCGTAGAATTATTGGTAACAGTATTCGTTAATATATCGGGAAATGCCAATAACATCGACATATCGTAACCCAAAGCAAGATCCTAAGAAGCAGTTTAAACTGTTTACACCAAGGTGTTCTTACGAAGGTTACTCCTTGCAATATGTACGAAAATTTGCATCAAAGAAACGGAATTATCATTATTATTTTCAAAAGACACGCACCTGCAGTGATACCATAAGACCGCCAGAGAAAGCAAGATCAAGATACGATGAAACAAATCATCCATTGAAGATGCAATGTGCGATAAGTATCTATCCATAACGACCACAAACTTTCATTATGCATATCAAAGTTAAAGTATATCTTTACCTGTAAAATATATGTTTATTTGTGTTTTCATCTCCGTGATCCGAAAAAGGAAAATCAACAATAAACCGAGACGAGAGTAAAGTTCTACGATCTGCCCCACATACACGATGACGACATTCGTTATTAGCACTGATGAAGTTAATGTGTCACATTCGATGATAGTCCTTACATGTAAAGCTACAGCCTGACTTCCATGTGCAAAATGAAAGCTTGTGATGTGTAGACAAAATATCCTGAGAAATGTCCAGCAACCATAAGAATGTATCGCTCAAGCGATGTCACCGAGAACCGGTAAACTGACTGTCGTATTTTTGTTGCTGGCTGTTCCCAGGAGTACAACGCGATGCAGTACCACCGGGCAGGAGGGGACTACATGATGCGCAACCCTCCCCTACCACTCCCGCTGAGAATTTACGATGACCCCGAGAGCTTCTTTCTCGTCGCTCTCGTAACCTTCTTCCTCAACCCGCTGTTTGGCTTCATCGCCTGCTGCTTATCGTGTACGTTAGATAAGCGTGGGTCACACCCGCAACATATCAAGGAAATGTAGACAGAGCGTATATGGCATAGGGTCTGGACTGTGGAATAACTGTGAAATTATAAATAAGCTGTGTCCTTTTGATTCGCTGACTCTCTGGTACCGGTTGATCTTTATAAAATTAGATGTCAGTATTGTTAGTATTAGTAGCACTGCTCATTCACTAGTCAGCAGTCACGTACAAAGTGATCTTGTATATCAATGCAAACCGTCAGTTTTCTTTCACTTACGGTCGTTTGTTTCCTAAAATGTCAAATAACTCGGATGATTTGAGACAGGAGATAAACTATGAATGTCATCGCAAATGCGACCACGGGCATATACATTGACTGTGGCAAATTAAGATAAACATTCGTAGAGTTTATTACTCTCCTGTATGTCAACAACCGTCCATGCGTCTCAGTCACACTTTGTTGTTAAGTGGAGGTAGTCAGTGCAACACACACATACCCACACACACCACACACACCACACACACACACAACACACACACACGCACACCCCACACACGCACACACGCCACACCCCACACACGCACACGACACACGCACACACGCCCACGCGCCCACGCACGCACGACACGCGCACACGCGCACACGCGCACACGCGCACACGCGCACACGCACACACGCACACACGCACACACACACACACACACACACACACACACACACACACACACACACACACACACACACACACACACATGCACAGCTCCGCGAATATTGTATACATTGAACTATTCAGAAGTTGTTTATGTTCGTTAGAAAATAGTGTATACGGTAAGTGTGACATGATACATGGTGTTTAGCACTTAAGACAATACGTTTCGTAAACCTAGCGGTGTAACGTCTTCCCTTCGCCGACGTCAGTCTGTCTCCTCTTTCAGTGACGTCAATAGATGCTCGCAAGTCTGGCTACAAGAAGAAGGCGCATCTGTTCGGCGTTCTCTCGCTGTACGTTGTCGTCGCCGGCATCACCCTGTTCGTCGTCATCCTAGTGCTGGTGCTACTGCTGATGAGGGCCAAGGCGATTCCACACAAACTTGTCTTGTGGTAGGCAATGAAACGGCGATTCCGGCGAATTGAGATATGACACTAATCTACACCGAGCACCACCACTGTATAACAGCAATGGGTGTGTTTCTTCCGAATGTGATTAGACACACAAAAGCCTGATATACGCCATTACCTTATTGCTAGGCTATACAAAAAGTCATCCCTTTTAACTGCTACGACGCGTTGTGAGGTTTCCATACAGGTAGTGCTTCGTAACTGAAATGCTTGCGAAGATGCATGATGTAAATATGCTGGCTGAAATTGCTGGCAGTCAGAACGGCCATTCGGGACGTTTCCGAGAATATCGACAAAAGTAAATCACACAGTCCGTTTCAGACAGTAAACTACCAACTCCTTTGAAGGCAGCAATCGTGTCATTTAATTTACCCCCTACAGAGAAGCAGTGTCAGTTACAGACACTGGACATTATTCACAATAGAACTGCTTCAAAAAGAGGTGCACCAATGCTAGGCGGTGATGGTCTAGCAAATGCTAGAAAACAGCGATGCACTGACACCGAACGGGGACATTTCTGGTGTAGCCCTAGGTTGCTTTCCACTATGCACGTTTTGTTCATAAAGGATAGTGTACTTTCACAATATTAACATACTAGCTGTTTGCGTGTGTTGTTACACCAGTGTTGACGTCACTGTGGAACGTTTTTGTTATGTAATGTTCAAAAGCTGTTGTGACTGGAGAATTGCAGCATTAATTATTGGCCTGGCGTTCTAACGTCAGGATATTATAAACACAAAATTCTGCTTCAAGCTTCACATAATACTTTAAACCAAATATGTCATACAGTTGATATATTAGTATATACATATATATATATATATATATATATATATATATATATATATATATATATATACATGTGTGTGTATTATATATATATATATATATATTATATATATATTATATATATATTATAATTATTTATATGATATCAAATTTACCATGATTATATACTGTTTAACTTCTTATGATGCCATATACGTTTTATTGTGATATGTGTACGCCCCTATGAATGGGCTTGTCCCGCGGTGATACGGCGCTCTATAAGTGCCAGAAATAATCATAGTAATGATAATAACAGCAAATGAGTCAGTCAGTCTGATTTTAGGCCGCTTGCTCAAAGGGCTGTTAAACACGAAACATTCACAGCGCTACGTCGCCAATGTGAATACCTTCCTTTTTGAACGGCAATACCAGCAACACACATAAACTGTTCATCTGCCAGATACCCGTGTCCATGTGAAATACGAATACTGACCGCAACAACAATAGTAGCGCAGCGTAGACCAACATGTCTACTACGCGGAAGTGTGTACGCACAGGTAATGTGCGTAGATTTCACATATAAATAATTAACCTGCCACGACAGAAGGCGCGAAGCGGTTAATTAAGTGGAGGATTCCCCTCGGAGTCACCGCGGCACGAGGTGTCACGTTAGACGTAAGGCCTAATGATACACCACCCGTGGACTGTGTATTATTCCCGTGGACTGTGTGGTATTGCCGTGGACTGTGTGGTATTGCCGTGGACTGTGTGGTATTGTCGTGGACTGTGTGGTATTGCCGTGGACTGTGTGGTATTGCCGTGGACTGTGTGGTATTGCCGTGGACTGTGTGGTATTGCCGTGGACTGTGTGGTATTACCGTGGACTGTGTGGTATTACCGTGGACTGTTTGGTATTACCGTGGACTGTGTGGTATTGCCGTGGACTGTGTGGTATTGCCGTGGACTGTGTGGTATTGTGGGGAAACTCACCAAACGCTGTTTATCACATCGCATCAAAACACTCTAAAGGGTCAAGTGAAATGTACCTGGTCGCAGAAAACACGATGCCATGTCCAAGGTTATGTATACAATTACAAGCCACATGAAAACCAACCTATCACATTTATACTCGAGCTTTTGGAGCCATACATTTCGTAAACAATGACAGTCAACACATTTTTTTCAGTTCGTTTTCCGAGTTCAATCAGTAGGAAATTAAGTATGATTGATATTAGCTATTTGCTATATCTATATACAAAGACTCATTGTTCGACAATCTGTCATATGTGATTAGATCCACATGTGAGAGCTTCAAAAGAAACACCAAACAAAATTGGTACAAAGCCTATACGTATCTAATAGAACTGTAATAACCCCGCGTACCGCGACCATTTACTGGCGAGTACAATGTTTGTCCTCGGTAATCTTTAGAAAATGATTGTTGAAACACTGAAAATGTCTCACACTTGCTACATTTTACACGAAGCTTCGAAGATGAAACCACGAGCCTAAGATACTTAAACGCTTAAGTGATTAACCTGACTGCTTGTTCGTGGATCGATACCACTGACAAACATGAACGTCGACTACTGTCAGTGGGACTCAGTATTAAAACACTTTTACCATAAGAACGCATTGTTCGCAAAGGTTCCGCTTTGTCTACGGCTGTTGGTCGTCCGTGCTGTGTAAAGTCCGTATAAAGCCGATATGTAACTTAGAAGATCCAATAACAGTTTAACACAGCCACCGTGGGAAATGCTTTGTAAAGAACAGGAGCAACATACTTCCTGACAGAGGCATTGCAGCCGACCGACCCTATTCCGTGTATCGAACCAGTGCCACCAACATCATCAGGAAATACAATCCCATAGAGAGATGTCCTGTCTAACAAAACGATACATTAACCATGCCTAGTCTAAGCGCGTGTGTCAACTAACATTTATCAATCGCTGAAGCTAAAATAGCTTAAACACAGCTGTGTGTGTGTGTGTGTGTGTGTGTGTGTGTGTGTGTGTGTGTGTGTGTGTGTGTGTGTGTGTGTGTGTGTGTGTGTGTGTGTGTGTGTGTGTGTGTGTGTGTGTGTGTGTGTGTGTGTGTGTGTGTGTGTGTGTGTGTGTGTGTGTGTGTGTGTGTGTGTGTGTGTGTGTGTGTGTGTGTGTGTGTGTGTGTGTGTGTGTGTGTGTGTGTATGTGTGTATGTATGTGTGTATGTATATGTGTGTATGTATATGTGTGTGTATGTGTGTATGTATATATGTATATATATATATATATATATGTGTGTGTGTATATGTATATATATATATATATATATATATATATATATATGTGTGTGTGTGTTTGCGTGTTTGTATGCGTGTGTATCGAATCAGGTATCTTGACGTCCAGATTTTTAGATTTGTAATTTTAAGTAAGATGCATAATCATTTCAATACGAAGGTGAATACTTTGTTAACGGCTGGCTTCAGCTGAAGTTAATTCGATCATTTAATTAACCGGATAAGATGCGAATGTAAACAACGTTATGTTGTCAATACGCGTTAATTAACTGAATTTGCAGCTCAGATGTTTTATACACAAGATGAACGGAATGTACGAAAACATTCGTAGTCAGTATCTTGTCTCGATGCATATCATCACACGCGAGAACTGCCGGCGTGGCCCGTGCTGGTGGTGTTATCATCACATTCAAACGTGACGCTAGCTAATATGTAATTGCATACAAATCGTTCTGAGGTGTCGCACTACATTATATTTGTATGCAATGTCAGGTAGTTACCGATGTACCGAAATCCAACGATACCTGAGTGGTAACGCGGCGAGTTTTGATCAAGGGGCCAACGTACCGGATTCCCTGCCCACCTAGATAAGGTGGTCTGGTGTACGTCAACAGAAACACACCCGCAGCTACACGTGGTCCGCTTTCGGGTACAGATCACGTTACTATACTGATGTATCAACTTCGGGATATTGCCTTTCATGTTGAAGTGTAGATAAACATGCTCGACTTATGACACTTGGTACCTCGGCATGTGTATGTTTTTGCCGTGGATTTAATTTAACACAACAACAAGTTTGTGTTCCGTGTGTGTGATTGTGGACACGTCCTGGAGAAACACCATTGCAGCAGTACAAACAGTCAACTGACTTGTACTTAATAGCAATTGGCATTGCATTGTCGTCACTGGCGTGCGTCCCCAACGTACTGGACAAAGACTGTTTTGTCACATGAGATAGGGGTGCTGTTTTAATGCTAAATTACGCACGAAAGGGAACTACAATTGTTTGGTATTTCAAGTATAATATTTGGCACACACTGCCTATCATTTCACATAGATCTCGCTACTAGGAGGTCCTGTTACTGCTGACCATCTGACACGTAACTTCGAGAGGGTCCACCAGGGTTATTGCTGTCTCATCCTCACCAACAGCTTGTAACGGTTGTTGTTATAGTAACTGATAATACAAAATGCAATATTCAAAGCGGTTTATAAAACACCATCATGACAACAAAAAAGCCTACTTGCCTACTACTACAATTGTGGTCGTCAAACCACAAATAATACGTTACGGAATGGAATGTACACCAACACACAATCAATCATACTAAGTCTGGTTCCATGAAAGGTCAGAGATGTCACTAAAAAGCGGCATTGACAAAGAAACAAATAACAACATCTCCCTATTTGGTTTGCGTATGACGGTTCTAAACAGTCCAGACGAGGGCAGAATGACGGCACGGCTGGCATTTTTAATATTCCATCAAATTTGATAAAATATCTAACTTTTATACATATGTATTGTTTTAGTATATGCATCAATATTTACTTATCCGTGTTGTATGTGGTACGAATGTAAACAGAGTAATAATTATTTAACATTTTTTTATTTATAGTGTTTAATTTAGTTTTAGTAATGACTAATTTAACGTGATCTTTTTTATCTGAATCGTTATTTTTACATATTTTTATAACACATCGCTTGTGTTTTATAATGATAATAATAATTAAAATGTTGTTACGAGAGAACGGTGCTTACCTGGCAGTGGGCCCTTGGCGGCCGCCTCGGGGCTGCCGGCGACTCGTTGATGCTCGAACAGCCTCAGGTGTTCGGCCTCGATCTGGCCGGCGTACGTCTCCTCCACCGGCTGCCACGTGCCGTCCAGGAACCACGTGCCTCGCATCACGCCCGACGTGTGTCCTACAGCGCACGAGACATGTACTCAAATGTACGGTGTGGCAGAGTTTCATCCTCCCGTCTCCTGCATACCATTTGAGATAACCCCTCAACTGCTTGGGAGGCAACCTAACGTAATTTTTGTAAATCTGTCTCCCAAGTACAGCTTCATGCAGAGACCCATTCACCCGTCATTTGGACGGGTAAAACTTGTTCTGGAAGGGTAGATATATCGGCAGACGGGTCACAAAAAGGACCAAAAAAAGTATTCAAAAATCATAGATATTGTTACTTATGCCTTGAAAGTGTGTGTGTGTATGTATGTGTCACAAGTGCGTTTGTATTTTATTTGAGGTCATAAAACACATATCAACTACATATGTGAGTTGACATTGACGTGTCCACCCAGAAAATGTGTGACTGGCAAAAAATGTGTCCCGCAAATAAGACCCCCCCCCCTCCCTCCAAGCTGACGTCCTTTGAGGGAAAAGCCGTGCGAATTTTAGTTCATGTCTCACATTTCCTCCCGTGTATCTCCATATATTAATTGATGAAATGCTCCTGGTGTTGAGTAGTAAAAAAAAACGAATGTTTGGTTTTTATCTGCTCGGAAGCACGGGCATTGTTACCAACGGCGTGATCGAGAGCATTAATTTTGGAGGTCAGGTTTTAGCATACGCGCGCACTGCACATAAATCATCATATATCTCAATGCGTCTTCATAATTGCGCATAAAACTGTCCGTTTTGCAATACATTTTCGTTGCACATCATAATGCGCTCTAATACAAGTTGGGCCAAACGAATCTGCACCTATCTGAAAGCAAGGCAATAATGAGATTTGCAATAAATGTGCATTTGTCCATCTAATGTGGATTTTGGATTGACTTTCAATGTAAAGGTTAGTCGGGTGCGACTTGAAAGGTGGCGTGGTCCGTTACACCCACTCGTCGCTGGTGTAAAAAGGCACACATTAACATGAATTATTAATTAAACGCCCGTTGATTAAACATGGAGCCTAATTAAATCATGTAGCCTAAACATTCCAAAATATCGGATTTTAGCTAAACGTGTTCCCTCTCCAAATAATCAGTCAAATCTATCTACTGTATCTCCCACGAAACAATGCATTATTATATTATATACTGCAATTCCCACACGCACACACCCTACGCATCTGTAATCGATATCCCCGACACACGAGGCAGCTACATTGCGCACCTTCCGCACTCCAGTAGATCGGGAAACATGTTCTCTTCAACACATCCACTTGATAGAGTCCTCCTCGGACACTCACGGTGTTGTCCCCGCCGTCCCCTGTCGGTCCGGCTTCTCCCGCTGGTAGGCGCTGGTCGGCCCCGTCCGCCTCCGACTCCGCCGGCCGGTCTGGCCCCTCGGTGCCGGCGTCCGTACACCGCAGCTGTTCAAGCTCGCGATGCTTAAACTCGATCCGCTGGGAATCATAGCCGTCGAACGTCATCCATTTTCTGTCACCTTCCGCCTTGTAAAACCAGCGAATCTCCTCCGGTCGAAGCACTTCCACGGTGCCCGCCTTCGAACACGGCTGGTGACCGTGCGATAGGCCAGCTAGCGGCGTTATCCCCGACGGCGGCGACGTGTTTTCTTCCGAACTCGAATCGTCATCGTCATCGTCCGGGTCGTGTAAGGCGAATCCGTTCTGTTTTTCGAACCCAAACGGCATCATGCCGGCACGAAACGAACCCAGTCCTCCATCGGCCGGTGAAGGGAACATTGTGCTATGTTCACATTTGTTCTGCACGTGAATGGAGAAGCCGGCGAGCTCTCAACTCGTTTTTATACGACGTTTGTTTTGACAGTCGACAACACAGCCTCATTATAGGTCATGTGATTTGTACGGCTTCCTTGGAAGTCACGTGACGACAATAATTTCCTCGAACATTGACTGAAAGTCATTTATTGTGCGCGACGGTGCATACCTTATTTATATTTATATGCACTCTACCAAACAGGATACTTATGTAGAAATTACTTATATGTGCGTAGACTATGTACGACATGATGATTCAGAAACAAAGACCGAGGCGCACTAACAGCCTATAACGGATGCCGGCGAGTTTAGCTGTTCTGGGAGTGTATTGTGTAGGCAATTCAGAACGGCCGCCAAACAAGCGTGATGGTTGTCAACTCAATGTCACATCTTTGCGAGCGTTTTCTTCACGAATAGTCGTCCCGTGTTAACGGTTAACTCTCACAGTACCTAGATGAAGGCTGGTACGTGTACAAAGCTAGTCTGCAGTGAAATATTGTCTTCCTGTAACTGTTGTAACGGCTCAGCTCTATCCCCGGCGCCGTCAACTGGGAGCGCTAGTCGGGGTCGGGAGCCCGACGTTGACGTTGTTTCAAATAGCTTGAATCTTTTTATTGCCTGTGTTTTGCACCGATACAGGTGTAATGTATGTCTCAGTGACATAAATCGCATAATAATAGAATGTTTGCGTGTCGTCGAAGAGGCGAACAGTTCTCAAAAATACAATATTGGAAAGTCCCACATTATCGCTCAAATACGTCATGTACACCGGATTGGGTTGGCCACAACACGAAGGATATATTTGTAATCCCAGCCATTTATAATTATAATAACGTGCCCGCTATTTCATTTAGTTGCTTTATTTGATGTTATGATAATCCTTAAATACCTGTTTGAGTTAACCCAGCTGTTATTTTGTTAAAACGGCAACCTTGTTTCCCCAACTCAGCTTCATTGACAATCATTGACATCGTTACCATAAAAAAGACAAGTTGTTTACCTACACATGATCAACAACTTAAATCTATAACGTCAGTAATCTCATTGCGAACATGGATCCTTGGCGTTGTAGTGGATGCCAACTAAACGTTTGCTTTGGTGGCAGATTATTGACAGAATTTAGGATATCTTAAATCTTCAGGATATGGTAAAAACTCATTTATGTAGCACTCACAAAAACATGAATTACAGTGCACTCTGAATAAGTCGCATCCATTGAAATATTTTTACTTATTAGAAGTTAGGTCTACTTATTGAGACCCAAGTTATAGCACATTCTTAATTTACCTAAATGTTGTTTGTTTTCAGGTACCTGCATGAACTATGTGGCCTATCATATTCAATGCAATGAGGACATATGCGCCCTACATAATGTGGCCTGTAGCAGCAATGGTTGGAGTAGTGGGCTACAATGTCGAGCGGTTAGTGACAGGTAACAAAGAGACACCATGGAAGACAAAGAGCATTGCAGAAGAGCGGGAGGAGAGGCTTCTGGAGCAGCTGAACGAGGGAAAGGACGTCACGGATGTGGAAAGTTTGATGAACCATAAATTTGTGCCCGGTGCTGTGTTGGATCGGAACAAGAAATCATGAGTGTATGTGTGAGAGACATGGATACTCTCATAACTAACATGTAGTGTTGCTGCACATGTGCATATGTGATATTCAGAGTCGACTAGTTTTACCTGTGTCGTCTGTCATTTCTAAGAGCTCAGTATGTGCCTTTGTACAACTCTTCCTCAGTCACTACTATCACCAGAATAGCCTGCTGTTCATCTGTCACAAATATATTGTATATTTGCCAACTGATAGATTGAGATTACATGTATGTGTCAAATATTGGGCATGAACTATTATGTAATATTTGTAAATTCAATGTAATAATCTTATACCAAGACATCTTTGTGACAAGAATTGTTACAAAGAATGTTTTTTGTATAACACCTTTACCTAATTAAATATCTTAAAAGTATACATTGTCACTATTACTTTAATGTGATCACTTTTATGCTATTACATAGTCTGCACCATTGCTGTGCAATTAACCATTTCCCATACATGCAAGTTAGAATTTAATGGTCTCCATTAGTACACCTAAACATTTAAGGTTATTATTTACTAACCCAATATAAACCGTAATATAAAATAGTTGTCACAAACATTTTAGTCTATCTTATCTAGGATTCTTTGAATATATATCACGATATAAAAATGAGATTGCTTACCAGGTAGTTTCACTTTTTTAATGCAAAATAATAATTTCATACTGGAAGATGCTAAATGAAGATGAATCAACCTTTTTATTGCAAGTTATTCTATTGGCCAAAGTAACATACAAAGCCAAACTGGTTGCTACTTGATCTTATCGGTATGATTCTCTCGCAACACGGTGGCTAAGAGTTGTCCGATACACACATAACAGCTTCGACCAAGCCACTTTGTAGAAAAGTACTTCTTTATGTGTGCTTCAGCTGACTGATTCACAAGTAATTCGTCTGTGTCAAAAGTCACTTCCTGCGAAGACAATGAGCAGTTGTCTCCTCCTGTCCGCATAACACCCCGCAGGACCACATCACTCCAGTCTCCACTGCCAGGAGCTGTTAATGTAATGTCATAGAAGACTGGTGGTTTCTCGAAGCAGCATGTGTGATATTCATGACAGCAAGACTCAGTTGCCTTGCCAACTAGGCCGAAATGTTTTTGATCTTCTGTAACCAGGTTGCCTTGGAAACCCGAGTCATCTGCCAGGAAGCACAGTGCAGCTACACCAGAAATTGTTGTTTCATCCATTTCTGAAATTAAAAATGTTAAGCAGGGTCAGTGCAGGGCTTTATGCAGGACCAAATTATTGCCAGTCACACGTTTTGGTGGACACATGGATGTTAATGAACACATGAGCAAACGGACTCGTCATTTCTTAAATTAAAACAACACATCCCAGCTATTTAACGAGAAACAGTGTTTCGCACAGCTGACAGAAATTAGAATTAAACAACATCGTCAACGCCAAAGAGCTGCCAAAGGTGAGTGGAGAATAGGGCACGATTCTTGAGCCATACTTAATGAGCCCATACAGGAGCGTAAGTCAAGATGACTATCACACGATTTGAAAACGGTAACCGATCTAGACGAGTTTCTATTGGATGGAAACCTATAAAACAAGGGACAGGTCACTGTAGCTATGTGACAAAAAAAGTTAACCCTTCCCAACTGAATTGGAAAGGGCTTGAACATACCTTTCAAATGATACCAAGATCACCTTTAAGTGACAAGTATTAAACAAGTTATGGTTTTTTATACCTAAGAAATTAGGCTCGTTTTTTGGCCTTTGTCTTAATGGAAAACAGCAGATCTGATGTAACTTGTGACCCATTTCTTAGTATTCTGGTGGTTTCATGCCACAACTTTCTTAGTTCTTGTTCGATTATCAAAATCTTGGTACCATTGGAAAGCCTATGAAATTAAGAATAAGCCATTTTAAATCTAATTCATCTATGATTATATACCTTACCAGAGAGTAAGTAAAGGCAGGTGTTTAAGACAGCATCAAATCTCCGGAGACTAGATCTGCCCCAAGTTCGGACATAGGGATCTCGTAGTCTACAGCATCAGCATAAGTTTCACAGTGACTCCAGTATGCTATTTTGTACACAGTTCTGTTCCTTCCTTTCAGTTTCTCAACTCTTCCATTGTAGATGGTCTTCTCAATTTGATCCACGTCAAACCAGCCACAATGGCACCCGCCAACATGTCCTCAAGATCACTGAGAGACTTTTTCCCCAATTCAGGGAACTGAGCGTGACACTCTCCTGACTTAAGAGTCTTTAGTTTGCTTTCAACCTTTTCCTTTTCCTCCCTCTTTTGTCGTTTCTGTGCTGCCCTCTTAGAAAGTTCCTGACGTAAATCAACATGTTTCTTTCGATTCAAATACCTCTTTCCAAGCTGCACCAACTGCCCACTTAAGTACTTTCTTCCTCTTTTCAGGTGGCATCCCATTGATGTATGGTTCTTCATGGCACGCATTCTCGATGACAGAAAACACATGGTTGCATGTTTTGCAAATTGTTTGGAGGCGGAGAACATCCCCATGATTTCCTCTGCATCAATGTTATGCAACCTACATGATTCGGTCTCCGGCCTCCTCAACTGTTCCGAGATATTCATCTCGAAATAACATTTGTACTGTCTTTCAAGCACACTGATTATGGCAGTGACACATACTTTTGACATTTCACAGAAGAGGTTTCTGTTTGATGGCTGGACCAACAACTTGTTTAGAGTACTGTCCTGCTCACTCAATGGTTCTCTAAAGAAATCACTCACTCACTGCCGTGGAAGTTATGCCTGCATGCGAAAGAATACATAGGTCTTTTCTTTGAATGAACTAGTAAAATAGCTCATAAAAACGATATAGCAGCAGATGAGACTTGTGTGTCTTACTAAATAATGGAGATGGAACAAAACCGGAAAATCATACAATTAAAGATAAAGTACTCCTGTAACAATTGAATTGTTTTGTGGTAAAATTTACAATGGGTTTCCAGTTCATTTGGTTTGCCAGGGTTGGGGTATAAAATACGAAGATCTTAGACAAGCTTAGGTAGTCGATCTCGTGCAGTAATCCGTCAGCTTTTAATAATGCTAATAGTAGAGGGACGACCGAATACGTTTCAGGTCGAATCATGCTGCGTAACTGTAAGCCGGCTAGTTATGCATGCGGTATACCATCATTAAACTTCTATGCTACACAGAAACACACTCAAATAGGTAATTTACTACTTTGAAACCACTCGTTGTAACCTTCATCAAACTGTTTACAGCTGACAATGTCCATTCGGGGACACAAAACACCCCTTCTTGGACTTGGATGCTTCTGTACACCAGTAGCACTACTAATCAGCGTTCACGCCGCAAGCAGAAGACGACACACGACCAACTCGTTCTCTAAACAACTCATTTATGTGGCCGGCCCTTTTATGGGTCGGGCTTTTGTCTTGTTCGTAAAGTTGTTTCTAGTCGACGTTCGCTTGATTGCGTATCTTCCACAAAGAAATAATCGATGAGATATCCATAATGATATCCGTGGCTGTTATCATAAGTAAACATCACTTTAAAACGTTGACTTTATTTCTGCGCCGCAGCGTCTGAACCAGTACGTATACATAAATTCTTGAATTTGCCGTAGCGTACAGCACAAGATCATCATAAGTAAATTATTGAATTATTTTATGAAGCTGAACTTGTCTTTCAGTCATACAGTTTGTAGTCAGCCAGTATCAGGATATATGTAGAGTTACGTATTGCTGTAAACATAAATTATTGACTGATTGATTGAGTATTCAACAGACTAAAATTGCCCTCCCTCGATCCTGTACCTAACTTAAAGTGGCAAATTTATCTGTGTTACGGAAAATACTCGTCCTTTCCCCCACCCAGAAGGAGAAGTGGACATTCACTATTAGATCCAATGTTGAACATAATACAAATGTATAGGCATATACCTTTGTGCGGACATGCCCCAAGGTACGGGGCATAGCCGCACACTGTGTGCGGTTATGCCCCAGGAATGGCAAAGCAGCAGCTGGTCTCACAGAGCTGACTATAAACTGCAATAATAATAATCATATGTATTGGTATGTGTAGGCTACGGACACGCGCATTACTTGAACAAAAACTTACAAGAAATACCAGAGAACACAAATCAACGGTTTCAAGTTTTCATATATAAGTAAAGTGTAGAAAATACAGTGGCCTTGAATCATAGTCCACGTTTATTCCTCAGTGAGAGTCAAAGCAAACAACAACAGTTTTGTAAAGGGGAAAGTCAAAGCTTGCAACCCAGCTTGTCTGATGCCTTCTAGTTAAAAACACCATGGTCTCGTAAAGCGCAAAGTCAAATTCAAAACTCAGTTTGTTGGCCGTGCGAGCATGGCTTACATTTGTATGGACTAACGTATACGGGCAAAGTTCTACATTATATATTATACATAATTTGTCATCTTGTTTTTGTCTGTGAGCAGTGAACAATTAAGTGTTTTTTTATTTAACGGACCTAATGATATACAACATGGACAATGTAAGGTCATCGCGATACATGTATAGCCTATTGCACATTGATGAAGCGATGAATGACGTAAACTAAAAGGGTGATACTATTAAATAATTATATAATGATCATCATATACTATATCACATTAAAGTTTCCTATAATATTTGTGGTAAGCAACTTAAATATATAAATATGTGTCTAAGTAGACTACACAGCGGGTGGGGTCTGACCGCACAGGCATGTGCGAACATGCCCCAAGCATCCAACACGTGAACAATACTGAATTGCGCGAAAATGCTGCTTATGAAAGTATCCTTTATTTGACACATCATAAGACATTAAAATGCAATTTGGAATTATGAAAGAAATTTATATGCACGTCTTACAGTTGTAATAAACATAACAACATATGAGTAAAATTACATCAGTTTTTACGAAAATTACATTTTATGTCATAACTTTTTACTTATTCACTTTTATCAAAAAGTATACGCAAATGGTTTATTTGGGGGTTAGATGTGCGGACATGCCTCAGAGTGCGAACATGCCCCTAGCTACCTCCCCTACATATATTTTAGAAGAAAATATGTTAAAATATGAATATATAAAATTTAATATGGTTACAAGCTACATAAGCTAACTGTGTTGTACAATTAATGATACTAATGAGCAGCATATTTGATTGATCAATTGCTAATCATGCAATTAATACATGCAAATAAATGCCTTTTAAAATATATAAGTTAAATAGTTAAAATATGTGAGTATATAAAAATAATAAGTTGTAGATGTTTATTGATTTATACAGCACCACATGTATAAACACATATATAATGTATGTTGCTGTATAATACAAGAACATGCAAAATGGAAGTTAATATAAACATTCAAGAATAAAATAGATAGAGCTCTATATTACCTAAATAATAATAAGTAATACTTTTTTTAAATAATGAAAAAAGTGAAATTTATAATTTAAGTACAAACATACGACATAGTCTAAATAATTATTATTTAACGAGTGTAACACTATTAAAATTAGTCAAACGTATAAGTTACTCGTAGGCTATACTACATTAGTGCGTCTTCAATTTGCTCTGAAAAACAGTGACATTGTTGCAGTTGAGGACGACAAGCGCCCTAGCTGTGACTGCGTCCAGTACCAGCATGATATGCCATAGAAAAGTCGGCTTGGCGTAAATGTTCTGATAAAGGCTGACTAGTTCAATGAGATCTTATAAGATCATAACATTATAACTACAACATATACAGAGAAGATCATAACATTGTAACTACAATATATACAGAGTAGTCAGTTAATAGAACACAGCCGAGGGCAAAAAATAGAAGTCATAGAACTCATAGGCTCGGGAAATTTTCAGTCTGGGTAACTGAAATTAGTTTGGTACGACCCCGGTACGAGTGTGGTTATACCTGGTGCAAGTTACTGAGTTACTTTACTTAAGTTACTTTCGGAAAATAGTATAATAATATATTTGTACACTACATTAATTGCATTTTACATTATATATATACAATACATAATTTATCGACCAATGGATTTTGCGAAATAATGGTTTATAAGTAATACGAAACGAATCGCTATTTGTCCTAGGATAGCTCCGTTATTAGATCAGCAAGGTCGGCCGGTGGAGTGGTTGTTTTGGTCGGTAAGGAAACTCAACTCATCATATATTGTGATATTATAATGCGTATTACATAGTGTAATTGGGCTGTTTGAACGATAACTATAATGTAATAGTAACAGTGATGTTGAAATAAGTGTGGCAGTCGCCGGCCGACTCGAATGGAGCAGTCACTGAGACTGAGGTCTGACTCTGGGTCTGGCCCAGGCACTTGCTCAGCCTCAGGACTCAAACTCAGTTGACAGTGTTCTATTTTGCTTTGCCTGTTTTAACCATTGTTATTCGGACTTGTTTGTTCCACCGATGGCTACAGAGATACACATTTACAATAGCGAACATTGGTTAAGATATATTAATATTTAGCGGAATAAGTAGTGACGTTTATAAGACATAACCTGTGCTGCCCTCTTGTGGGTTGTTTGACTTAGGTGCATTTTTTTTCGAAAATACTTATACGGGTATCCATTTATACATGTGCCAATAGAGTCAGTTAAAAAAATTGTACTGTTCTGCAATAACAGATGGTTGAGATACATTTCGGAAGTGTTTTGAACAAATTTAGACTACAGAACTTCAGACATCTGCAGTGCTTCTGTCAGGAGCTCTGTGGATGTCACTCACCATAGTTAACCACCAACAACTTCAGCAGCAATCACCCAACAAGAGGCCACATGTTTGTACATGGGTTCAAATACATTGAAATGTATTAAAATACAAATACTCTTGAGGATTCAAATACAACTGCAAATACTTGTAAATGCAAATGTATTTAAATATAAATACATTGGAAAGCATTTCAAATACTTTTCATTTTCATGATATAATTACTATATCATTAAAAGAAAAGCATTTCATACACCGAGACATCTAGTTTATAGGCTGGCAAAATTAGTGTTTTGCTCATATGATGACATATACACCAATGCTTGGGAGTCTTGTTTCTGCTAACAACTGACTCACAAACCTCTATCCACAGAGTTAAAGGCCACAATCTGATGTTCTTTAAGTTAAGCCAGGAGGTCCATAATAAAATGCACATGTTGCCCTCAGAAGAGACAATGCTAATGAGTAATAGCTACTAGGATCTTGTGAGGAAGTCTGACAGCTCAACTTGAAAGACAGCATGGAGACCAGAATAGCCTGGAGCCAGACTAAAGAACAAAGATGATATTCACATATGGTCACTGTCATGTGCTAATCCACCCTCTGGCTCTGAGCAAATGAAAATTGTGGCCAGTCTTCTTCAGTAATTAGTATTGTTGGGTGAAAGACATATTGAAGATACAATCTTTAATGTGTCTTTCATCCAACAGTATTAATTACTTAATGGGTAGGGGTATTTGCAGTAAAGGTAATCAGTTTGGCAGGCATTACATGTGATCTTGACATAGAAATGTTGATACTGACAATGTATTTGGAAACATGTTTGAAAAATGCCAAATACTTTCGGAAAGTATTTAAATAAAAATACTTTTAATATCAAATACAAATACGTTTTAAAAAGTATTTAAAATACTTTCAAACACAAATGTATTTGACCCCATGTCTGGTTTGTTAACAATAACTGTTGCTGTGAGTTCAGACCATTTAGTGTATTACAGGTCGTATGGACAGAGCATTGGCAAAGACAGTGCTGTATCAAGTACGACGCAACTTCCTCTCGGTTCTCTTCCCAACCATCACAGCATCAGCAATCTACGCAGACTGGTCGCATACACAGCGCTACAAGGCCAACAAGACAGCCCGGGCGAAGAAGGACAAGGAGAGTCTCGACAACTAGAGCATACACAAACAGTTGAGTATTTAGATACACTTACTGGTTTACAGTTACACCCATCCATGGAACTTCAAACCCATGGCAGTCATTGTCACCATTATTTAATTTCTTTTGTTGCCATTGCAGTTGGTGGTAATTTTAAGATAACCCCGGTGGGTCCACCTGGGAATGACTGATAATTCAGTGCACAATGAGCTACACAAAAATATATACCTGGCACATAGCTTGTGTCTTTTTAAAATGTATTGCCCTATCAGTACCAGTATACCAGAGGTCATGGTCCTCGATTTGATAATTGCACAACCATACATTTTTTGTTTGACTTTATTTATTTGGCTTGTTAATGTAGGTCAAATGTGTCTGTCAAAAGTTGGTCTGTATTGATATTTGTAATAAAATAGTGCAGAAAAAACAGTAAAACACTCACTGTACATCTATCACTGTATACACAATAATTTTTTGTAAAATCAAAATGCTGACATTAATCTAACATCAATAAAGAATTAACTGTACATTAAAGTGCACTATATTTATAATCATTATTAATTACAACTTTGTTGCAGATTTCAAGATGCCGATGACATTTGGCCAGAAGTATCTGTCGATGCTTGTGCCTATCACAGCCATGATCATTGGCATGTACTTTGACTGGGAGATCAAGGAGGATATGAGGTCCTTCCATAACAGGAGCAAGCTCTTTGGTGGTCGTGACCTCAAACCAGGAGAGAAACTATGGTGATGTGTACAGTATCAGCCTCTCCTTCACAGCTTATGGATTGCCAAGATGGTACCTACCAAACATTCAAAATGAACTGGGCTGCGAGAAGTGCTCCAGGTTACAAGTGTATTAGTCACTCCGACATCTTGTGTAGCAAAGCCAGCAACCGAGATGATATAATTTGTCAGCCAACGCAGATTATGTTGAGCTTAAGGAAATAGTTCACAAAATAAATGGTATAGTTCAAGGAATGAATGGTGTAGTTACCTTTTTGTCTGGATATGCATTGTTGTTATGTTGAAATGTGGAAACTCGTGAATAATGCAATTCAACCATTGCCTAATCCACTATGCCACCAGATTGAGTCACACATTGACAATATCGATGAGTAATAAGTTGTGTAAGTTACACAGGTTAGTGTGAACCAGTACCGTGCTATAGTGAACAAGTCATTGTCACACTTTTAGGACAGTTTTATTTACAAAACTTCAATAAATTAACAATTATTTAAACAAACTATACAACAGTTTATATACATTAGCACACATTTTGTGCAGGAACGCTGATAGCATAACTCCGGTGTTACATAGCAAGTCAGTATGGTATGTACTTAAATATACGCATGTGCCTGTCATCAATCTGAGAAGGAACATTTTATGAGTGAGACGGTATGTAATTTGTGGAAGTCGGCACAACACATTTTGGCTATCTTTCTTAGATTAAATGTATCATTTAACTCAATCTAATAAAACACTGAACAAAAGACCCAAAGCACCACAAGCATTGACAACATTACAAAATATTAAGAAGCAGTAAAAAACATGTTTTTCTCAGGTGTGAATTTCTTAAACTACCCAACTCCCAAGGTTATTTTTTGATAACATGACTCAATGTATGATGGTAAAGCTGGTAACAAGTCCCCTTTTGTGGCAACAATCAATGAATGATCCCTGATACATGCACTAGGTTTCGTTACACAAAATGTATTCTCATCGTATTCCTGAGAGCAGATGTCGTGCTCTATAGTTTGAGTCGTACTCAATTTTTCTCAGTGCATCTGATTTCCTTTTGGCTAGAAGCAGGCGGTCCTGCAACTCCAGTAGACATTTCATCTTTTCCAGTTCCATCTCCTGTTCCGTATTGTGTGAAAACCCGGACAGCTTCCTCATGTAGAAGCCGTCATTTTCTTTGTCAAGTGAGAACGACACTTTTTTCTTTGGACTTTCTGGTGGGCGTTTATACTTGGCCAGACAAGACTGAGGCTTGTCGTCGTCTTCACTTGAGTCGGACAGGTCACACGATGCTGGAAAGGAAAGAATCAATCTGAATGCTAGGACAGAATGTATGTATGAAAGTGTATGTGACCTAGATGATGTGCACTAGGGGTAAATAGAAGCATCCACGAAAACAATTAATGTACTTAAAACTGAAAGTTTGGGTTATTTGGAGTGAATGAATCCTACCATCATCATGTAAACTCTGCACTGTTGACAAGTCAATGATGGTGAGTCCGTGGTACAGTAAAATCAAACCGAGACAGTTGTAAAAGGAACTGACACACAGACTTTATAGTCTGTGTGCTGCATTTCTTGTGGGGAAATTGTGTTCACAAATCTGCTGAAATTATTCTCATCAGCTTTATGCAATAATGACTGCTTGACCGGGTTGTGATACAAGCAACAAATTCGTTCCAAGTTTTAAGTTGTTGAATAAAAGAACAGACAAAACAGTTGGATAACTATTCACCAGTTTTAATAACAGCTTCATGTAAGTGTGAACAAGAGTTAGTTGTTAGTATTGATCTACAAAAAGAGATGCACGGAACACAGCAAAATGAAATAAAGCACACATTTGGCACAGAAAGTAACGAAGTGGCAACAATTACGAACTAAGCAACTACACAATGCATGTGAACAGAATAATACATGATGTACACACTACTGCAAGTAGAATACTACGTGCTGTACACACTCCTGCAAGTAGAGTACTATGTGCTGTACACACTACTGCAAGTAGAATACTACGTGCTGTACACACTACTGCAAGTTGAATACTACGTGCTGTACACACTACTGCAAGTAGAATACTACGTGCTGTACACACTACTGCAAGTAGAATACTACGTGCTGTACACACTACTGCAAGTAGAATACTACGTGCTGTACACACTACTGCAAGTAGAATACTACGTGCTGTACACACTACTGCAAGTAGAATACTACGTGCTGTACATACTACTGCAAGTAGAATACTACGTGCTGTACATACTACTGCAAGTAGAATACTACGTGCTGTACATACTACTGCAAGTAGAATACTACGTGCTGTACATACTACTGCAAGTAGAATACTACGTGCTGTACACACTACTGCAAGTAGAATACTACGTGCTGTACATACTACTGCAAGTAGAATACTACGTGCTGTACATACTACTGCAAGTAGAATACTACGTGCTGTACACACTACTGCAAGTAGAATACTACGTGCTGTACACACTACTGCAAGTAGAATACTACGTGCTGTACACACTACTGCAAGTAGAATACTACGTGCTGTACATACTACTGCAAGTAGAATACTACGTGCTGTACACACTACTGCAAGTAGAATACTACGTGCTGTACATACTACTGCAAGTAGAATACTACGTGCTGTACATACTACTGCAAGTAGAATACTACGTGCTGTACACACTACTGCAAGTAGAATACTACGTGCTGTACATACTACTGCAAGTAGAATACTACGTGCTGTACATACTACTGCAAGTAGAATACTACGTGCTGTACATACTACTGCAAGTAGAATACTACGTGCTGTACATACTACTGCAAGTAGAATACTACGTGCTGTACATACTACTGCAAGTAGAATACTACGTGCTGTACACACTACTGCAAGTAGAATACTACGTGCTGTACACACTACTGCAAGTAGAATACTACGAGCTGTTCACAACTACTGCAAGTAGAATACTATGTACATTACTGCAAGTAGAATACTACGTGTGTATACTCATGATACATTACACACTACTGCAAGTAGAATACTACGTGCTGTACACACTACTGCAAGTAGAATACTACGTGCTGTACACACTACTGCAAGTAGAATACTACGTGCTGTACACACTACTGCAAGTAGAATGTTGCAAAAAACTATAAACCACAGAGTGTCTTGTGCAGTACACACAAGTACAATACTACATCCTGTATACATTACTCCAAATGGCAAATATAAATACTATATGCTGTGCACACTACTGCAAGTAGAATACTACGTGTTGTACACCCTACTACAAGTAGAATAATTTTATTTATAATTATGTACAAATTACTGCAAGTAGAATACTACGTGTTGTACACCCTACTACAAGTAGAATAATTTTATTATAATTATGTACAAACTACTGCAAGTAGAATGCTACGTGTTGTACACCCTACTACAAGTAGAATATTATAATTATGTACAAACTACTGCAAGTAGAGTACTATGTGCGGTACACCCAGCTACAAGTGGAATACTATATACTCTGCTGTACATTTCAAAGTGTTCCTTTGTAAACAGATATTCTTAAATTTAGAATAAACAATGTAAAATTTACACAAATGTGTAAAATGCAAAAAATACTCGTTCTATATGTGGCCTTTTAGGACGACATGAATGCTACTTTTACAAATGTTTTGAAGTAACACGTACTGGCAGATGGTATTTCATTATCGGACACATACATGTTACATATTCTGTATAGAGGCAATGTTTTTCAAAGTTAGTAATATTACACATATGGACGGACACATAAATGCACTAGAAAGTGCTCGACTACAAGAAAGAAACAGCATGAAGCTGTGACACATTCAAGGAACATTCTCTCAGACTAACTAAATTGAGGAGATCTAGCGTGTTTTTGACAGTATATGCAGAAGTGTACTTTGATTTTAAATGCAGTAAAATTTATTTTGTTTAACATTTTATCTTTTCCTCCAAGGAACTACATTGTTTGTATGGAAGGAATAAAGTCAGCCACCATGCTGTAGTTGATGAGCATTTCCTAAAATAATTAAACACAATAACTCCAAATGAATTAGTAACAGAAAGCACACTGAACACAGATCGTAAGCACATTAGCAAAAAGCACACATTAGTAGCAACAACACATACAAAATCAATGGAAACACCAAGAAGGCCGGGAAGTGGCCACCAACAAGAAAACACTCTACTGACTAGAAAAGTGACTTATTCCTTATCACACAAAATAGAACGATATACAATATAGCAAAAATACCACAGTACAGCTGTACTGGAAATAAATGTATAAAAATAATTGGCCAGACTAACATCTCTCATTTGCACGAAAGGTCAAATAAATATAACATTAGTGTATAGAATACAATAATTGCATCATGTCCCACATGCCCCTTGGGAACAAATTCTACTTGTATTTTTACAGCCTCTACCAATCAAAATCTGGCCTTTGTGGAGTTCTGTTGTCGAAGCCTCACAGAGACTATGCTGGAGCGCCGTCTACTGGGGGGCGTAGAGCGTTGCGCGACGTCGCATGAGTGGACAATGATAGCGGGTGTAGTGGGACTGTGGGTCTGGGAGGGAGAGGTATTGCTGTGACAAAGGATGGGGGAGAGGCCCAGGATTCTACTACCTGACCAAGGCTTCATTCCTGCGTTCAGTGTCGCCAGCTTCTCAGTCGACTCCCGCATCAGTTTGTCCGCTCTGAAAGGGTTAATATGATAACAATATCTTATGTGGATCACCACTTCACAAGATTGCCACTCAAAACAATCAGTGTCAGAACGTGCACAAAGTTGCAATAATGGAATTGAATACTTTTAATATAAAGATAATAATTTGTATCACATCTAAGCCCAATGGCATATTTAATATGGCATGGGATGTACACAGGATTTATTTTTACTTGAACATAGCAACTGTTCATCCTCATTGGCCTGAGCCTGCTTGAACTGCTTCTACATGGTTGGGTGTCACTAATCACTGTTTACAGACCAGGGATTAGTTTCATGGACTGGCTTAGCATTAACAAAGAAGAAAGAGAAAAGAACATAGCATTGCGTGCAACCAGGCGGTCTACTGGACGCAGCTAACATCGACTAGATGAGGCCGTAAGCCGGTTTCACAAGACTAATTTAGCATTTGCGTAACTAAATCGAGGTAGAATTGACCTAATTAGCTCGCCAGTAGACAGGGAATCCTTGTATTTGTCCTACTCTGGGGTCTGGACACCCTTTTTCTTCTAAGCTACCACCGTTGCCATTCAAATGCCAAGCTATGATGAACAAAAAGGATATCCAGTGTAAACATTAAAAATAATTATGCTGAATGTGGGCGTGCCAGGAGCATCAACAAACTTGGGGACCATTCCTTATTCAACATTTAATATTTCAACTAGCGTAAACATACACCTACTAATTTCAAGGCAAGAGCAATTACGGCGCAGACTCTTGAAACACAACTAGCGTCAGTTTACAATATTTTAGCCTTTCAATGAATTATCACCCAGTACAATGTCATAAGTACACTCTATAAAACTGGCCCCAGCTTTGAGCATATTTTGTTTCCCTGTGTCCATATAGTGGAAAGTAACACTGCTGGTTCTTCTGTGTAAAGACAGCAGTGAACAGCTGGTTGTAGGTGTCTTGTATCATACCTTATTTGTGTCTACATCCCTGTATAGTTCTTTATTTATCAATATTACGTTCCAGTGGATATCTAAACACTTCCTTAATATTCTTGTGTAATTCCTGGTTAATCCTGTAATAATATGTGGTTATTTGATCACTATACAGCAATGAAATAACTGCGATATACATATATATATATATATATATATGTACCCCCGGTATATGTATATATCGCAAATGTCACAATTTTTAATGTAAGTAAAACAAAGTAAACAAAACTGTTGGGTATAAACAAAGACATATTTGTAGATGAAACTAGCAGTTTTACAATCTCATAAGAAATTTGTTCTGCGATTGCAATTCCATGAACAGCAAGAAACCTCAACCCGTGATACTTCACACAATGCGAAAGGCCTGCACAGACTCAGTTGCACCTCTTTTGGGGACACCAACAAGACCTGACAAGCTGGTTGTTCTGTGGCACAGTACTTGACTACACCATTAAGTTTATCTGTATGTATTGTAAACTTTCTTTGATGACATTGACAATTTGACATATTAATTAATCTTTAAATGATGTCAACATTCAGATTAATCCCACCTTCGCATTTTTACTTTTTTAGATTTTTACTTGATGTACCTGACTTTGGTTTCCAATAACTTAGGCACAAAAGCATTCACCTTAGCATCATCTACACACCTTATCATCTTGTCTTCTGCCAACTTCTCCTTCAGTGAGACGGCCCGCTCCCGACCTGACAGACACACACAGAATATAGAGTACAACATGTGACATATGACGTGGAACGAAAGAAACACAGTCAACATCTCAATTCAATGACAATGTAGAAAGTGAACAACTGAAGTGTTGATAGACAGAGCAAAAATAAACCTAGTTATAGCATTTAAAACAGTAATAAATTTCAACCGATTGAAAAATCAACGCAAATAATTTTATAAGAAAGTCTGATTGGTTTCGTCGCAATATCATTTTACACGCCTTAAGCTTGTTCAGACTTTAATACACCCTAACCAAACTTCAATCAACCTTGTAATAATATCCTTTTGATCATTATGTATTTTGAAGGATTCCAGGTATTTTATTTCATGCAGATGAATTATAACATCACATGATCATGCGTACATCTGACAATGAACGTTGCACAAGGGAAATGAAAGTATCAACATGTATAACAGTTGGAGTCTAAAAGAACTCAAAGATGAACTTAAAAAAGTGCGTGCGCAAGTACAAAATGGAATTATGTCACCAGTCCAAGCTATGTATCAGCGCCCTAGTGACATTGCCGGTTCCCCTATGAAAAAACCCTAGACAATGGGGAAATGGGAGTTTTTCTATGAGAAACTGAGTTGAGCATTGGTGAGCTACCCACTTTCCAGTTCCTTCTCCTTCAGTCGCAGTTCCCGCTGCCGGTCCACCAGCAGCTCCTCACTCTTGCGCAGGGACTCCATGCGGGACGAGTATCCCTCATCCCTGGAGACCGTGGCAGAGCTCCTCCTCGCCTCCCCCGTGGACTTGGTAGCAGGGAGCCGTGGCACAATGAGTGGGTGCTGGAGCATTTCCTCAATGGTGGGTCGCTGTGACTCCTGCACACACAAATACCACGTGACAGACTCGGTCCGTGTATCTACAGGCTCGGTCCATGTATCTACAGGCTCGGTCTGTGTGTCTACTGTATTTGTTATTTCTGTTTTATAATGTTCCATTGTGACAGCAGGGTTCGAAATAGTGGTAGTCCGGTAGTCCGAGGACTGCCTGAAACTTTGTCGGACTACCAAAGATGATGACAGCAGTAGTCCCATAGGGCCTATCACACAATTTGGGAATATTTTTCAAATTTCTTTTTGTTTGTCATGTTATTATGCTTAAATTTGGGCCATATGACTACCACATATATCTGAGGACTACCAGATTTCCCAACTAAGTAGTCCAGCTGACTACCAGAAATGTTGGCGTTATTTCTACCTCTGGACAGGGTATAGTAGAGTGTTACACTGTTACCTGCTTGTGTTTATCTTTATTGTTTCAATTTTTTTCAAATTCGAAAATGTGTCTGCCTTCTTACATGAAAACAGGAAATGTCAGTGCCTACACAGACCAGGTTTGTGGTCAAATGTGTATCTGGAAACAGAGGTTAATTGATGACGACAAAAAAACAAACAACTAAAAACAATACCAGATAGCAGCATACATGAATTTTGATGCGTGGCTAACACTGGTCACTTAACATTGGATTTATAATCTTTTTATAGCTACGGAGACATACAGTCTGTAAGACTCCTACCAAAGGACGCTCAAAGAGCCCATGGATGAAACATGCAGTCTTGGACTGCTGTTAATTCAACACATCTTACGGCTGACATTCTCTCATTCAATTAAGCTTATGTATTATCATGTAACACAAAGAGCAATGTGAATATTTATAAAGTTCTAACTTTATATCATATAACTTTTTCACAGAACAATTCATGGCCTATTTCATATAGTTTTATATCTAACAATACTGCTCTTACTACCAATGCTAGTTGTCTTGACAAACAGACCACTCACATCCACTTTCAGCAGAGTCGAGATGACAAGGTTAAGGTTGTCCGAGTATCGCAGAGGGATGCGGGCAAATCGACCAGTGGTGATGCGAGATGCCAGCTCCTTCTGATTGGCTGCCATGAATGGAGGTCGAAGGGCACAGAGTTCATAGAGCAGACATCCCACGGACCAGACGTCTGATTTCTCGTTGTAAGACATATAGTTCATTTGTTCCTGCAAACCACTTCTTTTTTGTGTTAACTGCTACCTTCATTTTTATACACTACAGTGTTGCTGATAAGCAAACGTCAATTAGAAATTCTCAGATTTAAAAATAACACACATTTATATACATAACTGTTTCGCCGAATTATAAAAATGGAGGCTTCCACTATAAATACAATTATTACAACTTAACTACAATAACTGTCTTACAGTCGGCTTACACAGTAAAAATAAAAACATCTTTCAAATAATTAATATGCGATATGTGTAAGTAGTTATTTGCAACTTTCTCTTCTTAAAAATTGAACTTGCTCATGTTAACTAAAATTTTAATGTGAATAACTGCAAAGTCTGCACAAAGAAGCCAGTTTGTTGTTTTTTTGTAACACGGCACAAAAACAAGATAAGAGACAAGTAAGAAATCAACAGCTTATCATCTGCACCATCTGAAATGACACTAAGCCCCTACCGGTGACATGTAGTACGGTGTCCCAACAAATGTCTTTGCAAAGCTCGTGTCATGGTTGAGGACGCGGGCGAGTCCAAAGTCACCGATCTTGACGTTTTTGTTGGCATCAAGGAACACGTTGGCTGGTTTGAGGTCCCGATGCAGTACAGCCTTGCCGTTCTTTAGTCGACTGTGACACACCTTGAGGGCCAGGAGGATCTGTATGCCAATTCGCCACACGTACTCCTCATCAATCTGACGTCTATAGCAGACAAAAATGGAAACGCCGTGAATATAAGTATCGTCTATTGTTTGCCTGATTTATGAATTTGTATTACAATAATTTTCTTAAAACATGAAAAATCATGATAAATAGATATATGGGAAATTACTGATATGCTATATATTTTCTTGTGTCCGAAATATGCATCAATTATTCAATATACAGCTGTATATTAATAAATAAAATATAAATTATATGAAATCTAATCTATGATTTCATTTTATTGGTATGTAAGTTACTGCAATGAGTTGTTTCAGTGAGTTCATCTACACATATGAACTCAAATTACACCTGAACACAATTGTAATGGTCAAACTATTACAGTCTGCAGTATGTAACATACACAACCAACTTGTTTTCAGTACTGTCTAACAATGACAGATATTCAGTAAGACATATTTGGGAATTCATAATGTTAGAATAATGTTTGTACAACAACTGAATATAGCATACATAACAAATGGACACATATATCACAAACAGTTATGTCTGACTTTAAGATATCCTTAAAACAAGCATGAGTTATACCTTTAACAAGACTGTCAAAAACCTAAGATCGTGTAAGTGACAAATGTTTGTGAATTGCCCCATAGCATCCTTACCCCTCCTTCTTCATGGACGTGATGGTAGTGGCGAGATCGCCGCCCTCACAGTACTCCATGATGATGTAGAGTTTGGTCCGTCCGCGGTCAATGATTCGATCATAGTACAGCACTATGTGTTCATGCTTCAATTCACGCAGAAGGTTCACCTCTGACACCAGCATCTGCTTCTCAATGTCCGACATCATGCCGTAGTCAAGTTCCTTCCACACAAGGATCTGGCAAGAAGGCAACAAACAGCTATAGATGTATCATATTCACAACATAATAATAATATGCAATTCATATTCAATATGTATGTTTCTAATAAAGCAGGACATGCCGTGCATTGTACTATTTCCCAAATTCCCAGAGAAGTCGAGATGACGTTTGGCTGAACACGTCTGCTGGTGAGTAAAGGGTAAAGTCATAGCCTTATGCAGAGCACAGCTTTATGTAGAGACCCGTCCACCCGTCATTTGGACGAATATGGACGGGTAGAAATATGGGTGGACGGGTAAAAAAATGAAGGAGCCAAAAAAAGGTCTTCCGAAACCATAGATATTGTTAGTTATGCCTTGAAAGTGAGTGAAATGGTGTCACATGTGTGTTTGTAGTCCATTTCAGGTCATCAGACACATTTAAAAGTTTGTAAACTGGCTTAACAGTTAACATCCATATGTCCACCAAAACATGTATGACTGGCAATAGTTTTATCCTGCATAAAGCCCTGATGCAGAGACCAACCCACCTGTCATTTTGACAGGTAAAACCCATTGTGGACGGGTAAAATAACACTGTTGGTGGATGGGTACAAAAATGACGGAGCAAAATCTTCCAAAATCATAGATATTGTCAGCAATGCCAGGAAAAATTTAAATGGATATAGTTTGTGTGTAGATTGTTTGTAAACTTTTGTAGTTTATCTCAGGTCATAAAACACATGTCACCCGGCTTGTTAATATCCACTTGCCCACTAAAAGTGTGACTGGCAAAATGTGTATCCTGCATAAAACCCTCTTTATTTAAAGCTCTTTGACCAATCCGCAAGATTGGATACTGCGCTGTATAAGAACTTACCTTTACTTTTTTCTCACATTAAACTTGCTCTGCAAATTTTACTACCCACTCAGGACCACAGAAAAATGCTAAAAATTCCAACGGTTCAGCAAAGCAACCAAACATACAAACACCTGCCAAACAAATATATAAATAAAAGTTTACATTTCAGTTGAATGCACGATCAATGGAGGCAGAAATCGATGAAAACTACAAAATGAACCTGGACAATATCAAAGAGCGGACAGATCTAGAGACACAGGAGCTACGTACACATACATCCCACAAGTGACAGCCATCCCAGACTCGACCCAGAAGTGAAAAAGATCACTGTGGAAGCACAGCTCCACAGGTGACTAGTTCAAGGGAGGAGTGAGAGACTGAGAGTGGGTATATAAAGTGTCAAAACATTATGTAGTCTTTTTAAATATATTTATCAAATTATTACTTATTGTTTTATAACTTTTTTTGTAAATCTCATAAATAATGCATTTAAAAAAAAATCACTGTAATAAAATATTATGTTGACTTGTTGACTTATTTGTTTTTATACTAATTTATATTCCCTTTTTTGCATATTCCTTCTATACCTATTTGTTAAATGTATATATCACTTATTTGTATGTTATATGGGTTTTTAATATGAAATAAATGGGAATGTACATGTATTTATAACAAATTAATGTTGCTTACTAAAATATACCAAAAGATGCAACTTTACAGCTACTAGCACCTTTTGGGACTTTAAAATTTTTTTTCAAACTTTCAGCCTAACAAATAACAGGTGGGCTAGATATTCTGTTCAAACCACCCAGCCATAGCTTTATAGAGACACGTCCACCCGTCATTTGGATGGGTAAGACCCATTTTGGATGGGTAGAAATATATCAATGAACGAGTGGGATACAGGTAAAAAAATGTATTGTAAATAATGCTTTAGTATCACACATGTGTTTATAGTTTATTTTAGGTTATAATACATGTATCTTGACTAGTTTGTATGTATACTATATATATATGTATATATATATATATATCATCATGCGGTCGGTCGCGATGTGACAAAGACTGCACTTGACTATTGCTCTCCATTTATCTCTCTGCTGTAAGAGTGATGTCCATGAGTATACATATATATATATATATATATATATATATATATATATATATATATATATACTTGGGATCACCACAGCCCTGAAGAGACACGCACCCTCATTGATGGTAAGACATTTTGATTAGCATTCAATGACAGTGGGATACATATAAAAATGTATATGAAATAATGCTTTGTATATACATGTGTTATATAAGGTATAATACATGTATCTTGACTAGTATTTATTATATATGTATATATGTATATATATATATATATATTATATATATATATGTGTCGGTCCGATCAAAAGACTGCACGACTATTGCCTCCACTGATCTCTTGTGTATAGGTGAACATTGTGTCCATCAGTATTAATAATCAAAGCAATGTGAAGCAGGAAAAGTTGCTATGTTGTAACAAAGGAAGACAAAACCGCTTCAATGATGAGTTGATGATATTATGCTGTGTGTAATACACACCACAAACATACCTTGCCATCTTTATTGTGTTAGCACAAACATACCTTGCCATCTTTCTTGCGTCGTATCTTTTTGCAGGTACCATAAGAGCCTGAGCCTATTGAGCTGACAATGTCATAGTCTGCTAGGGATGGCATCTTTGGCATCTTCTTAACAGACTCTACTGTAAAAAATGCAGAGATTACATAATCATGCTCCCAACTGTCAATGACTTTGTAACGAATCAGTGGAATATATATATATATATATATATATATATATATATATACTGATTCTTATAGTTATAGAAGGCATATATATAGCAATTAAGTGAATGATGGCATTCATGTTATTGCTATAATTATACATAAATTATCATAAAACGTCAGTATTGTTATTCACTCAAGCGCCAATCTAATCTTGATCAGAAACACACAGACACAGAAAGTTGCCAGTGAAAACAGTTAACTACAACAAACCTTCGTCTTCGACTTTTACATTTGTGATTTTGTGTAAGCATACATTATCTGACTATGTCTAGGACAGTACGTATAGTAGAATGATCTATTTATTCAGCAAAACTGATTCCTGTCAAACACCCTTCGGACATCTAACGATCTACATCTAGTCCACACAGCTGCTACAGCCAAATGTTTTCTGCAAGTTTCGGCACTGAGTGACAGCGGGACGTGTTTGGGCACATCGCGCCGATTTACGTCATTGCGATTACGGATTTACGCCGGTTCTCACCAATAAATCAGCTTACATATAACAGGACATAAATTATGTGTCAACGTTAAATACAACCAATACTGCTCGACAGCTATTTCATTCGTCGTGCTGCAGAAATAACATATGCCATCTAAACTTGTTTGGTCTTCGGTACCGGGCGTCAAACTCAAAGTAAACATACGCTGTCAACTCATACTAGACTAGTACTAGTAAACATGTTCTGTCGCTAGTACAAGACAAGTTATTATGTTTCATCATCACGGCATTGCATATACACAATCTTAATGTGTATAACTTTGGTTTGTACACGATTAAATTAACAACTGACTGTATTTGAAAAGTTACCAGAAACTCAGTTATGTAGTAAATCAGCAAACTACATTTTAAAGAACTTCTCCGTTTGAAGCATGCGCCAATGTTTAACACGCGATTCAATTGGCCAAATCGTGAATAAGACAAGATGGTTCATTGGATAAGAATGCTTTAGTGACCCATTTGAAGCTAGGTGGCTCTTCTACGGCTAGGCATAAATCTCGATTACCCAGGCTCCGTGAGGTGGCAGCACTTTTAAGTGCTCACTACCGCCTGGAGTAATTTTGCTCTGCATTTGTGACCACCAGCGCGGCTGGTGGTCACATCGTTGTGTAGTTCACTAAACTGGAAGCCGACAGATTCACGTATGTAATAATCATAAAAGTTTATATACTATGTATGTTTTTATAACAAAACTAAATTATAACATATATACGCATATATACGAAATAAAAAATAGAACAATGTAACAACACTTTTTAAATTTCTTGTTATTTTGTGTGAGACATGTTTTAGTATAAGTGTAATTTTGAATAGTTGTTTTTCTTATAATAGTATTACCTGATAAAAGGGTATCTTATTATTATTTTTTAATTCAAATTCCGCCTAAGAGCAATCAGTGTCAATATGTACCTTATTTGGGGCCCACGTAGCAGCACGATTCTCGCTACCTCTCCAAGGACTGCAGGTGGGTTCACATCTGATGTTAGTCTTGCTGACGATAGCTTCAACATAAGCTCAACCATAACCTTTAGTCCAAACCCTAAACCTAACCCAAGCACGAAGGCGGATCTTCCTCGTTTCACAACTGCGTGGGCCTGACTACGTTTGTGAATTTTATTAATTGTGCTTATCATTATTCCTTATTCATGTTCAATGATCCCTTTTATTCTGTTTTCTGTAGTCTATTTTATGATCCAGTAAATGTTGAGCAGGAATAAAATTGGTGACAGAAGACACCCTTGCCTCACTCCTGTCTTCACCGTGAAAGAGTCTGTCAGTTTTATTATCAGAGATATAAATATATCTGGTATCCTATAGTGTTGTAGAATCTTCCACAGTGTATCTCTGTCGAAACTATCAAATGCCTTCTCGTAATATACAAAGTTTCTGTACAGGGATGAAGCCCATGCTATGCATTGTTCAACAAAGATTCGCAGTGTTGCTATTAAATTTTGGTCTGTCTTTACGGAAGCCAGCTTGGTGATCTCTGAGCTTGGCATCCACCCCTGTCTTCAGTGTGTCTAAGATGACTCTGTTGAGGACCTTTCCGGGTACTGGTAGGAGCATTATCCCTCTGTAGTTCTGACATGGTTGCATATCTCCTTTCATTGGTAGCTTCACGAGATACCCTTCTTTCCATTCAGTTGGTATTTCTTCTTGCTCCCATATCTTCCCGATTATATAATTCAGTATCTCTGTGGAGTTCTCTATGTCAGCCTTGATTGCCTCGGCAGGAATTTTGTCTGGGCCAGAAGCTTTCCCTCTCTTCATATGATGGATGGCTTTCTCAATCTCTGCCTTACTTGGTTTTTCGCAGTTTACCTGGAGCACTTTTTCAGCTGGTGCGATGTCTGGAGGGTTCTGAGGTGGTGGCCGGTTCAGCAATCCTTCAAATGTTCCCTCTATCTTTTCAACTGATCATCATCACTGGTACATTGCCATTCTTATATTTGATGCGTGCATGTACTTTCCTTTAAATTTTCTTGTTATATCATACATTTGTTTCATATTTCCTTGGGCTTATGCAGCCTCTGCTTTTTTGGCTAGGTCTTCAATGAAGTTTTCCTTGTCTGTTTTTTTTGCTGTTCTTGACTGCTCTGTTTGCTTCTGTATAGTCTGCATGTGCTGTTGCTTTTACTGCTCTTGTTCGGCTGTTGTTAATTGCACCTTTCTTTCCCTTACTCAATTGCAATTTTTGAGAGTGTCTGCAGAAATCCAGTCTTTTTGTTGGTATTTCTTCTTTCCCAGAACTTCGCTGCATGTGTCGGCCCTCATCTTCTTGATCTGTTGCCATTGTGTGTCTATGTCCATGTTTCCTTTTTCAAGAAGATCTTGTAAGGCTTCGTATTTGTTTTTGACTGTAAGTCGGAAGGTCTCTGTTGTCACCTTGTCCTTTAGGGAGTCCACATTGTGCTGTGTTCGGGTGTTCCTCTTGACTTCTCTCTTGTTTAGTTTCATCTTCATTCTGTCCAGCACTAGATGGTGGTCTGAGGCTGCATCTGCCCCTCTCTGTACTCTCACATCCTACATTGATCTTCTGAAGTTTCGTTTTATGCAGATATGGTCGATTTGATTTTCTGTTCTGTGGTCCGGCGCTACTCAGGTTGCCTTAGGAATCCTGCGGTGCGGGAACACGCTGCCTCCGATAATCATGTTGTTAAATGCACAAAAGTCGGCCAACATGTCGCAAATTTCATTTTTTGCCACGTCCTTGTCTGACTATGACTTTTTCATACTCGCTGTTATCATCCAATTTTGGCGTTCAAGTCTCCTATGAGTATTGTCATGTCCTTCTCCTTCAGTTTGTCACACAATGTCTGCAGTTTGTTGTAAAAGTCTCTTGTTTCTTCATCCTTGTCGTTTATGGGTGCATAGCACTGAATGATGTTGAGCTTGGTGTTTTCTTTCTTTGTTTTGAATGAGGCATAGATGATCCATGGTCCCGCTGCTTCCCAGCTAATGAGAGCATTATGTGCCTGTTGTGACAACATGAGTGCCACGCCTTCTGTGTGGTGTGCGTCTTCCTCTTCATGCCCCGAGTACAGAGTAATTTCTTCCGTATTCAGTCTGACTTGCCCCGACTGTGTCCACCTCGTTTCACATAGCCCTAATACTGTGATGTTGTATGCCTGTCTTTCCCTTGCTATTTGGGCTCCTTTGTTTGCTTCGTACATGGTTCTCTCGTTCCATGTTCCGATGTTTGAGATTTTCTTGGAAGACAAGAAGGCTATCGGCAATGTAGCTTCCTTATGGTTTTCACTGCATGGCGTCATACTCTCCCAAGTTTAGTAGAGTTCGTTTGGTCGATGTTTTCGGAACAATCTGGGTTTTTTACGGGAAAGGGCTGTTAGCCCTTTAAAAAGGCAAGTTCTTATATAGCGCAGTATCCAGTTCTCAGGGCCGTTCCATGCGCTTTACACTTTACTTCCCTGACAGACCTGTTCACTCAGACACCATCTCGACTTTTCTGGGAAACATCCAGCCATATGCTACAATTAATGCACGAAGGCAGCTCGTACACATATCCACCACTGTCTATAGCCAGGTACTCATTTATACAGTTGAGTGAACTGGCGCAATGTAGAGTGATAAAACTTGCCCAAGGTTTTAACAACACAGCACAGGATTCGAACCCGGGTTCTCGTAGTCGAGTGTCCGAAGCTCTACCCATGAGCCATTGCGCTCTACAAGCTTTGCCCAACCCTCTTCTTTACTCAGAGAGGCTCGGGACCGACCATGGCAGAGTTAAATTTGTTATTAATAACGTACTTATTTCTATTTCAAAGTTCATGAATAGCAATAGTGGGGAGCGGTGGTCGAGCCGTAGAGAGGACGGTGGTTCAATCCCACCTACCGCCGTTTCGAAACTTAGGCAATTTCGTTCACCCACATTTGCCTGTGTCTTTCGGGAGAGACACTAAAAGCCGATGGTCGCTTCTATCTGGTGTCTATTCCAGGGGAAGTAAAAGATCCTACACAGGGGGTAAATGTGTAACCTGTAGTGGACTCACAAAATTCTCGTTGGACTTTAAACGCCCAGCAAAGGTCCCCGGCCAGTATCTGGGAGAAATATATTGACATTTCATATTATATAAATTGTTGCCTTGTATAATGACGTTCGTATAGGCCTGCATACATAATAGTCAGCGCTGTGTCAGATAGTGTATTCAAATCATTTATATAAATAATTACGAACCGTTATCTGGATATGAACTCTGCTCGTCCAGTGTCTCCATTCTGTCCGTAACTCCACAGCATTGCAAAGACAGTGTTTCCGCAATCAGGGAAGAAATGTACCTTTTGATGATTTCACAAATAACACTAATTACT
The DNA here is from genome assembly GCA_025642075.2 of Ridgeia piscesae. NCBI lineage: Eukaryota > Metazoa > Annelida > Polychaeta > Sabellida > Siboglinidae > Ridgeia > Ridgeia piscesae. The sequence continues at coordinate 479,474 of JAODUO010000057.1, read as the reverse complement.
ATACGTGCGAATTACAACGAGTCTACCATGTAATGTTGATTCCATTAACGTCTTACTCTGGTCTTCGAAATAAAGAACTGGGGTCTAAACGAAAGTAAGTTGCGGACAGGATGAGCTGTGTCAGCACCTCTCCGATGTCTGAGTGTGAGGGGAAATGGGAGGGAGGGAAGAAGGTGAGTGTATGTGCGTGTGTGTACACGGATCGACTCGTTATCATAAAGGCACATTACGGTTATTACGGCTACTGGCTGCAGTGATAGGCTAGACGCAGGTGTGCCCGCCGATTCCACCCCTGGACTGACAACTGCAAACTGCCGGACTTTTAATTCCACCTTTGTCTTCAAGCGAACGAATCACGACCACAGTGCTACTGCTCCGAGTTTGTCAACCAGACATAGCAGTAGGACCTACAGGCCGGGAGGCGGCCCGGAGCCAGGTCGAGCTCTCAGGATGTTTTCTGCTAACTTGTTTTCACTAGTATTTCATGATAACTGATACATTGACCATCGCAAAAACATATTGTTCATTGCCTTTTTAAATATATGGATATACATAAAATCTTCCGTGTGATTCTTCTTGACGATAGTGTTCTATAATTTTGGGACCGACACTAGTAAGTGTGGCAATGTTCTGGTGTTGCTTTAACAATGTGGTATTTTGTAAGCTATATGTTGTGTCATATTATGGTTGTATCATTAGCATGTCATGAAATATATTGCTTAACATAAATATATTGCTTAACATACCCCAATTGTGTTCGTGCATTAGTATACAAGATACATATACCTATGGCATCTAAATTATACGAATGATTTGTTTCTGTAATATATGAATTTTTATATAAATATGTTGTTGGCAGTTTGTCCATATTATGTTAAACAGGTAATAAAAGGGTATATAAAGAGACAATATAGGTTAATCAAAGTTGTTTTGCCCACTTTATTCTTGACTTTCCGGAAACTGCGTTACTCCGCCTGCCTGTCTGAATCGTCTCGAAATTCGACAGTATTATGCTGGCAGGACTACACATTCAACAGCCAGGCCCAGATGCCGAGTTTTCGACAACTTCGACAGGGTTCTGTGTATAAGCTTTGTACACATCTTTCTCGACTCTCCGTTTAATGCACCAATCGTTTGTAACGACGAATTCCTCGTTCCATCTAGAGGGTTGGAACGAAAGCACATCGTTGCGTTTTGACGTCGCACAGAATTCGACTACGTCGCTAAGTAGCGCTCTGTATGTGCTCAGCTCATCCCAAAAATCGTCAGGTTCCTCCGCTATTCGTCGCCAGAGTGTCTTATTGAAGTGATTATAAAGTATATACTCTGGTTCGTTGTAACGCTTGTAATTATCCACAAGAGTTTGTTCGATCGGCTCGTCTTTATATGTGTATGACCTTTCGTTCTGCGTGATGTAAAGGATATCGTTTAGCTTCCAACACATGAGACGTCGCAGCAACACCACGGACTCGGTGTAATGCTCGAGGATGATAACGAGGCTGAAGCGGCGCTGCAAAGCGTCGATCCAGCGCCGGATGTAGGTGGCGTTGTTCGTCTGGTCGGTCGTGTTCACGTGGAAGCCGGTCGGCAGTCCGAGTTCGAACGCCATTGTGTTGTGTGTGAAGCTAAATTTGCCCATACACTTCCTCTTAAAAGTCATGTGTGCGGGCATTGTGTACATCGCCTCGTACTTCGGGATGTCTCGAAGATACTCGAGCAAGGGTTCGTCAACGTGAGTCAGCATCGGTAAGCGTTCCCTGACTGAGTAGTAATTAAACGCGGATTTCATCCGATCGAATGGGTCCCGGATGCTAGTGATGTAGACAGCGTCGCGAGGCATAACGCGTGATATCGCGTCATCGTTGAAGACCACGTGGTGACCCATGATGTTGAATGGTTTCTTGGGCGGAAGGAAGCATCGGGTGTCGAACGGATACGGATAGCAGAGCGTGTACTGCGGTAGACGAGGCAGAACGAACGAGAGATTTCGTCGTAGACCGAACCACAGGATGAAGTGAAAGACGGACGAGGTGCCACACTTGTGTGTCTTCACGTACACGATGTTCACCCGCTCGCGTCGACAGACTGGCGGCCGTGACACCAGCACGGGAATGTCGCCGACTCGCTCCATGAGAGACAGACGGCGGGTGATAACACCCCGCTTACGATGAACCAACGGGGAGATGCTCCACAAGAGCAGCACAGCCAGAGTACTGGTGACAGCGACCGACGCCAAGACAAACTTGAGACGTAGTTTCCATGTCTTCATCGTTCACTTCTTCAGAGCGTCCTTTCTGCAAAAGAACAATGTTCTTTGAATGTTTGTTAACAATTGTAACGGTAATTTTTTTTAATTCATTTTTATGTGCTTTAGAGTGATTGGCATGTTGAGTTAAATGTAAGTAATAATTTGTCTTACTTATTTATAATTTAATTTATTATCATTTAATTTATATAATATATATATATATATATATATATATATATATATATATATATATATATATATATATATATATATATATTAATGAAAATATGTATAAGTGATAATTTATAGTATATTACGTTACACTTTTTTTACTAATTATTATTGTATTCCTGTTGTTGTGTTCTATATGTTATCTAAAGCTTTATTGTACATATGTAGGAATGTGTTGGGTGATGATGGCCAATTGAAAACCACAATATACCACGGGACATGAGAAATAAAGTTTTTGTTTATTTACTGAAACGTTTTCAGAGTCCGGCGGATCGATTCGTTATCACAAAAAACATTACGGTTATTACGGCTACTGGCTGCAGTTATAGGCTAGATGCAGGTGCGCCCGCCGATTCGACCCCTGTACTGACAACTGCAAACCTTTGTCTTGAAGCGAACGAATCACGACCACAGTGCTACTGCTCCGAGTTTGTCAACCAGACGTAGCAGTAGGACCTATAGGCCGGGAGGCGGCCCGGAGCCAGGTCGAGCTCTCAGGATGTTTTCTGCTAACTTGTTTTAATTGTATTTCCTGATAACTGATACATTGACTATCGCAAAAACATATTGTTCATTGCCTTTTTAAATATATGGATAGACATACACTCTTCCGTATGATTCTTCTTGACGATAGTGTTCCATAATTTGGGACCGACACAAGAAAGTGTGGCAATGTTCTGGTGTTGCTTTAACAATGTGGTATTTTCTAAGCTATATGATGTGTCCTATTATGGTTGTGTCATGGCATGTCATTAGCATGTCATTACATATATTGTTTAGCATACCCCTATTGTGTTTGTACATTAGTATACAAGATACATATACCTATGGCATCTAAATTCAGCCACACATATTATACGAATGATTTGTTTCTGTAATATATGAATTTTTATATAAATATGTTGTTGGCAGTTTGTCCATGTTATGTTACAACAGATAATAAAAGGGTATATAAAGAGACAATATAGGTTAATCAAAGTTGTTTTGTTCACTTTATTCTTGACTTTCCGGAAACTGCCTTACTCGCCAGCCCGCCAGCCTGTCTGAATCGCCTCGAAATTCGACATTATTATGTTAGGCAGAACTACACATTCAATAGCCAGGCCCAAATCCCGAGTTTTCGACAACTGCGTGATATGGTGAGTACGACTCGAGACTTCTGTAGTGTACATAACCGGAGTGTTTACGAAGTATGTTTCTGATAAGAAATTAGACAAAACGTAATTATTTACGTCGTTTTTCATTAAAAGAACTCTTTGATACCTAAAAGGAAGGCTCTCATGCCCCAAGTTATAATGAAAAGGGATTCTTTGACAACTTTAAGCTCTGTAATGTGGGCAGTTTTTAATTAATTTATGTAATTCTATGTCAGATTCGTTTGCATTGTATCTTCTTATGAATACATTCCAGATGCTGCCAGAAAGAAAGAAGTGGTAAACAACACTGAGAGGATTCAGGAATGCTTCATAACTGCCTTTGAAGGGAATGACGTTAGAAAGCATCGGATGGACAATGTAGCTGGATCCAAACGTTTAGGGACAGACTTTTATTGAGCACTTTCTTCACCAAATAGTTGAATTGTTATGTGCCACAGGAAACAATGGGCACAGTGCGCAGGATTACATTTATTTTTAAATTATTTCCTTGTTTTGTGTATTGGCGTTATTTACGTCAAATTATCTGACAATGCATAGCAGTTAATTATTTAAATGCCAAATAAATGTATAAAACCAGATAGTTTTTATATATATATATATATATATATATATATATATATATATATATATATATATATATATATATATATGTATATATATATATATATACACAAACTTACTTATATAGTTTATTTGTTAATGAATTAAAATGTCATATATTTGACTTGTTTAAATGATATCATATTGGACTTGCATTGTTATTCTGCATAAAAATATGCTTTTTACAGTGCACTCCGGATATGTCAAACCTCCACAGACCCAAGAATATACTATATATAGAAGTTCCATAGTTTTGCACCTTACGGATTGGGTTATTTGTTTAATTAAAATGCTATATTTACTGTAATATGCTTAATTATTATATTATATATTATATATATATATATTTAATATATATATATATATAATATATATATATATATAATATATATATTATATATATATATATATTGATAATATAATAGCCACATTTAGTCAAATTAGACACAGTTGGCCTAAGAGCGGCTCACCGTCGGCACAGTTCCGTGCCCTGCGGTGGTTGCCCCTACCGCACAAAACTACATTCGCAGTGGAGCAAGAATGCGAATGCCATTTCGGCCACTCCGGCCAATTCTCACGATGTCGTTGATCCCAGCTTCACGAAGCAATACCACCCACAGGAGTTGAGGGACTCCCAGCTGCTTGACAGCGAGTTACAACTGGTGATTCACTCGATTCAGGGAGACATCCCAACGCAAAACGAAGTGCAGCTTCAAGGCAAAATCACCCGCATTCTGTGGAACTGGAGGGACCGGCTTCAAATGCAAAATGTCATCCTAAACGTGACAGCCTTCAACGCACAGGACGATACCGTGTGTAAGACGCACGTTGTGGGGAAGGACGCACCTCACCCCGTCGAGCCGACGTACGGCGGCGTCCGTGTTGCCTGCATGGGCACTACGCCGCGATCAACATATCTAAATGTTTATGTTCACCTGTGTGTAACAACGTTATTGAACAAATTGGTAATGTGGTAGAATTTAGTTAACAAGTGTTCATATTTGTCCAGAATGTTAGCCTGCTAAAACATTACGGAGGAAGGATGTGGAAGAGTTGTCCACACTGGTCGCGAGACGGTGGAACTGACAGTGGACACGCGCATTCTACGACTACGACTGACTGACAGCTCTACTTGCCGAGTAGACTGACGGGACTGCGACATTACCAATCCACAGACAACACGGAAGATACCAAGGTAAGCAAATGTTGCAAGCAGTCTTCCATAACATTTTCAGAAACAGGTTTCCTTTCATAAAAAAAACTAAACACGTATATGTTTGAAATTGTTTTTCCACCATAAATCTTCGGCGGTTCCATGCTCCAGTGACGACTTTTGCCTGGCCGCGTTTATGATTACGCCAAACGATTTTGCTTGTTGAATTATTTTCAAGGTTATAGGCGATTGATCACAAAACGAGTATCATGTCACCTCACGTGACGTATTAATTAAGGTATAGGCAACATTCAGGTTAGCTAAATCCGCATCCCAGTTCTCATGGTGTGAGTGTGTGTGTGTGTGTGTGTGTGTGTGTGTGTGTGTGTGTGTGTGTGTTTGTGTGTGTTGTGTGTGTGTGTGTTGTGTGTGTGTGTGGTGTGTGTGTGTGTGTGTGTGTGTGTGTGTGTTTGTGTGTGTGTGTGTGTGTGTGTGTGTGTGTGTGTGTGTGTGTGTGTGTGTGTGTGTGTGTGTGTGGCGTTTGTGTGTGTTTGTGTGTGTGCGCGCGCGTGTGTGTGTGTGTGTGTGTGTTTGTTTGTGTGTCTGTGTCTGTTCATGTTGTGGTCTGTTTGTGTGTATCTGTTTGAGTGTGTGCTATTGAGCGTGTGTGTATGTTAATGCATGTGTTTTATTGGGCGTGTGTGTACGTGTATGTATGTTACTGCGTGTGTGCAAGTGTGTGTGTGTGTGTGTGTGTGTGTGTGTGTGTGTGTGTGTGTGTGTGTGTGTTGTGTATTTGTGTGGTGTGTGTTCGTGTGTGTGAGTGCGTGTGTGCGTGTCAGTGATACTAACATATTTCGTGTCTCGTATGCATGCTTACTTTGCTTCGTGCCGTGTCTCGCATGTACATCCACCCTCTGTCGATGTATACCGCAAATTGCATCACCGACAGATTAAAATGTATTCTGGTCGAAGGTCGGTTTATCTTCACATACATTCCGAGTAGCTCTAACCACCCGTAACAGGGCAGCATCTATCACCAGAGTTTAGGCCTTATCGTGTCACAGTCATGACCAGCGAGCACCCGTACTAGTTCAAGTGGTCCTTTCTCGTCCCAGTTTGCACTGTACTGTATGTGATCTCCGAAACACGAATTGTATACAATCCCTAATTATTATTGTTATTATTACAAGCATTTGTAGAGCGACGTATATCTCCGCCCGGGACCCCTAGCCCGTGTATAGGCGCACGTACACACAATACAATAAAACGTACATAGAATCATACAACAGTATTAATTAATGTAGAAGGTCAGTCTTATGTCATAGTCCAGTTAACTGAACTCGGGGCCCCGGTGTGTAAGACGGTACATCCTAATCACTTCTGATAACTAGCACGTACGCTCCTGTAGCGATCAATGTGCAATATGTCGGTCCCTGCGTTTCTTTTTCATTTGTAATAACTGCCGACATTAAAATAGATCGTTTGCAGGTGGAGTTCGTCATACGAATTGTTTTAATTGTTCATACTAAATAATTTGTAGAATATAGACGCCCACACTGTCGACAAATATTTTCTGGTCTTTGGGAATCCGTACTGCCGGAAGATGGCATACATTTGCGTAATGACCTATTCCATTACTTTTCTTTTCGCACTGACATCTCAAGGTATCTGTTCTTCGGCTGTGTGTAATCACTGTCACTGGCATATCGGAACAAAAATAAAATATGCAGGGAACTGAGCGGGAGCTTCTGTTCTGCCTTAGGTACCGACAATTTATGAGATTCACGGCAACGTCGCCGACCCCGCCCTCCGGCTTGGCTTCCAGGGCCGGCTCGGGTACTACGTAGTCCAGTAACTGTCACAATAACGAAAGTCCCGAGCCCGAGAAATGTACAGTGCAAAATAAACTATGCTGTTGAACCTCAAACTGCACACCGTGATGAAGATGAAGTGACATTTGATAGCTCACAGACACAGCCAATCAATTTTTTTATCAACGTGTGGCCAATATAAACAAAACGGGGAGGTGCTAAAATGTGAAAGATGGGCTAGAAATAGCGTATGTGAGAAGACTGATACGGCTCACCTACTTATAAAGCAGTATGATGTCAGCTGGTTTTGTAACAAATGCAAACCAAAAGCACTAAACGCGATACACTCAGACAAAGAAATAGAAGACCCATGTGCAGAATACATGTCACGAATCACAAAGCGCATAACCCGAGTAGAAACAGCACTTGAAGAAAAAACAATAAAGGTGATTTGGAGAACAATACACAGGCAATAAACACACAGTTACAGACACTACAACAGGAGATCAAGAAGCTGACACATCCCAAGCACAAACTACAGGCACCCAACCAACAATGACAGCACCAATCAACCAAGATCTGGCTTCACGAGTGAAGGAAGAAATAAATGAAAGAGAACGGATAATGGCAAAACAATCATTCTAATCATCCATGGAGTGCAAAAGAGCGAACAGGACCTGCACGAAGTCAAACAAAATTTATGATGTCAACGTGTATAAAGCTAGATGTAACACCTGAAAAAATCACCCGGTTAGGCCAGCCAGATCACACCAAGCCCAGAATGGTTCTTGCAGTCATGAACAATATGAATGATAGAAAGAAAGTACTAAGCAAAGCCAAGGAAATCCGAAACAGCGCAGAAGAAAAGTACAAGGCAGTTTTCAGTAGACCAGATTTAACACAAAGGCAGAGATGAAATACAAAAACACTTACAAGCCCAGCTGATGCGGAGACGAGAAGCCAACCCGAACAAGACCTACAAAATCTACCGAAGCGAAATCATCGAGATCAAGTAAACCCAAAAGCCCACACGTGACACTGCACGTGCACCATTACGTAACAGCAATGCACGACATGCACATGCACATACACTAATTTTGACAACTCAATTCTTAGCAAACATGATTAACTGCACACTATTGCCAAAGACTGTGATGTGATTGGTCTGAATGAGATAAAACCAAATAATGGAAGTGTACCTAACCTGGAAATCCTCCAGATTCCAGGGTTTTACCTGTTCACGAATGACCTACAACAATCATACACAAAGGGGTACATGCATCTATATCAGGGCTGAAACCAAGGCGTGCCAATATAACCACCCAATTTTTTACCAATTCGAACATTCAATGCTAAAAACACATCAAATATAATAGGATGTATATACAGAAGTGAAACCTGAAACAGCAAGGCAAAGAGACGCAATTACATGCAGCTCTCAGACACAGTGCAGAAGTAACTGGAATCACACATGTCCTTGTGATGGGAGATGTCAACCTCAAAAGAATAGTTTGAGATCCTGAACCATCTATCCCACACACTTAGGGACGGATCTGACGAACAGCAGTTCATTGAAGCAATTGGAGATACCTGCTGCCACCATCTTGTTCACAAGCCGACAAGGTACCGACATGAGCAACAACCTACATGGACGACCTGATCTACACAACAGAAGAAAATACAATAACAAATTTAAACTATATGGTCCATATCTGGGAAACAGTGACCATATCAACCTCAGCATGGATCTAAATATATCTGTGACTCGTGTGCCAAATAGGACAATATACAGTTATGACAAGGCAGACTACGAAAAAATGAAAACTATGCTAAACATTGACTGGAAAAACAGCACTAGCGAATATGAGTACACAAGATGCAATGGACAAACTTGAGCAAACCTTAAAAGAGGCCGTAGACCAGTGTGGCATTTTATAATTTTGTATATTTATAATTTTAAGTATAATACTTATTTTATTAATTTAGTGAACACTCGATAAGCCATGTGCTTCTTTGTTCACATGCCGTCTGGAGCTTGGTGTGTGTGTGTGTGTGTGTGTGTGTGTGTGTGTGTGTGTGTGTGTGTGTGTGTGCGTGCGTGCGTGCGTGCATGCGTGTGTGTGTGTGTGTGTGTGTGTGTGTGTGTGTGTGTGTGTGTGTGTGTGTTCGCGTGTATGTGTGTACGCGTATGTGTAAGTGAGTGTGTAAGCGTGTGTGGTCGTATGTTTGTGAGTGGTAGTGTGGGTGTGTGGGGAACTGGAAGTATTTTATGGACAAAATACTTATACATTCATGCACTTTCTGTCAGCTTATACCCACACAGTTTATTAGGTATACAATACACTGTTACAAACATGGACTTATATGCACATATAAGTCCGTGATAAGATGCAGTAATATAGCCCAACATACGATTAGAAGAGCACGAAGACATTTTGAACGAAAACTAGTTCAGGAATATATGACAAACAACAAAGGTATTTGCAACTACATCAAAAACAGAACAAACACTAGGGGTGGTATGGGTCAACTGTTCAAGGAGGATGGTACACTTACCTAAACCGACAGGGAAGCAGCAGATGTCCTAAATCAACACTTCTTCAGAACATTCACAAATGAAGACACTACCAATATCCCGCACGTCACACCAAAGAACCTATATTACTGAAACACTCACAACATTCGAAGTCATAGGAGAACTGGTCAAGAAATGCCTTCTCAAACTGAAGATCGATAAGTCACCGGGTACTGATGGTATCAGCCCTAGAATTCTTAAGGAGATGCCAGAACAACTATTATAAACACATGCATCAACATTACCGAGACAGTGGAAAGATGCAATTGTTTGCCCAATCTACACAAAATCTGAAAAACGGAACGTAGCAAACTACAACCGAGTGTCCCTGACATAAATCGTCTGCAAGACTCTGGAGAGAGAGTGATTGTTGAGCAGCTCGTAGATCATATCAAGATGAACCACCTGTATTGTGAACGACAGCATGGTTTCACTACCGGAATAAGTATAAACACAAATCTGCTGAATTTGGACTGAGGCCTTGGTGCATTTTTTTTATTTTAACAAACTTGTTGATGTAATCTACATCGACTACGCGAATGCATTCGATACCGTCCCACACTCACGTGTCAGATGCAGTAACTTCAGAAAAAGACCTTGCAGTTAACCATTGACCAACAACTCAAGTTCTCTGACCACGTTGAGAGCGCTGTTAAAAAGGCCAACCGTGTTCTTGGATGTCTAGCAAGAATATTCCGACATATCAACAACGTGGGGGGACAGCATAGGAATTGTCGCCCCCCCCCCACTTTTCAGCTCAGAAAAATTGCGAGGCATATAGCCTGACTCACCACTCCTCTCTCTTAAAAGCCGCTATACAGGATTAGCTAGACAATAAACTCGCGATATGAAGTTCCGACCACCCATTAGAAAATCGACTAGATAAATTGCTTCGCTGGCCACACCGCGCAACTTGATCTACTTTAGTAAATAATCATCATGCCGGACTGCGCCGCTGCCGGGCTCTATTGGTTTGCAACCTTGTCTTGATATTATTTATGGGCTCTAGTTCAAGCACACTATAAATGATAACATTTGTGTTGCACTTTCACCCCTCGCCTGTTTGATGCTTATCGCCTACAACATAAGCGGCGGATTCCTGCACATTGTGTAACTTATTCCCATTTGCGTGATGACAAATTTCTACACAGCATGGGCGTCGATCGGTGGGGGACGAGGGGGACGCGTCCCCCCACTTTACAGCCTGAGGGGTCAGCATAGGAAATGTCCCCACACTGTTTCAGTTTATACAACAAATTTAAAGGCATATATGATCACTCCCTTCTCTTATAACCTCTACATTGGTCTAGTAGTAAAATTATACGAGTTCAGATATACTTCCGACTACCTAGTGGAAAATCACTAGATAAATTGCTTCGTTGGCCGCAGTCCGCAACTTGATCTTAGTCCAGTAAATATTCATCATGCCAGGCTCTGTCATTTTGCATCCTTGTGTTGATATATTAATAGGCATTAGCCATCAAACACATTATAGATTATAAATATTTGTTTGCCATGTCCCCCTTGGATTGCAGCCTTGTCGCCCTGGTGGATACTTATATCGCGTACGGCGGAACCAGCGGATTCCTGCACTTGTGTAATTTGATCCCATTTTGAGTGATGACAAATTTCTTTGCCGAAAGGTGGGTTTGGGAATTCCCACACAGGCATCCCTGTAACCTCTGCATCGTATCACTCTATGAATGAGGCAACCAGTGTTGGGTCCAAAGTCTACCCCCCAAATGTTCAGTGATTGGGGCGGGCCATGGCCCCTCTTCAAATATTATATGTTGCCAACATAACTATTTAAAATAGCTTAACATAAAGGCCTTTGTTTATTTTAGAATTAGCACCAGACCAATAATAAATATATATATATATATTATACACTGTCAAAAATAAACATATATATATATTATATATATATATATATAATATATATTATATATATATACATAATACATACATTTATATTATATATAAATATATATATATATATATATATATATATATATATATATATATATATAATCATATATATATATATATATATATATATATATTATATATCATATATATATATATATATACATATATATATATATATATATATATATATATATATATATATATATAATATATATATATATATATATATATATATATATATACATACGTATATGTATATATAAATTAGTCCCTCGTCCCCACCACTTTTAAAAACGGATCGACGCCCCTGGCCATAGACACTAATTTTTCTCGATCCGAGTGTTTAAAGTGTGGAATTCTTTGTCAAACGACACAGTTCAGGCAAGGACAATACATCACGCCTCCGACAAGATTGGAGAGGCCACCCGGATCGATATAATTATATTTTTTTGCAAATTAATCAGCCGGACAAAAACAAACTGGACAAAAGCATATAAAAAATACATCAATAGAGAAACTGCATCAACGAAAAACAAAACTTGAGACGGCCTCAGTGTTCAATCTTGGGCAACTATTGACCGAACTTTAAGTAAGATATTGAGGTAAGATCTTAGGCCTGCGCGGTTCGGTCAGGCAAGTTCAGTCTTGTATTGGACCAATACTGGGACAGTGCGACCAAAATTCGTGTCACTGTCAAGGTTGCATGCTACTCTGGTAAGTATATTGGACTATCGAACATAAACAAAATTAAATTTTAATTATAACGAAAATATTAATAAAAAATTACTGGTGGCGCAGTATGTTGCTTGCAACGAGGCATATGGGCGACACAACTTAGAACGACATATTCGGTTTTGTGCCACATCTCAATATATGACAAATCATGTGACAAACTGATCCGTACTGATGTTGTCAAAATTGTACTGTTTTGACAAACGAGTGCGTTTGATAAGTGATTCCTTTTGTATAGCCGTTTTGATGAACCAGGTTGCATAGATGCCTTGCGTGCTAGCTTTCGGTTATGTCGAAACACAGCATCGATCACCCGTTCGGGCGCGAAGATGAAGTTTCGAGTGAGCAACTCTTCAAGTTCTTCTGCAATAACTTGAACTTGGGCCAGTGGGAGTTGGCGCGCGCGTGCGTTCCACTGCTGCACGCGCAGAAGTCGGCGCTGCACGCAGCGGACGTAGAACACGTCCTCAGAGACGTAGTCCGGAATCCGTATGGATACAGGTACGTTAGGTCTAACTGACAAACACATGTGCCAGGTAAACTCATTCAATACACCCCATTCGGTGCCATTCCGATTCACACGATAGGGCTTCTCCCACGTCGCGATGAATTATAGTCGGAATGCCCCAGGTCCCACTACCGGGACGCCCCAAACCTAGTCACAGTGCACCAATCACATAGTCGCAATGCTCCAACAGTATAGTCACAATGCACTACTTCTGGTCAGAATGCCCCAGTGAACCAGCTACACAGATAGCAGACCTACGTTGGGCCAACGGTGGCATTTTACATTGGGCCAACGTTGGCAACATATGTTGGGCCAACATCATTTTGGTCGTTTACCCGAAGACATTTCAAGTGCTTCCGAACTGCATACCCAGATAGCAAGCGTACGTTGGCCCAACTATGGTACCGTTGGCATAATGTTGGCGTTGGGTGAACAACGTTGGGCCAACGATGTACTGCTAAAATAAATTTCAAATAAACTGAGTTTGTTATTAATAATGTTGGTACAGCAGTGGTTCAATTAATGACCCAATCCACATAATTATACAGTTAAATATTCAGTTATACAAATTTGGGTTAACGTTGGATCAGTGCAGTTCGGAAGCACTCGAAATGTCTTCGGGTAAACTTTGACCAAAAACACAGAGATGACTGATGTGGAATCTGATGAAACCAGGGTGTAATCTTGGAGTTTCCACAGTGGTTTATCAAATGAAATTGATACTGATGGTGACAGCGCCGTGTTTGATTCGGGCTGTGACATTTTACCACAATTTAGTGCACAGGCTGACGCAGTAGTTGAGACTTATCATGCAGTTCAAGCCAACATTCACCGACTCCGAGACTAAAGTCAACAAGGACAGGCAGAACGTTGACCAGGGCTGGATCAATTCCATTCGTTCAATTCCAATTCATTGCAATTGCTTTTATTCCATTCCAATTAAATTTCTTACAATTCACTTTTTTCCAGTTCCAATTCAATTTCTTTCGATTACAATTCAATTTCTTTCAATTCAGTTTTTTTTCACTTCCATATATAATCATTCAATTCCAATTCCCTCTCCAATTCACATTACGACACCGGCCACTGTCATGCAAAAGCAGAAAATTTCATGTCTTCACCCTGGATGTTGCGCTGTCAATCACACACGCTATGTGTCTGTCATGATAGCCTGTGAGTGTGTGGATTTGTGTGCGTACGTGTGTTGTCATAAATGATCAAAATATATAGGATAACATAATTAGCCATAACTTCAGTAAATGAGAATTAAGAATGCTTATGAGGGATTGCAACTTAATCCAGAGCCATTCACTGGTTTATCTGAATGTGTAGTCCTAGAAAGAGGACACTCTTTGTTAATCGAAAACAAAAATAAGCTGACAGACAGAATCAGAAGATTGTGTAGTTATCACCATGCTTATTAGTTATCACTTCTGAATATTTTTTTTACTTAGGTCATTATCAGATGTACCGGGGTAGGTATATTTTAGGTGTCTCCGAAGTTTGAACCACTGTTGTTGCTGCGTACAGCGTACCAGGTGGTTTTGGAACAAAATGTGCCCCGGGTTAAAATGCACCCCAACAAAATCGGCAGATCTTAGTTTTATTGGCCCATTCTACCAATCAAACCATTCAACATGGTGCGAGACCGTTTTGGTCATGTTCAATTTCCGCAGCTCACTCTCAAGTTTAACAATACAGTAGCCTATGCATGCACTGGTCAGTTGTGTTAAGTGATTTTTATTTCTACAAAATGCATTCAAACAAACGGTATCCGTCACGTTTCTTTTTAGAATGTGAATGCCATCAGTATTTTACATTAGTGAATAAGTATTTTGCTAAACCTTGATGTACTTGATGCAGCAAGGCACACCATTCGGGGAACGTTGAACAATTTACAACCAGGTCTGAGTTTCGGACACAACTATGAAAACTGAATATCTGGAATGGTTAAAAATAGTTTGGTTTATAGTCCCTATGATACACTTCAGATAAGTAAATGAAACCATGTTGCGTGTGCGTGTCCTATAACTGAAAGAAAACCTGTGAAAACTGACGATTGTTCACCGGTAAGTGAAAGCACAACCATGTATAAGCTGACCTTTTGTAGAGGTGAAAATATCACCAGGTATAGTTTATAGTCTCTAAGGGCTGACATCACTGTACCTAGACGTGAAGACAACTCTTTCTAGAGGTGTATTACGATACACAACCGTCTAGTTATATTTAAACATCACCATCTCTAATGGTGAAGACACCGTTGTCCACATGTGAACATACCCATGTCTCTAGTGGTGAAGACACTAGTCTCTCCAAGTGACTACATCAATGTCTCTAGATATGAAACACCATTGTGTCTAAATGGAGACACTACTGTGTCCAAATGAAACAAACATGGTCGATTGGGGATGTGCTTAGATTAAATGCTGAAACACACGATGCCAACATTATAGTGACTCTTATTTTGAAGAACAACCAGCAGTCATTCCTTTTAAAGGTATTTCCAATTTGAATGAGTACAATTAGGTTTTACTTACAGGAATTCAAAGCAGCTCTGTGACATTGGGGCAACGTTCTGGTGACTGTTTAAAACACCAGCTCCTTTACATGATGTCAGTGACAGCTGTTAGATGTAACACTTTAGTGACAGCTATTAGATATCACACTTTGTTTTGCTTCATTTCACGCATGTAATTCATACGTTAAGTTCACTCGTTGGACCAGACTGGTGTGATGATCGGGATCATGAACCTCATCAAAACAATCCGTGAAGCTGGTCCAATTACACAGGACAGTAGCATCGGGAACCACACAGTTATAAACACCCAGTAAAAATACAGAAGTATAATTGTAAATTTTACTTTGAAAGACAGCCTCCAGATTGTAGTCTCATATTTGTGAAAACGACATTCCAATGATTGTAACAAATTATGTACCAGAGGCTAATAATTTTATGAAGTACAAACTGACAAATATACCAAGAAGTTGTGACCAGCATGTTCTCTGTACTCTGTACTCTGTTCTCTGTACTCCGTTCTCCGTACTCCGTTCTCTGTTCTCTGTTCTCTGTACTCTGTACTCGGTACTCTGTACTCTGTACTCTGTACTCTGTACTCTGTACTCTGTACTCTGTACTCTGTACTCTGTACTCTGTACTCTGTACTCTGTACTCTGTACTCTGTACTCTGTACTCTGTACTCTGTACTCTGTTCTCTGTACTCCGTTCTCTGTACTCTGTACTCTGTACTCTGTACTCTGTACTCGTACTCACAGTAATCATACTTTCTGAGTCGTTGTACTCGTACTCGAGTACATTACCAATGTAATCGTACTTATGATTACTTCTCATGATTAAATGTTTTTCATATAAACAGTTACAAGCAAGTATATTAAACAGATAGAAATGGCAATATTAGAAGTAATCTATTAAATGTAATATTAATTGAGCTATTAATTTTATATTAGTATTGTGCATTTCAGTTGCTTAAACATTCAGTCAGATTTCCCTAATTAATACCTTCTCTTCCACAGAAGTCACACCTCCTGCTTCCTGTAGTAGTACAAAGTAACATTGTGACAGTCTCTGTTGTCTGGGAAGCAATGCAGTAGATAAGCATCCCCCCATCATCTTTTGTAATTTTAGAATCCATGCCACAGCCCCACCTGTACTGTTTGCTCTGTCAGTATGGTGTGAATGACTGGTTCCTACCTCCAGAGTCCAGACTGAGACTGGGCATTTAGCTGCCCTGTCCAGTGTGTTTAAACAGTGTAGGTGTGTGTGGATGACATAGCCACCAGCCAGGGCTGTACACAGAACCAAATTATTGCCAGTCACACATATTTTGGTGGACACATGGATGTTAACTATTAAGCCAGTTTACAAACTTTAAATGTATCTGATGACCTGAAATGGACTACAAGCACACATGTGACACCAATTACGGTAACTTTTGAGGCATAACTGGGCATTTCCATGTGACTCGCGTTACATATTTTGACCATTCCATGAACACTATTTTGACATATCTCTTATGATAATGTATTTTAAAAGTTCAACTTATGCATAGAGGAACTTAAAGGTATAAGGTATTAAATGATGCCAACAAATTAAAATTTGATTACATAGTATGATTTTTATTTGAATCTAATCTTAGCGTGACTCGCGTTACAGCAAACGGAAAATCCAAAAACGTCACTTGATACATGACAAGTTTCTCCTCAAAGTATAAAAAATAGCAAACAATGAATACCCTTGTGTGAAACACAAATAAATAAGGTTTCAAAAAATGCCATTAATGATTTGAAATGTTATCAATAACATACAAATATATTAGATAATCAGCGTGACTCGCGTTACTGTGACTCGCGTTACATGAAATCCATTATCACAGATAAGTCCTTATGCATATTTTAGCTTGAGGGAAATCAATTTTTCAGTCTGTAATTTACGTAACACACAACATTACATTTTAAAAATACATTAACTAGAAGAAGTGAAAAAAATCTAACAAATGCATTGTGACTTGCGTTACAATACCTTATTTTTCGTGACTCGCATTACATGTGACTCGGGTTACACATATTCAGTGTCCAATATCACAGTATAGATTCACTAGATATGGATATAGTTTGTATCATTTAATAAGCTATAAAAAGAAGGAGGAAATTTATAATGGACAGTCGTAAGATATATGTTACAATTTGATACCTTTAATGTGTACCTTTAATTTACAGTATCATAATGTATGGATATCTCAAGTGTCTAGGGATTCCAAGAAGGTCGCCTTTACAGTAGAAACAGGACTAGGGTATTCATTAAAGTAATCATGAAAGTAATCAAGATTACATTCTAAAGTAATCGTACTCGTATTCGAGTACATTTGTTTTGTGAGTAATCATACCTGTAATCGTACTCATGCATCTTCATAGTAATCATACTCACACTCAATTATATAAACACTTCATCTGTGATGTATATAAACACATACTGTAAACATTACAGACTGTATTGATAACTTGAATAAAATGTTTATATGCTTGGATTATTTATAGGTCATCTTATTTATTGTATTACTTATATTTTTTGTATTTATATGAACTTTTATATGAAATAAATATTATCATATATAGTATTATTATCAGCATGTTAAAAATGTCGAAACTCTATTTGGCATGCTGGCCCTAAGCCTTGACAAAAGCCAGGGATCTATGATTAGCACCGATTAATGTAGCTCACTGAAACATCGAAACCATTTTAATGTGCTGATCTAGTGTTTCAACAAAATTATTTTATGACCTTATTTCCTCTAACATAAAAATAATGATTATATAAATACATGAATAAATAACACGCTGTATCACCCGCGTATGCACTTTAATCGTATAATTTATGGTTAACTTTTGTTATGTGAAATGGAGTGGGAATTGGAATTGAATGATTTTAGATGGAATTGGAATTGAAAGAAATTGAATTGAAAGAAATTGAATTGGAATTGAGAAAAAAATTATTGAAATTAATTAACTTGGAATTGAATCAAAGGAATTGCAATGAATTGGAGCGGGAATTAGAATTGATTGAATGGAACTGACCCATGTCACCCTGTTTATTTCATGTTAGTATTGTTCATGTCTCTTTTACAGGCATCTTTCCTCCGAGACTTTGGTCCTTTCTTTTTCCTCCCTGGTATCAGTGGTATGTCTGTCACCAGTACTCTTCAGAGTGTGCTCTTTGTCCCTTGTCATCACATGCCTGTACCATTGCAGTCGTTTCTCTGTTATCTTTCTGGATTACTCTCGTTAATCCTCTGATATATACATTTCTGATCTTCTATATTAACACCATTACATAAAACATCTTTCTTTCCCCAGCTGTCATATTGTTGGCCTGGCACTACCAGAGGGTACATTACATAATGTTGGGGTCAGTCAGCCTGTCAGGGTGAAATGTGATGCTTCACAACCAGCTAGTTATACTTGTAGATGTATTAATTTTTATTTATTTATTAGAAGGCCTAACGTTTTAAAGTCAACATTTAAATTATTATGTTATTTTTGGCTGCATCCCTAAGACAGTGCAGACAGGTAAAACGCTACGTATGTGATGAGTGATGACATGATCCCAGTAATGGCCGCCTCCATTTACTGCACTCATTACACACAGCTGTTGACATATGTTGTAGTCTTGGCTCTGAGTCCGTGTTCACGGCACATCACCTGTCTTCTTTGTGTCTGCAAGAACTGCACAGACTCAGACACACCACACATAATGAGGTATGTCATACATAGATACATGTGTGCATGTATAAGCCATATATATATATATATATATATATATATATATATATATATATATATAAATTAATACATTTCTTTGGCACTAACTACTGAATTGTAGATCAATGCTGTGTACAAATAATAAAACAAACATCTAATAATAAAGCTTTATATGCCATGTACAACTTGCAGTATACATTTCATGTCAAATAGGAATGTGTTCTGCTGTTTGAGTGACAATAAAATGAATTATAATTAAACATGTAAATTAAAATAATATATGTTCCTCTAATGTCCTCAGTGTTTTGTAATCTAACCATAATCCAGCTACTGGTAGTTTGTATGTATTTAAATAGCACTATTTTTCTATGCAGCTTCATCTTTAAACACCAAACTTCCTGGGATTAATCTGCTGACCTTGTGGGAAAAATAGAATTTTCATTGGTAAATGTTCACATAGGATATTAGAGGGATGTAAAACAATTGTTTGTAACGTTATATGTATTCTTGTTGAATTTTGTTATAAAGATGATAGTTAGGCAGGATGAGTTGTTCCACTACGTAACACTGTGTCCTGTGTTGTCAGGATGATTTGGAGGAGATGCAAGAGGATGTTGACTTCCGACTCTTACTTGTGGAGTGCTGCAAGGACGCCAGCTCTGATGTCATCAAGGTGATAGTAGCGCAACATTAGTAGCCTGTCATCTACTGGTACAGGCTGTATGCACTGGGGCAAAACTGATAAACTTCCATTTTACTTTTAAAAAATAGTAATTAATGCATTAGATTCCAGTAAATGCAGCACATCCCACACAATGTATGGAAATATTATCACTGCATGTTATTATAGTCATTAAAATATTGAATGTGATTACTTCATCAGTGTAAGTAGCATGTATGTCTTTTACACATTTTAATTTAACTTTCCAACTTGTTTTAAATTTACTTGGTACAATCCAACCACTGCGTTTGAGAAGTTTGTTATCCCAGGCACATGGCTCATTCCAGATGTGTATTCAACAATTGAATTGTGTTTTCTTTCAGGAGTTGTACGTCCTCCACTCACCCACACGTAGCCAACATCTACAACACAACGTTGAGTCGGGACTTCTCTCGTCTCAGTGTGAACAGTTTCTCGGTCGACTCCTACTTGATCATCCTTCTAATGGATGTGCTCTTCTCCATTTCCTGCTCAGTGCAAACACACCCCACAAGAGCGCACGAGATGATCAGTTGCTCCAGTGTCACCTGACCAGCCTCACTCTGATGTTTCACCAACTGAAAATGTCCAAGACTGAGAATCGTCAACTTGACGCAGACCTCCAAAAGTTCTATTGTCTCCTCGCAGGGTTTCATCCGTCGTCCCGCCAACTTGCAGGGGGGATTCCCGTCAAGGAATTCTTACAGGAGATCATTGAGATCCTCCACCATGATCCTTCCTTTCTCCGCTGGGATCAAGTGTATTCTGCATTGCTCGGGAGGAATGGTAGCCACCTGGTGGAATTGTTCAATCGGGTTCACTGTCAGTATACTTTCCATTTCTACCAGTCGGCCGAATGTAGGAAAGTTGGGGTTTTTCTCGATGATAAACTCACCGATTTCCAGAAGTGCATTGTGGGATTGTCAAGAAATCGAGCGAGGAGTGAGGCCTGGAGGGACGTGTACACAGTGTGCTGGATGGAAAACAGACACTTTGTCGACAGCATATTGGTGCGTTTGAATGGTCTACACATCATGTGTTTTCATTTGTTTAAACTGTTTTACAGTTACAGTACTTTATTGCTGTATTTGTTATGTTCTTTAAAAGTCTTTATTTCAGTAACATTCTCATACTCATAGTCAATACTGGCACCAAGCTACCCTGTTGTATGCAATGGCCAATATTGGCTTCTTCTGACAGAATATCATATTCAAATCATGTTAAATGTGTCTTTGTATCCAGGGTTGTTAAATAGCATTCTTTTAGGCATTTCTCACAATTAAGGCATCTTTATTCTGGAGTAACCCTCTTGTATGTAGACAGTTGTGTATAGAACACAGAGTTCAGTTCCGATGGTTTATTGCCAAATAACATTAACAAACAGAGTGAGAATTCTGTACTGTTTATTGAGTGCTTCATCGGAACCAAATGTGATGCAACAGGACGCTTAAATGTTTGGTCATAGAATATATATAAAACACAGTAAAATACAAGTCTACAAGTGACATAATCATAAAAAAGATCCTATCAGCAGTTTTCAAGTTGTTTGCCGTATTTTGACTGTTTTGTATTGACTGTTTCCCTATACAGGAGACAGCGTTGTGTCTGGTTGAGTCGACTGATTGGGAAAGATTGTCGGCTCTACTTGCTCCGGACGAACTTGCTCCACTCCGGCCACTCATACTACTGGTCGGCTGTGGTCACTGCAGCACACTGGACAATGTCCAGACGATGCTCCAAACCATCTGTTCACCCCAGGTAGAGGGACAGACATCTGGTCCAGTTAATCAACCCGTGACAGTGTTTGATTGAATCAAAAGTATAATAGACAGTACATAATTTTTTTTATTAAATATGTAAAAAAGAGTAGAAAAATCAGAGTATATCCTGCCATTTAATCAGAGTCAACTTTAGTGATTTTATCAATCAGTGATTGTATTTGATTGATTCTAAAGTACAACAGAAAGTAAATTTTATTGAATACATATGTAAAGAAAAGTATAAAAATCAGAGCGTATCCTGCAAGTTAATCCGAATCTTCCCATGATGTAGGCAAATGATAACCATTTTACAACAGTGTAGCTATATACAAAACTGGGTAATTGAATACGTTTAAGTAATTTCCTTTTTCTAGCATAATTATCTGTGATCTTTCATTGTATATCAAACTGATGCAGACTTTACTAAATGTATGCATCTTTTGTCGTGTCAGCACGCGTCCTCCTGCAGTGTGACACTGATGTGTGAGTGTGACAGGCTGCGGAGACAGGTCACCTTGGCCCAGTGGTGTAGAGACAATGTCAGGTGATGAACACTTCTACTACATCCCATGACGGATGAGAACGTCATTTATCTCTCCGACTGTCTCAGTTAGCTGTTCTCTCCGACACTTGGCTGTCCACCCTAACCCTGCTGAGATCCCTCTCAGCACTGTCTCACTTTCATATTCTTCTATCACGCTCTTCTATTTTTCAATCACTAAATTAATTGAACAAATTATATAATGGTCCTGTTGATTAACACATGAACTGATTGGTGCTCCTTAGCCAGTGAGATATTTACCTCAAAAATAAGGAGTTAATTTTGTTCCAAAGTCCATTTAGTCCATGAAAGTTTGGCACTCAAAACATAAATGGTCTATGAAAATAACTTAAATGCACACACACACACACACACACACACACACACACACACACACACACACACACACACACACACACACACACACACACACACACACACACACACACACACACACACACACACACACACACACACACACACACACACACACACACACACACACACACACACACACACACACACACACACACACACACACACACACACACACACACAACTTGAGCACACACTCACACAGAACAGCTCAGTCATAGATAACTGTCAGCACTGAGCAGTGAATATCTTTTAAAATAATGACACAATCTCTTTTGAATCTTAACAAAAATAAACCATTCCTTGTAGCTTTGGATATAATTTTGTTAAAGTTATGTAGTGTTGCACTAAACAGAAATCTGCCAGACTTGCCCGGAGACACCATCACGTTGGAGGAGCTGTCTTTCTTCCATGGCCTGGACCAGCACTCAGTCTTACACGTGTTGGACCAATGCACGCAGCTGTCAGCCCTGAACCCTGACAGGGTGCTACAGTTCCTGCAGAACAGACCGTCACTTTACACTTCCGGTGAGTCACTTAACACTGATAGAGTATTACTGTTCTGTCAGACTAGACCATCACTACGGTTATGGTCAGTCACTTAACACTGATAGAGTATTACTGTTCTGTCAGACTAGACCATCACTACGGTTATGGTCAGTCACTTAACACTGATAGAGTATTACTGTTCTGTCAGACTAGACCATCACTACGGTTATGGTCAGTCACTTAACACTGATAGAGTATTACTGTTCTGTCAGACTAGACCATCACTACGCGGTTATGGTCAGTCACTTAACACTGATAGAGTATTACTATTCTGTCAGACTAGACCATCACTACGGTTATGGTCAGTCACTTAACACTGATAGAGTATTACTGTTCTGTCAGACTAGACCATCACTACGGTTATGGTCAGTCACTTAACACTGATAGAGTATTACTGTTCTGTCAGACTGGACCATCACTACGGTTATGGTCAGTCACTTAACACGGATAGAGTATTACTGTTCTATCAGACTGGACCATCACTACGGTTATGGTCAGTCACTTAACACTGATAGAGTATTACTGTTCTATCAGACTAGACCATCACTACGGTTATGGTCAGTCACTTAACACGGATAGAGTATTACTGTTCTATCAGACTGGACCATCACTACGGTTATGGTCAGTCACTTAACACGGATAGAGTGTTACTGTTCTATCAGACTGGACCATCACTACGGTTATGGTCAGTCACTTAACACGGATAGAGTATTACTGTTCTATCAGACTGGACCATCACTACGGTTATGGTCAGTCACTTAACACGGATAGAGTATTACTGTTCTGTCAGACTAGACCATCACTACGGTTATGGTCAGTCACTTAACACGGATAGAGTGTTATTGTTCCATCAGACTGGACCATCACTACGGTTATGGTCAGTCACTTAACACGGATAGAGTATTACTGTTCCATCAGACTGGACCATCACTACGGTCATGGTCAGTCACTTAACACGGATAGAGTGTTACTGTTCTGTCAGACTGGACCATCACTACGGTCATGGTCAGTCACTTAACACGGATAGAGTATTACTGTTCTATCAGACTGGACCATCACTACGGTCATGGTCAGTCACTTAACACGGATAGAGTGTTATTGTTCCATCAGACTGGACCATCACTACGGTTATGGTCAGTCACTTAACACGGATAGAGTATTACTGTTCCATCAGACTGGACCATCACTACGGTCATGGTCAGTCACTTAACACGGATAGAGTGTTATTGTTCCATCAGACTGGACCATCACTACGGTTATGGTCAGTCACTTAACACGGATAGAGTATTACTGTTCTATCAGACTGGACCATCACTACGGTTATGGTCAGTCACTTAACACGGATAGAGTGTTATTGTTCCATCAGACTGGACCATCACTACGGTTATGGTCAGTCACTTAACACGGATAGAGTATTACTGTTCCATCAGACTGGACCATCACTACGGTCATGGTCAGTCACTTAACACGGATAGAGTGTTACTGTTCTGTCAGACTGGACCATCACTACGGTCATGGTCAGTCACTTAACACGGATAGAGTATTACTGTTCTATCAGACTGGACCATCATTACGGTCATGGTCAGTCACTTAACACGGATAGAGTATTACTGTTCTATCAGACTGGACCATCACTACGGTCATGGTCAGTCACTTAACACGGATAGAGTATTACTGTTCTATCAGACTGGACCATCACTACGGTCATGGTCAGTCACTTAACACTGATAGAGTATTACTGTTCTATCAGACTGGACCATCACTACGGTCATGGTCAGTCACTTAACACGGATAGAGTGTTATTGTTCTATCAGACTAGACCATCACTACGGTCATGGTCAGTCACTTAACACGGATAGAGTGTTACTGTTCCATCAGACTGGACCATCACTACGGTCATGGTCAGTCACTTAACACTGATAGAGTGTTATTGTTCCATCAGACTGGACCATCACTACGGTCATGGTCAGTCACTTAACACGGATAGAGTGTTATTGTTCTATCAGACTAAACCATCACTACGGTCATGGTCAGTCACTTAACACGGATAGAGTATTACTGTTCTATCAGACTGGACCATCACTACGGTCATGGTCAGTCACTTAACACGGATAGAGTGTTACTGTTCTATCAGACTGGACCATCACTACGGTCATGGTCAGTCACTTAACACGGATAGAGTGTTATTGTTCCATCAGACTGGACCATCACTACGGTCATGGTCAGTCACTTAACACGGATAGAGTGTTATTGTTCCATCAGACTGGACCATCACTACGGTCATGGTCAGTCACTTAACACGGATAGAGTGTTATTGTTCCATCAGACTGGACCATCACTACGGTCATGGTCAGTCACTTAACACGGATAGAGTGTTATTGTTCCATCAGACTGGACCATCACTACGGTCATGGTCAGTCACTTAACACGGATAGAGTGTTACTGTTCTATCAGACTGGACCATCACTACGGTCATGGTCAGTCACTTAACACGGATAGAGTGTTATTGTTCCATCAGACTGGACCATCACTACGGTCATGGTCAGTCACTTAACACGGATAGAGTATTACTGTTCCATCAGACTGGACCATCACTACGGTCATGGTCAGTCACTTAACACGGATAGAGTGTTATTGTTCTATCAGACTGGACCATCACTACGGTCATGGTCAGTCACTTAACACGGATAGAGTATTACTGTTCCATCAGACTGGACCATCAC
Source organism: Ridgeia piscesae (assembly GCA_025642075.2). Taxonomy (NCBI): domain Eukaryota; kingdom Metazoa; phylum Annelida; class Polychaeta; order Sabellida; family Siboglinidae; genus Ridgeia; species Ridgeia piscesae. The sequence continues at coordinate 453,606 of JAODUO010000057.1, read as the reverse complement.
TACGGTCATGGTCAGTCACTTAACACGGATAGAGTGTTATTGTTCCATCAGACTGGACCATCACTACGGTCATGGTCAGTCACTTAACACGGATAGAGTGTTACTGTTCCATCAGACTGGACCATCACTACGGTCATGGTCAGTCACTTAACACGGATAGAGTGTTATTGTTCCATCAGACTGGACCATCACTACGGTCATGGTCAGTCACTTAACACTGATAGAGTGTTATTGTTCTATCAGACTGGACCATCACTACGGTTATGGTCAGTCACTTAACACGGATAGAGTATTACTGTTCTGTCAGACTAGACCATCACTACGGTCATGGTCAGTCACTTAACACGGATAGAGTGTTATTGTTCTATCAGACTAGACCATCACTACGGTTATGGTCAGTCACTTAACACGGATAGAGTATTACTGTTCTATCAGACTAGACCATCACTACGGTTATGGTCAGTCACTTAACACGGATAGAGTATTACTGTTCTGTCAGACTGGACCATCACTACGGTCATGGTCAGTCACTTAACACGGATAGAGTATTACTGTTCCATCAGACTGGACCATCACTACGGTCATGGTCAGTCACTTAACACGGATAGAGTATTACTGTTCTGTCAGACTAGACCATCACTACGGTCATGGTCAGTCACTTAACACGGATAGAGTATTACTGTTCTGTCAGACTAGACCATCACTACGGTCATGGTCAGTCACTTAACACTGATAGAGTGTTATTGTTCTATCAGACTAGACCATCACTACGGTTATGGTCAGTCACTTAACACGGATAGAGTATTACTGTTCTGTCAGACTGGACCATCACTACGGTCATGGTCAGTCACTTAACACTGATAGAGTGTTATTGTTCTATCAGACTAGACCATCACTACGGTTATGGTCAGTCACTTAACACGGATAGAGTATTACTGTTCCATCAGACTAGACCATCACTACGGTCATGGTCAGTCACTTAACACGGATAGAGTGTTACTGTTCCATCAGACTAGACCATCACTACGGTTATGGTCAGTCACTTAACACTGATAGAGTGTTACTGTTCCATCAGACTAGACCATCACTACGGTTATGGTCAGTCACTTAACACGGATAGAGTGTTATTGTTCTATCAGACTAGACCATCACTACGGTTATGGTCAGTCACTTAACACGGATAGAGTGTTATTGTTCCATCAGACTAGACCATCACTACGGTTATGGTCAGTCACTTAACACGGATAGAGTGTTATTGTTCCATCAGACTGGACCATCACTACGGTTATGGTCAGTCACTTAACACGGATAGAGTGTTATTGTTCTATCAGACAGGACCATCACTACGGTTATGGTCAGTCACTTAACACGGATAGAGTGTTATTGTTCTATCAGACAGGACCATCACTACGGTCATGGTCAGTCACTTAACACGGATAGAGTATTACTGTTCTATCAGACTGGACCATCACTACGGTTATGGTCAGTCACTTAACACGGATAGAGTGTTATTGTTCTATCAGACTGGACCATCACTACGGTTATGGTCAGTCACTTAACACGGATAGAGTGTTATTGTTCCATCAGACAGGACCATCACTACGGTTATGGTCAGTCACTTAACACTGATAGAGTATTACTGTTCTATCAGACTGGACCATCACTACGGTTATGGTCAGTCACTTAACACGGATAGAGTGTTATTGTTCTATCAGACTGGACCATCACTACGGTTATGGTCAGTCACTTAACACGGATAGAGTGTTATTGTTCTATCAGACTGGACCATCACTACGGTTATGGTCAGTCACTTAACACGGATAGAGTGTTATTGTTCCATCAGACAGGACCATCACTACGGTTATGGTCAGTCACTTAACACGGATAGAGTGTTATTGTTCCATCAGACTGGACCATCACTACGGTTATGGTCAGTCACTTAACACGGATAGAGTGTTATTGTTCTATCAGACTAGACCATCACTACGGTTATGGTCAGTCACTTAACACGGATAGAGTGTTATTGTTCCATCAGACAGGACCATCACATTAATATGTAGACATATGGTTACTTACTCACAAGTCAAACATGTATCTTGTAATTTCAGATGGCAATGATCTGAAGAAAACTGTCCGTTTCTCACTGGAAGATACCACACAACTGGATGACTCCACACAGCCAATCAGAGGCCTCGAACAGGAAGTTGATGCTGCCATCTACCGAGGTTTCTGTGCCATTAGGTGCGTCATGGATGTCATTTCATTTGGTGCTGAACCCACAAACTGGGATGATACGAGCGAGACGTTTGTCGCGTACAGCCGAATGATGTCACTAGGTGGCAGCAGTGATGCAAACGTCGACATGTCGCAGTTCAAGAACATTTCCAGTGCGGAACTGATCAAGAGATCTGAAGACACCTTCACGTCGTTGTCTAGTTCGGTGTCAGAATTCTGCTCGTCACCACAGCACCTGCTGCAAGGCATCTACGAGCAGAACGTTGTGCGAAAATTGCAAATGGCCGCCGAGTATGTGCGCAGGATCTACCCGCTGGCGTTTCGCATTGAGATTCTTGAGGATCTCTTCTCGTTGCTGTTTGTCACTCACCAGGACATGGCGGAAACATCAGAGCCGTCAGACAGCGGGGAGCAGGGTTCAGACGGGGTTGTTCAGGACACGGCTGGTTACCCCGGTGTCCCAACCCCAACAACACCAAGGTCACCAAGTACAAACGGTGTCAGTGCACCATATAAGTGTTTCCCAAGTGAATCGATACAACGGGCGCTGTTTGCACCAATACGTGATACTGTTGCTGATCAACACGTGACGTGTTCCCAGTCAAAGACATCATCAGAACGGGGTGTCATTGATGAAAATCATGACACATTTGAACCGGTCCCTCGAATCAGGACATCGAATGAAATGCAGGACAAGAAGAAAGACGATAAAAGATCCCCCACATCGGAAGTAAAATCAGGCAAGTCAGGAAACTGCAGTGTTAACAGTGGCGCAAGTTCGGGCGGCACAAAACAGATCGGCTTTCTCGTTCACGAATACGTCGTGCGTGACCTTCTGCTGACCTTGAGGGACTCGCTTGTCGATGTGACCGCCTGTCGGTATTCCCTCCTGGGCCAGAGCTACGCCTCAGAGACTGCCGACTGTGACGCCAGGCACCTGCAGGGTTTGCTGGAGGGAGCAGTGCGCACCAGTGTTGAGAATACGCAACTAACACAGCGAATCAGCCGGCTGACTCAGTATGTCAGCGAGGCCCTCTGGCGGTTCCAGTTGGTATCGCCGGACTGGATGACTCAGCAGTTTGGGAAGATTGATGATGAGTGGAGACGGACGCGGGAAGACGGGAGTAGTTCCGAGGATGACGGTAGGTGGCAGTGTGATCACTGAGGGTGTTTATAGGCCATATCCTGCGATAACATTCTTAATGACAAATGGTTGATGCTCTTTCAAATGATGATATTACTAAAATATTTAAATATCATATACGAATATACCACAAAAAAAACATTTTACGGAAACTCCTGAGGATGCCCGGTTTGGATTTGGTGCTCTAGCGTGATTTCAGTTGTGGTTTTTATGAAATCTAGTGTAGCGCAGTTGCACAGTGTCGTGAAAATAACGCTGAGAAGTTTAGTTATGACTCATATATATATATATATGTATATATAGAGAGAATAATGCGTGTACTGTGACATGTATAAGTATGAGTAAATTAGTCATAAACTAATTGACATAAACACATTTGAAAGAACTAACCTAACAACTCCAGTATTCATATCTACTCGTGCTTGAGTAGGGAGGACTGTGCAATCTTTCAGCTGCCTCATGCAACCATTACAAGTTCATGTCTCTTGCACTTAAATACTGTATTGTATGTATGTATGTACAACTTGATACAAGCCAAGTTAAGTGTAATTCTTTTAATCAATCTTGAGTCTGGTGTCTATGATGAGGGGCTTTTGTCTGCCCGCCATATTGTGTATGTCTTCTCGGGTGGACAGCGTCCAGTCTGACCACACTGGCACTGTGTTGTCTGTAGATGTTGGTGGCTGCGGGTCAAGTGTGACTGACCAACAGAGGAAGAGAAGAAACACACTCTCTGTGTCCACTACGGGAACCACAGGTGAGTGGCCCAGAACGTCCTTTCTCTCCATCTTAACTTGATGTCAGGTGAGAATGTCAGTTTATGTCACACCTTGATCAGGTGGGTTCACAAGCTGTTCAAGTCTGCTGGTGACTGTAAATGTAATGTATAAGTAAGCTCTCTAACGTAGTTGACACTGTGTTCAGTTAGCAGTTGTATAACTTTAAAAGCATTATACAGTGTAGTTCCGCACTGTATATGATATGTTGTGTAATAGTACATAATAATTCTACTACTAAATTATTTACCTCTCAAGAAACTTTTTGGTTTTCTCCGTATATTTTTGCTGTCTCTCACAGCCTTCTCCAGTGGACTGTATAGAGAAAACCAAAAAGTTTCTTCAGAGGTAAATCATTTACTAAAAAACAGAAAGAAAGAAAAACGTATCACTATGTTCAGCGAAAACATTCTACTACAGGTAGTACTGCATTTTCTAAATGTTGTAGAGAACAATTTGCTGTAGTACAATGTAGTGGCAGTAGCCAAAGTAAAAGTTGTTTGTTATGATTCCTGGGTGCAAGTAATGTCCAACTCATCCATGGTATTAGTTCTACATTCACAATGAAACAGTTTGCAAATGTCACAAATTTGTTGCACTAAGGAGTAAGGACATTCCTTTGCATTTGTTAAACAACTACAAACCTAAAACAATAACGCGACACAAAGACATCTAATTTCAGACAGCGAATCACGCCACAGTACAGATGGCGCTGTGAGCAACGACAATGCAGCGAATCAACGACTGAGACGGAGACACAAGCGGAGCCAGGCTCACGGCCGACAGCGAGCGCAACAAGGGATCATCCCAAAGATGTTGTCCCCCCAAAGTATCCTCCTTACCATGTGTCTGAGGCGGGGCAGGCTGGAGCAGGCGGAGCAGGTCGTCAAGGTGGGTCCTGGGGTGGAGCAGGTCGTCAAGGTGGGTCCTGGGGTGGAGCAGGTCATCAAGATGGGTCCCAGGGTGGAGCAGGTCGTCAAGGTGGGTCCTAGGGTGGAGAAAGTCATCAAGGTGGGTCCTGGGGTGGAGCAAGTTGTCAAGGTGGGTCCCAGGATGGAGCAGGTCATCAAACTGGGTCCCGGGATGAAGTAGGTTGTCATGGTGGGTCTCAGGGTGGAGCAGGTCGTCAAGATGGGTCCTGGGGTGGAGCAGGTCATCAAGATGGGTCCTGGGGTGGAGCAGGTCATCAATGTGGTCTGGCCTGTCAAACCTTGAGCTTCATTCACTCTGTGTTGCTCCAGATCACTGGGATATATGAATGAGTTCCCTGTTAAAGGAATATGCCAACCAGTGAGAGATTCACACCATTTACTTACATCTGTATAATATATTGGTTGTGCATAATAATTGTGCACAAAGATTGTTAATAAACAATTAATTATAGTATAATTGTACCAGATGTTGGATTCAGGGCGCTGCCATCTTGAGACTTTTGTGCCAGTGACGTAAACCGCTTACATCACTAAACGATTTGGCTTACGTCACTGGCGCATACGTCTCAAGATGGCAGCGCCCTGAATCTAAGATAGCATGTTTTTGATACCATTTAACTATAAGTAATTGTTTATTAACGATCTTTGAGCACAATTACTAGGTACAACCAATATAGTATAGTTATATAAGATAATACTGTGAACCTCTCACTGACTGGAGTATCCCTTTAAAGACGTATATGTGTGCACTAATAGTCTTTGTGCAGTGATCGCAGCATGGCTGAATGCTTCCCACAGAAGTCAAGTTGGTGTTTGACTGTACAGGTATGACAGGGATGACATAGCAGTACTTCTGTATCAGGTGGTTCCTTCGTGAAGTGTGGCCGTCTGTAGCCACAGCAGAATACTTCAGATACTCAACTGGGACCACACTACTTGTTTATGTTACTCTACAATCTGTTACTGATGATTACATGATGCAGATGACATATTGACTGTTTAGTATTCACTGACACGTAGTAGATGTTGCAAATTCAAAGTAGGGCTCACTGTCATCACAGTTGGCTCGTACTTGAATGTGCCACCATTGACAAGTTTGCTTGTTTACACACAAAGACGTAAACGGTAGTGTGGTCATCATCACCATTTCATGTGTGATTACTTGTCATATTGTTACTATATAATAGCACTGCACTAGCAAATGTGTGAGTATGATCAGTGTGAAACCATAATGCAAAAGGATGTAATGATGTTATTTATATTGTACCTGTTTATCGTATACAATATGTTTGTTTTTTAAATGTATTACATTTTATGTTTGTTTGTTACTTGTAGTCTATTAAATCGTTATTCTTGTTGTAGATGTTTGAGCTGAGTGACAACGCCGCGGCTGAGATGACATTTGCTAAAGTCTACTCGTCTGCTGTGAAAAAGATCCAACAGGAAGACTCCCGCACGCACTATCCTACGTCAGTCCCAAAGGTCAAGGCCAAGGGTCTGGGTGCCATTGCTAATGCTGCGGCCGCGGCGGTGGCGTCGATGGGCGTGACCGCCACGGTTGACCAAGTCCTTGCACTCAGCAACCTCCCAAACTTTGGCCTTAACGTCACATTGGAACTGAGACAGATGGCGCCACTGTTGACTGCTCTGATCGCCGAAGAGAACCTGCCAGGTTTCATCGTTCTTGACCTTGCCTGCGGGGCAAGCCAGGCTTGGCAATCAGCTATCGATCTGCTGGACATGGCCAAAAAGAGGCTCCCACCAGAGGGCGTTGTCCACGAGCGACAAGGTTCGCCTGCACTGTTGGGTGCGTCCGGATTTCTTTGTAACATGGTCTCGCTTCTTGATCTAGGAAACACACAGACACCCAGCAATTCACGATTCTTCAAGAAAAGCGCGAATCTGGCTTTGAGAACTGGAACGCAGTCATTGGATGCCGCACAGTTGAAGTCGTATGTGACAACAATGGCTCATATTGAGTCGACCTTGAACCGTCTACTCGGTGTCATTGCGGAATCGAAACGCAGAAACAGTTTGGTGTTCATGGACGACGAGTCGCTGGCTACGTCGATTCAGGGGGCGCGGTCTGGGGGGCGCAAGGCTGTGCTCACTCTCGCCTTGAAAGAACTCATTGCTGTCTGCCAACAGAATCTCCCTGCAGAGGGAGTCACCGCATTCCTCGCACGGTCAGTTGTGTATTTATTCAGAGATATCCTCAACGGCATGTTTGCTCAGTCCTTCCTGTCCCAAATGGCACATAAGCTGACCACAAGAGGGCGCCGGTGCTGTCGGTCGGCAGTCATACTGTAGACTCAAGCTCCTGTGCTGTCATTTCTTTCCCATCCTTCTCCATGTCTCATTTGGGCAGTGTCATGTCCCTTTTCTGACCACTCTCCAGCATTGGACTGTCTTGTATAGCCTACCTGTGGTCACTCAGCAAACGTATGCCATCTCCTTCTTCATTAGTAGCATGTCACTGTTGTGAATACAACTATCCTGGTGTGCCAGGGTTCACTGCAGCTGATTACGTCAGTACCAAGTCTTCTCTACCCCCGGCACAGCTCTTTCAAAAACTCTTCTTTTAATGTGAGCCAGTGAAGTCACCCATGAAGAGTGTGGTCAGGTCCAGTCAGTCAGCCACACACTGCCCGTGTTTGGGATGTACAAACAAATATTCGAATACACAAAACCTTTCAGCTGCCTGTTCAATTGGGGTGGGTGGGGGTGGGGCGTTATCCTGGAATTCCCAGAAACTGTGTACCTGTCTTCAAACTGGGGCGGGTGTTAAATCTGTTCAAGGGTGAAGCACCATAACTTGCAATGTTAATAAACTAGTTCAACTCTACTATATCAAGCACTTCTTGAAGGGGATTTGCCAAGCTAGTTTGCAACCTCACCATAAATAGTTGTTGTTACTGCCATGTCATAAGATATCTCTGTCATCTCGTACTGTATAACTTATACAATGTCACAGATATTTTACATGATCAACTTCTTTAGATATTTTACTGTTGACACAACAGAATATCACCCGTACCCACACTACATTTGTGAAAACTGTTAACGGCACAAGACCATAACTGAAGTTTTAAAACGTAACTTTGTGATGTAGAAATGTCAGATATGGAAATGGACCAATCCAGATCTACATACACAGATTTTTTCATTAAACATTTAATATTATGGTACAATGAAGTTGTATGTCATTTTAGCTACCAGGTAGATGTCACAACAACACTATATATTGACTGTGTGTGTTGTGTAGTGCGGTGTCGCGGACTGACCAGAAGGGAGTGGACTACCTACAGTCTGTGTATGACCACATGAAGGGACTGACGGCCTTGGTCACCGAGTGGGAAGGGAAGTTGCAAGGTATGTACAATGTAGCTCTGTTTATGTGGTCGTTTTAAAAGGAAACCACAAACATTATTTTTATCACACAGTTGTTCTCAAAAGTGCGTTGACATAGAGAGATTCCCTGACAGTGTCTGTGTGTTTTAGTTTATACATCCATTTCTGGTTTTCTTCAGAATCCGAGAACTCTGAGTTTTTCCATGTGATGGAGCGAGGCCCAACAGAAATACTGGGACGTCTCATGTTTGTTCACAGCGTGCCACCCACTAGGTAACGTTTACTTTCATGCTTGTTCACATAGTGCAACCCACGAGGTAATGTTTACGTTCATGTTTGTTCACATAAGTAGGTAGTGTTTATGTTCATGTTTGTTCACATAAGTAGGTAGTGTTTATGTTCATGTTTGTTCACATAAGTAGGTAATGTTTACGTTCATGTTTGTTCACATAAGTAGGTAATGTTTACGTTCATGTTTGTTCACATAAGTAGGTAGTGTTTATGTTCATGTTTGTTCACATAAGTAGGTAGTGTTTATGTTCATGTTTGTTCACATAAGTAGGTAGTGTTTATGTTCATGTTTGTTCACATAAGTAGGTAGTGTTTATGTTCATGTTTGTTCACATAAGTAGGTAGTGTTTATGTTCATGTTTGTTCACATAAGTAGGTAGTGTTTATGTTCATGTTTGTTCACAATGTGCCACTCATGTCTGTATCTTTGTTCATAGTGTGTCATCCTTACATAAGGATCGTATGTAGATACTCTAACATGATGTAATTGTTATTATAAAGACAAGTCTCCTAAATGGTAGATTAGGAATTCATAAATATATTGTATGTCAATTGCATTAGGTATTGTAATATTCTTTTACAGTATTCTAAATTCATTTACAATTATTGTAATATACAACAAACTGTATATTTAATATAAGAACAAACATAAACATCCAATACTGTTAAAATATAATTCTGCAGCACTATAAAGAATAAATAAAATATAACATAACTTTGTGTTTCCAAAATGTTAGAGTACTTGTGGGAACAATGGGCTCTCAGTGAGTTTGGGAGCATCATGGAGCTGTGTGGGAGCCTTGTGGGAGCCTCGTGGGAGCTGGTGAAGAGCTGTGTTACATTGTGTTTGTCAGACTGGAGGAGGTGGCAGAACAGATGCACATCAACCTGACCAAGGTGATAGTGAACAGCTGCTGTCCTCAGATTCCTTGTCACAGACTCACTCCGTCGTACGACATCGCAGGTTTGTGTCGTTTTATGTAGCTAAAAAGTAAATTTCAACGGAGGTGGCCCATTTGTTTTGCAAAATCGTATTTTACAGTATAAACAATATGCATTTTAACACGCCGACAAAGTATGTTTTAATTAAACAGAGACAATATTTAAGTCGAACTATTTAGTGTTTAAGATTGACGACCAGTCGTTGAGAATCCTGTACAGCAAGCTTGGGGAATTACGAGTGACCACACATGGACATGGTGACATGTGACATGATATATGCTATGATTACAGTATCAATGACATGATTTATAATGCTATAGCAATACGGCTAATGTTATATATATATATATATATATATATATATATATATATATATATATGTATATCAAAATGTGGACCTGTCACCCTAAGGTACATGAGACCTGTATGTGGCTCAGTCAGGCTGGCCTTGGGGTATAGAGCTTACGTGTCTCTTTCTTTTCTTTCTCTTTACATTTTTATTATAAATAAACGTCACTCATTTGGCATTTTTTCACCACTACTTTTGACTTCTGTTGGTGCTGGCATCAAGGTTTGTAATAGTGGATATTGTCAATGCCAGTAAATTGGCATACTGCTGCGTCACAGCCTGTCATGCTGAAATGGTTAAATGATCATATCATTCTAACTGACTTCAGATCTCTGTCCATTATGTACAGGTGTACATAATCCATGTTTCATACCCGTTTCAAAAACAAGAGTGCTAATAAAAATATATGTAAATTTATATATATATATATATATATATATATATATATATATATATCTTTATTAGCAATCTTGTTTTTGAAACAGGTTTTGTCTAACACACAGTTCTAAAAATAATAACAGTTTTACTTTTAAGTTTATTTAATCTTTATCTGCTCATATCTTTACCATGTTTACTGTTTATAGGCTATTGATGTATTACTTATCAACTGTATATGGGTTTTTACCTTAAATAAATGTATTTGTAGACCCGTACGTGCATGTGCACGGTAGCAAGATAGTGCTGAACCACAGTGATACAAGACTCGAGTCGTCACAACACCCTGTCTCAGTTGTCACCGACATCCTCGCTGGTCTAGTACAGCTCATGACAGGTAGGAACAGTGCTTTCAACACTCATCAGACAGACTGGTAATAGAATAAATATACCTGCCAGATGTTAATGGCAGCAACAGTAAGAAAACACTGGTCACAGTTGGTGTCAACTGTGATTATATAGTTACTTCCATCTGCTGTTTGACATATACACCGAAATCATCTCCATTCCTCAATGGAATTGGGTAGGAATGTCTTGTTTGCATATTTTAAAACGATATAGTATTTTATTTTATATATACGTAGAAACTCATTCTAATAATGTTTATTGCCAAAATTTTATTACATATTATATGTGTATTTTTAAGTAACATATTGTTGCAATATTGAAAAAAATTGCAGTTACAAAGGGGAAATGGTTTTAAAACACAGAGGAGGTTATTGTTTTAGAACAAGTTGGCAGTGATGGCCACAGTGTGTTTGGCATGGACGCCGCAAAGACGCTGGTGACCACAGGAACGTATCAGTCTCTCATCCACAACACCCGCCTACTTAAGTACGTCGACCTTCAACGGCTGACGTCACATGATGAGAAACTCTGTTTCTATGGCAACTTGCTCACCATCATGTCAATTCACGCAAGTCTGTACGAGGTGGAGAGAAAGAGTGCGTGTCAGTCACATGACTGTGATCTGTCGAGTGATTGGACCACAACATCTCTGGAGAGTGTGTTGACACAACGTAAAGTGGCTTACTGGATCGGTCAGCTTGGTCTTGTGTCGTAAGTACTGACCACACCGGTTCACCTTTCATTGACTTCTTTTCCACAATAGCACAAATGACACATCCAGAAACTCATCTCATAATTATAGGCATGTGCATTGCCATGACAACAGTGTTTATTCCATTACTGTAACGCTATGACAACAAGTTAGATCGATGGGTCCCATCTTGCTTAATTAAACACCATTTCCTCATGTGTCTGTTGCAAAGATAAACATTTTGCACCCAGATTTTTTCAGAAGATGAGACTGTGTGACGGCAGACATGTTTAACCTGGTTGCTATGCAACATGTAGGTGGAGCCACCTATTACAGGTGTAGGTTGTACTGCGTAATAGACAACTGTTGACTTTGTTAGTCAGAAGTCAACACTATAATTTATTTCACAGCATATATTGTTTATTCTATCCATAGTCTTTGTGATATCCTTATATATTGTTGTTCTGGCCACAGTTATGGTATAAACACATTACTAAATTCCACCACATATAAACTAACCAGTCAGTGTGACATTTACAAAAAAAATTCATTAATGTTTGTTCATGAAATGATTTTCTGCAAAGGAGAGAGAGTAAACAGATAAATAACAGTCTTAAAAACAATGTTAATTCCCCATTGTTGGCTGTAAAATAGTAATTTGTGTTGTAGGTTGTATGACTTAAGATACATCATCACCAGGAATGGCCTGAGACCACCGTCCTGTCATGACAGACTGGTCAACACGCTGCACTACGGTCAGTTGACACCACAATAGTGAGATGTCATGTTGAGATTAGTCGTTAAACAGTCATTTAGTAGGGCAAATATCAGCTCCTTTCAGAGTGATTTAATTAGTTATAAAAAGGAGTCTCCTGTAACCAATTTGTACTCTCTATTCTGTATAAATACTCATGTGTAAAATACATTTTTATATTACGTACTTAAATGTGAGGGTGTAGATAAATAAATACGTTGCAAAGTCTGTCTTGGATTAATATTATTATTACACAATTTGTTAGGTGGCATATCTTCAGTATACTTCTCTAGCCCTAAGGGCTAAAAGAGCAACATGTGACCTCCGTTTAATAATTTACTTCTGTAATGTAAATGTAAATGTATTGAGTTCATTCCTGTCACATCTCTCTTTGTCATGGTTCTGTCTCTGCTTCCAGACTTGGACACGAGTGACCCCTGGTCAGCTTACTCCCCCTGCCCTGACCCTCGACTGACCTTTGTGGTCAGTGATGGAGTTGTGTCATCGCCTGTACTTCAGGTCTGTTGCTTTGTTTGTGGAGTATGGTGTTCGCATTTTTACAATACGCCATATCAAAAATACTTAAAGTGTAAACACAACACATGTGTTAAGTAATACTTAAAGTGTAAACATAACACACATGTGTTAAGTAATACTTAAAGTGTAAACACAACATACATGTGTTAAGTAATACTTAAATTTTATGTTTGTAATACTTAAATTGAACATAACACACTGTCAGTTACCAAAGTGTAACTACCTGTATCAAGTTGTGTAAACATCACACATGTATCAATGTATCCTAAGTGTGAAATACCTGTATCAATATATAAATTACATAACCATATCAAGTAATACCTAAAGTGTAAACTACACACATGTATAAGTAATACTTAAAGTGTAAACATAACACACATGTATCAAGTAATACCTAAAGTGTAACATAACACACATGTATAAGTAATACCTAAAGTGTAACATAACACACATGTATCAAGTAATACCTAAAGTGTAAACATAACACACATGTATCAAGTAATACCTAAAGTGTGAACATAACACACATGTATCAAGTAATACCTAAAGTGTGAACATAACACACATGTATCAAGTAATACCTAAAGTGTAAACATAACACACATGTATCAAGTAATACCTAAAGTGTAAACATAACACACATGTATCAAGTAATACTTAAAGTGTAAACATAACACACATGTATCAAGTAATACCTAAAGTGTAAAATAACACACATGTATCAAGTAATACCTAAAGTGTAACATAACACACATGTATCAAGTAATACTTAAAGTGTAACATAACACACATGTATCAAGTAATACTTAAAGTGTAAACATTACACACATGTATCAAGTAATACCTAAAGTGTAAACATAACACACATGTATCAAGTAATACCTAAAGTGTGAACATAACACACATGTATCAAGTAATACCTAAAGTGTAAACATAACACACATGTATCAAGTAATACTTAAAGTGTAAACATTACACACATGTATCAAGTAATACCTAAAGTGTGAACATAACACATGTATCAAGTAATACCTAAAGTGTAACATAACACACATGTATCAAGTAATACCTAAAGTGTAAATATATATAACACACATGTATCAAGTAATACCTAAAGTGTAAATATATATAACACACATGTATCAAGTAATACTTAAAGTGTAAGCATAACACACATGTATCAAGTAATACCTAAAGTGTAAATATATATAACACACATGTATCAAGTAATACCTAAAGTGTGAACATAACACACATGTTAAAGTGTAAAAATAACACACATGTATTAAGTAACTGCTGTTGGCTGTCATTGACACTTACTGTAAACAAAACCATGAATTCTTTCTGGTTGTAGAGACATTCATTCACAAAAAGTTCCAGTCACATGCAACTGTGACTGTTTATTTCCTGAATATTGCATTTATAATTAGAATATTATGTTGGCAAAATGTCATATAACAGACATAACTTACTTAAGCTACGTGGCTGCTATGCATCTTCAAAATATTTGTTTGTTTCAGACCCTTATTTTAACAAATGTTGATCCATTAGTGACCATCATTATACCTGTAGGATGGTGACAGGTGCAATGCACACAACATTTCACCCCCACAATGGGTGATCACTATTTTGTGTATTGAATATGGCATTTATATATTTTAATTATATAAAAGGATTAACCTGGAACGTTTCAACTGACGACCTTTTTTATGTGCTGGAGCCTCTCTTTGGAACTCACTTCCGTTACATCTCAGGACACAACGTGATTCTGGACTTTTTAGGAACAACCTTAAAATATTTTGTTTAAAGAGGCATTTTACTAAATTGTTTACATACCGGTAATTTTGTGCATTGTGTTATTTTCACAATGTGTATTTTTAATCTACTAATCTGTTGTAACAAAGAGGCCCTATAGTGTTGTAATGTAACTTTTACATACATAACCTATTGTTACCTTTACATGTAAATACCCCTGAATTTACTTTGTAAAGATATGTGATGATGAAATAAAATTTAATTGAAAAAAATAACTTTGCATCAGTACAACAATGACAGTCATTTGGTTGGCCTTCTGTGCGTGTGATGTATTTGAAGTCTTCACATGTTGAAAGCAGGGCACAGGTTGATGCATTACTAAATACTACCTGGTACATGATTTTTCCATTGTCTACATAATAGATGACCCCTAAGTTGAATGTGGTTCCAGGTGCTATCACCAGACGGTCTAGAGACACAGTTGGAGTCGGCGGTCAAGAAGTACCTCGAGGCTACTGTCCGAGTCAAGATTGACCAGAACCAGGTAAAGTCAATGTCCAGACACTACATTATATGTAGACGTATAGTGGTTATACCATAGCCATTTTAATGTGTGAAAATAAAGATTTTGTTATAAGAAATGCAGTTCACATGGGACATAATTTCTCATGACACATGATTCATCTGTGTGAGTGAGTGAGTGAGTGAACTTATTTGGTAAAACATTATAATACATGTATATAAAAGAATTTATATACAATGCATAAGCAAATAATGAAATACGCATATATATATAATATTTACTGAGGATATAGACACAATAGTACACTTGTTTCCAATGTGGTCCTCCAGTGTCACTGTTATTTTTTTGAAACTTATGTGAATGTCCATGACTGGTCTTCATCTTGATGTTCTCACTGAAAGAACCACACTGTGAAAATGTGGAGTAGCAACATGGTTAAGTCATGATACAGAATACATTTTCACTATCAATTTGTGTGTTGCCGGTTATGTCACTCGCAAATAATTACTTTGTATCTTTATTTTATCAAGTGTTAAAAAAGTATATTTCATGTTTATAAAGTCATTTTTCATATTGCTGTCTCTATTTAGGTTTAATTGATAACATCTTGTAATTAATAAAGATCATGTGTGTTCTGCAGATTATCCTCCCAGAGTTGCTCTATGGCTACGCTGCAGACTTTGTGAACAGAGATGAAGCAGACTGCCTCAGTTTTGCTGGATGTGAAGAAATCATGAGATATGTTCTCACACACGCAGACGGCAACTTGTTCACTCAACTGGAAAAACTACTGGAGCAGAACCAGCATTTCAACGAAGGTTGCAAATTTCTCCTTGTTTAAGTATAATTATATTTTCTGACATTTTATTTGTAAATGCATACACAAATAACACAGAACAGGTGCGTGATAATGAAGGTATTTTTACATCTATATGAAGCCTATTATATTTTCAGTCATGTCGTGTTTATCCGATCTTCAATAATCCAGTTTTTTTGAGATCCACACATTTTGTAAGGGAACCAACTTGATACCATGTGTAGTAAGTTGTCTCACTAATAAACACATTTCGTTTATCTGACCAAAAACCTTTGGACATTCAGTGTTTGGATAAGTGAAACATGACTGTATAGTGGGTTACACTCCAAATTCTCTGTCTACGTCACTGCAGTTTGCCAAGAAAAATATATCCACGGTGTGGTTTTGACAACAGATTAATTACCTTCAGTGTGCACGACTTTAATCCACGTCATAATAATTAAGTGTCTATTGCAGATGATGTTAAGTATTATTAACAATAAATTTTCTTTATTCATGATAATTATTACAATATATAATTTTATTATACATTATAATAGTTATTATGACTAAAGAATCTTAGTATTACATTTAAAAATCATCTGCATTATATAGTAGTTGTATTCTTGAACAATGTTTCTGTTACACCATATAACTGAGACCAGTCTGTGCATAGACACATTTTGAACCATTTAAGGTATATTTTATTTATATATTTTATTATATATTCATATATATATATATATATATATATATATATATATATATAATATCCTGGTAAATGCAACATTAGGTTAAAACTAAAAAGACTATAATATTAAGTGACTGAGATGATTGACAGTTTCAAAAGATTGCTACATAAATATCGGTAGTATATTGAAATTAATAACAATAATTTACCAATAATATACTAACAATAGTAATAATAATGCAGGATAATGCAGGTGAACTAACCACTCATTTCATCTCCTTCCACAGCTGCAGGGAAGAAGAGTCAGGGGTCATCTTCCCTCCCTCCCTTCAAGTGCTGTGTGGCCCAACATGTCACCCAGTGTGGCTATACACTGGACTACAGGGCGCTCACTCAGCTGTTTGATGCCCCGGCACCCCTGGGTAGGGTGGATAGTTTCTGTCACCATCACCAAGTCATTTCCTGTGATAATGATCAACTGCTCAAAATAGCACCATTTTATATTGTGAAGTAATTTTACAATTTTTTATAACTTTGTTGAAATGATGGTAGAGTACTTGGATAGTATACATTCACTAATATGTAATTCCATTATTTTATTACTTTTATTTAATATTATTTAATATAAATCATGTTAATATATCAAAATCATGTTAATATATCAGTTTATAGATTAAAATGCTTTCATAAGCAACCAGGGGTCTAGATATTTCAACAAAACAACGTTCGTGTATTTTGCTGCCATTCCACATTTTCACGTCATAAACTTCGTTCATTCTGCTGTTAGCGCACCAGGGGAGACCCCGCTCCGAGACGGTCAGCAGCACCGGTGCTGCCACCTACTGTCTGACACCGGTGACACTGGAGTATCTGGACAGCCGGGTGAGTCTGATGGCGACTCTGGCCAGTGTGACGTGCAAGGAGGTGGACGAGATCCAACAGTCCCGACTCGACCGACACTTCCCAGATCACACCCCACAGGAAGTGGACGACATCAAGAGGGCGTCCATTAGAGACGCGGACAGTGTACGACAGTTCCGCAGCAAGAAACTCGCCAGGTACACCGCATTAAATCGTCACCTCTCCACACAGGTTCTCGGGGGTTTATTCACCGAAACCGAGGCTGGATCTTGTCACATGACAACCAACAGCGAAGACATCAAGTTGGCCATTTTGTCACCGACAGTGTCGGCAAAAACTGAAGTTGCCGTTGTCGCGTTGGTGGCCGAGTTACTCAAGCAACAGCGATGGACAGATCTCATCCATATGCTTCAGAGCAGTCCCCCACTGAATACTTTCGAAGCTGTTAATTGGATGAATTTGAAGGACGTTGTGTTGTGTTGTTGTGGAGCCGAAACCAACGATAATTGGCGTTCGCTGCTGCAAATTTCCGATGTTGCCAGTCGGACTAGAGTCATCCTGAGCAGCCTGAAAAGGTGGAATGTGGACGTGTGCGTGGAACAGCTGAAGGCATGCTGTTGCGGGACCGAGTCACTAGGGGAAGATTTGGCGCTACTGGTGGAGCGTAGACTGAAGGAGATGACAGTCTACCAGAAGGTGGGTGGGGCCATGACGACAAACTCAGTCAGTTCAATTTGTTTATTAGATGAAAGTTTTCACACAAGCAAAACTTCTGTGTGAATTTGTATATGATCTTTCGTCTGTAGACTTCAGTATTGAAGTAGCTGTAGTCATGTTAAAATATTGCAAAATCCTTGTTTTCTTAAGGGCCCAATAATAAGCTGTGCCATTTCAAAATTGGTTAGATTGATTAATTAAGGGTTTGACATAGTTCAGAGTTTTCCATCAACGTATATTTATATATAATTATTTTTAACAGACCAAGCATAATAGTGTTGTACCATTAAAATAATCGTCATTAATTAATTTATTATTGATGATTAAGGGTTATGTATATATCAATTAGTCTTTCATTACTAATCTAAAAACTCTTAATTTATTAACAGGTGACGGAATGTGCGAGAATCCTTCAAGATGAAGAGGCCACTGAAGAGGCGGATGGTTTCCATGACAACGAGGCTGTTGTCAAGGAAACGACACTGCAACAGTTGATGTGTTGGACAAAAGTGAAGCAGCAATCCCATGATGCTCCAGGGCTCATTCTCGATGTCCTGTTGCAATGCAAAAGAATCGACACAGCCAATCAGTGGGCTGATTTGCATCATGTGACCAACAAGCTAAGAATGGTATAAATGTTAGATAATATATTTTTGCTTTACTAATGTCATAATTATTTTTAGTATTTATAAACAAAATATGTTTGAAAAGTAATTTATCTGTAGTATCTGTGATAATTAATTTTAATTTACTGACCAATATTGTTTTTTTTTGACATTTTTTTACAACAAACAATAATTGTTATTTTTAATATTTACTCTTCAAGTAGATTATAAATGTTTTTTTTCCCCAGCAAATACAAGAGGCTTATCTGATCAACCTACTTGAACAACCCGATCGAGACTTCACACACATCTTCCAGGTAGGCAAATAATGAAATCTATTTTACGACAAATACAAAAACTGTTCATTGTGAGAATGACTGATGATTGGAACACCAGCATGAAGACTGACATTTGTTACTTTTAATATAGAAACCAGTAAAACTAACTTTGTGTGTTGGCATAATGGTCAGCACATGCTCTTTACATGTAGGGAATATGATTTTCCCATGACTTCTAGAAAGAAAGAAAATAAAATAATAAATTACCCTGAAAAAACCATACGTGCATTCAGTGTACAGTGCACGTAAATGATACACTCAGAGAACTGACCTGTCTGATTATTTTTCCAGATCCTGGAGCGAGAGAAAGCGGCCGATGCGAATACATGTTTGTGTCTTTGTGACAACATTCTGCCGAAACTCTCTCACACTCAGAACACCCTCGTTGTCGCTGACTTCATGCAGCGCCACCTACAGGCATTTATGTCGGACGACCAGTGGTGTCGGCTGTGGCTGCTGTGTGCAGGATGTCGGGTAGGGAGACGTAGCACCGTGTAGTCATACCAATACATCGTGAAATATGTAGCAATCGTTTCCCCCAAAGTTACTCATTAGAGACTGTGTGCGCTAGTGTCTTCCTGGCCCACCAGGGGTCACTGCAGGCTGATTACGTCAGTACCAGCTCCTCTACGCCTCGCACATCCCTTTCAAAAACTCCTCTTAACATCAGCCAATGAAATCACTCACTGGGTATACAGTTCAAACCAGCTCAGGTAACTATAATATAAAACATTTCAGCCAACCGTGATGCAATGCTTAGGAGGCGAACGGGTGATTATATTTTAGTTGTGTATCCATCTTCAAATTGGGGTAGGTATTTGTGCTGTTCCCACGGTTGGCAAAGTCAATTGCTATAATTTTATAGGTCACTCCCAAGGTTTGTGGAGACAAACAGCCAGGGGTACATGGTGTTTAGTGTTATTCTATAGTATCTTTGCAACCACTGTGAACCACGGAAGAACAGATAAAGCAAAGATGAAAACATCTAAACATGGGGTATACTAATCATATTCTGAATTATTTAATAACCTTGATTTTTTCTGCGAACACAGTAGTTAGCATCACTTACACCAGTCTGAAACTGAAGCAGCTGTCAAGTGCGGGAATTATGTTCCTAGCTATTTCACTGAATAATTATTTAAGCATTTCTTTGGCATAAAGAATGGATTGTGGATTTGTCATCGTAACGTTGTGTTACAGGCGATGCACCTTGTTCCCGAAACGTGGAGGTCAACTTTATGACCACTTGGTGGCAGCACCGTTGCTCCTCGTCGAACAGCTGCTGATGAACATGAAGGTGGGTGAACGATTGACAGATGATGTGTCAGTTGGTATGTCAGATTATGTTTTATATGTCATGATAGTTTTTGCTACAATTTTTTATCCATCCCAGTCTGTGATGGTTTTTCCAGTAGTCACATGATCTGTGAGGTTGGATTTATTGATTAATAATTTATTGATTAATAATAAAAAAAACTTTATTTTGACACCATAACAGCTGTCCCATTCATGGGTGTGTACACGCATGGTAATTCTAAATAGTTACACATTATAATAAACAGATAAATAATAAATAGCAACGATATGCTGAAAAGACATGATTAAAAACTATTTAAAATATACTATGTATAAAATATTAAGTGTATATTTCCAGATTAAACTATATTCTTTAAAAGTATTATTAGATATGTGACATAAAAATCTCACTTGGTAGTACCAGCTGTATTACAATAATAGTAATAAAATAAATAAGATTGATAATACATAAAGTGAGATAAAATATAATATAAGTTGTGTAAGACTCCATTGATTAATCTGTTTCTCCATGCTCCTTGTGTAATTCCCAGTCTTCACGTTGTCTATATTTTGTCTGTGTTTGTCCAATCATGGTTTAACAGTCTCCGTGTGTTCCCAACGTATGCAGCACCACAGTTCTCGCATGGTGTTATAACTGGCTCACCTGTATAGTGACATTACTCAGCGTCATTGGTACTGGTGAAGTTAACGTGTCACGTTAGAGCAATGTCTTTTTGAGGGACATATACATCTTGAATAAAAAAAATTAAAGTTTGTTATCTGAAAAAGAATTGTTCTGAAAAATGTTCAGTAAACGCATTCTGCCATTTACGATTATCATCATACTGAACCTCATAAACACCCACAAACACTCATGAACACCCACAGACACTCACAAACACTCACAGACACTCACGAATACCCACAGACACTCACAAATACCCACAGACACTCACGAACACCCACAGACACTCACGAACACCCACAGTAAACTCACGAACACCCACAGACACTCACGAACACCCACAGACACTCACGAACACCCACAGACACTCATGAATACCCACAGACACTCACGAACACCCACATACACTCACAGACACTCACGAACACCCACAGACACTCATGAACACCCACAGACACTCACGAACACCCACAGACACTCACAAATACCCACAGACACTCACGAAACCCCCCCACCAGACACCCACAGACACTCACGAACACCCACAGACACTCACGAACACCCACAGACACTCATGAATACCCACAGACACTCACGAACACCCACATACACTCACAGACACTCACGAACACCCACAGACACTCATGAACACCCACAGACACTCACGAACACCCACAGACACTCATGAACACCCACATACACTCATGAACACCCACATACACTCATGAACACCCTCAGACACTGAAGAACACCCACAGACACTCACAAACACCCACAGACACTTACGAACACCCACATACACTCACAAACACCCACAGACACTTACGAACACCCACAGACACTCACGAACACCCACAGACACTCACGAACACCCACAGACACTCACGAACACCCACAGACACTCACGAACACCCACAGACACTCACGAACACCCACAGACACTCACGAACACTCACAGACACTCACGAACACCCACAGACACTCACGAACACCCACAGACACTCACGAATAACCACAGACATTCATAAACACCCACAGACACTCATGAACTCCCACATACACTCACAAACAGACACTCACGAACACCCACAGACACCTACGAACACCCACAGACACTCACAAACAGCCCCAGACACTCACGAACACCCACAGACACTCACGAACACCCACAGACACTCACGAATACCCACAGACACGAACACTCACAGACACTCACGAACACCCACAGACACTCACGAACACCCACAGACACTCACGAATAACCACAGACATTCATAAACACCCACAGACACTCATGAACTCCCACATACACTCACAAACAGACACTCACGAACAACCACAGACACTCACGAACAGACAGTCACGAACACCCACAGACACTCACGAACACCCACAGACACTCGCTAACACCCACAGACACTCAACATCCATAGACACCCATGAACACTCCCATGAGAGTGTCATTTTACTGTTGCCTGTCCAGGTGGAATGGGCGGGGCGAGTACTGGTCAGTTTGAGGAAGGACCTGGCCGAGACTGACCATGTTACTCTGCCACTCAGCGGTCACTCATTTGACGAGCTGCTTGTCAGCTACGCCACCAGTGCACTCGAGTTCTCTGTCGTCCAGACTGAAGTATCAGGTCAGTGTCAGGGTCAGAGTCATTGCATCAATAAGTCAGTGTCACTGTCATTGTTGTCAGAAGGTCAGTGTCACTGTCATTTTGTGTCTATAAGTCAGTGTCAATGTCATTGTTATCAATAGATCAGTGTATCTGAAATTGTGTCAATAGTTCAGTGTCACTGTCAGTGTGCCAATAGGTCATTGTCATTGTGTCAATAGGTCAGTGTCACTTTCATTGTGTCAATAGGTCAGTGTCATTGTGAACAAACACAGCATTGCAGACAGTTATTGTCCATCTAACTTCTGATTCAGATCCTAACCTGGTGATGCTCATACCCTAGTACAATGTATATACTATTTACCTCTCAAGTTGTTTTTATTTTGGGTGCGAAATGTTTGGGAGATCTTTCCTTACCTATAGAAGCAATGCTAGTACAATGTATAAATAGCATCACTTCTATAGGTAAGGAATGATCTCCCAAACATTTCGCACCCAAAATGAAAACCACTTGTGAGGAAAATAGATACACACTGTCATACACACATGGTAGAATAACTACAGTTAAATGTGAACCAGCACAAGTCATATGGAATTGTGACGTCACATAAACTCACCATGCTGTGTCCCTGTCTGCTCCAGTGGTGCCAACGTTGACACGCAGCAAGTCCCGCACATCTCTTGCGTCATTTGTCCAAAAAGTCTCGAAATTGGTGTCATCAGACATGCCCTCTGGTGGCCAGGATGGGCGAGCGTCTCTGTCGAGGTCGGCCTCTGTGATGGCTCCACGCAGACCTCCAGGTGTGTTCTATTGGGAACTGTTTCTGTCAGTGACAGGTAATGTAATGGGCAACCCACAGGACTGCTAGGAGGCGCTGATACACAACTTGGGCCTGTGGCATAATCACGCTCTTTACATGCACACGCTTTTTATTTCTTTTTCAGTTCATCTCTGAATTCGTTTAGACTTCAACTGTTATTAATATGCGGCTTACATACAATGTGTGTTAACAAATGAGGGATATAATGAACGAATGCAGCGCAACAAGGTCACAAGACGCTGGTGGTTGACGGCACGAGGACTGAGTTATATAGCAGCGCCACCTGGTGTATTAGTTCTGTAGTTTCCCCACTGGGGATGTTGAATTCACAATGCATCTTTTACACCATTTTTATATTAGCTTATATTGTTTCATTAGAAAATTTTATCTCGACAATGTAAATAAAACCTCTGTTACATACTAATACAATAATACAACAATAATACAATATATTTGATGTTTAGTGTTTAGGTTCAGCAGCCAATCACTGCCCTCGCACTTTATTTAAACAGCTACATTTTAGTGACATGTTTAAAAGATTATATTATAACAAAATGTTTAAAAAAGCAACATTATAACAAAATAAAAAGATGACAAAAAAACAACAAAGTTACTTGATTAAATAAAAGTAAATTAAAACAGAGGTCAATAGGTCACACCTTTCTCCTCCAAGCCAGGGGTCAGACATGTCACATGTGTTCTTCCCTGCCAGGGAGTCCCACTCAGGAGGTGGCTGGGAGTCTTCCTGGGACACCAAGGAGTCTCACAAGGAAGGGATCATCTTCCTCCCTCCACGGAGCAGCGGGTCCAACCCGGGGGTTTGTCATGCCCCCAGAACCCCCCAGCAAGGACCAGTGGGTGCCTGACTCATCCGCAACTGTCTGTATGCTGTGCCAACTAGAGAGGTTCACCATGGTAGGTGGAGTCATGTTACTGTGCCAACTAGAGAGGTTCACCATGGTAGGTGGAGTCATGTTACTGTGCCAACTAGAGAGGTTCACCATGGTAGGTGGAGTCATGTTACTGTGCCAACTAGAGAGGTTCAAAATGGTAGGTGGAGTCATGTTACTGTGCCAACTAGAGAGGTTCACCATGGTAGGTGGAGTCATGTTACTGTGCCAACTAGAGAGGTTCACCATGGTAGGTGGAGTCATGTTGCTGTGTCAACTAGAGAGGTTCAAAATGGTAGGTGGAGTCATGTTACTGTGCCAACTAGAGAGGTTCACCATGGTAGGTGGAGTCATGTTATGTGCCAACTAGAGAGGTTCACCATGGTAGGTGGAGTCATGTTACTGTGCCAACTAGAGAGGTTCACCATGGTAGGTGGAGTCATGTTACTGTGCCAACTAGAGAGGTTCACCATGGTAGGTGGAGTCATGTTACTGTGTCAACTAGAGAGGTTCAAAATGGTAGGTGGAGTCATGTTACTGTGCCAACTAGAGAGGTTCAAAATGGTAGGTGGAGTCATGTTACTGTGCCAACTAGAGAGGTTCAAAATGGTAGGTGAAGTCATGTTACTGTGCCAACTAGAGAGGTTCAAAATGATAGGTGGAGTCATGTTACTGTGCCAACTAGAGAGGTTCACCATTGTAGGTGGAGTCATGATGCTGTGCCAACTAGAGAGGTTCACCATGGTAGGTGGAGTCATGGGTGCTGTGCCAACTAGAGAGGTTCACCATGGTAGGTGGAGTCGAGGGGATGCCCTGGGGGGGCCAATTAGAGAGGTTCACCATGGTAGGTGGAGTCATGGTGCTGTGCCAACTAGAGAGGTTCAACATGGTAGGTGGAGTCATGGTGCTGTGCCAACTAGAGAGGTTCACCATGGTAGGTGGAGTCACGATGCTGTGCAAATTAGAGAGGTTCACCATGGTAGGTGGAGTCATGTTGCTGTGCCAACTAGAGAGGTTCAACATGGTAGGTGGAGTCGTGATGCTGTGCCAACTAGAGAGGTTCACCATGGTAGGTGGAGTCACGATGCTGTGCAAATTAGAGAGGTTCACCATGGTAGGTGGAGTCATGGTGCTGTGCCAACTAGAGAGGTTCACCATGGTATTTATCTAATCTGGGGTGTGTGTATTTGTGTGTGTATTTGTGTGTGTATTTGTGTGTGTGTGTATTTGTGTGTATTTGTGTGTGTGTGTATTTGTGTGTGTGTGTATTTGTGTGTGTGTTTATGTATATTTGTGTGTTTATGTATATTTGTGTGTTTGTGTGTGTGTTTGTGTGTGTGCATGTGTATGTGTGTTTGTGTGTGTGTGTTTGTGTGTGTGTGCATGTGTTTGTGTGTGTTTGTGTGTTTGTGTGTGTTTGTGTGTGTGTGCATGTGTATGTGTGTGTGGTCATGCATGCACCTACAATTACAACATTAATTAATTTTGCTTGCAAGTTTGTCCTTAGTAAGTAACAACTCCATAAATCACTGATGGTAACCATCGTTGTAGCTGAACCGCCGTCACCACTGTCGACGCTGTGGACGTGTCGTCTGTGGCACTTGTTCCCGACGCACCACTGTCGTCCGCGGCATCTCGGTGCGCACCTGTGACGACTGTTACATGCAGACCTTCAAGCCCAAGTGAGTCCCACAGCCCAGTCTGTAGTGGTCTCTTTGTTTGGTTCTCTTTGGCTCGGCCAGTTACGGTTTTCAGTATTAACATAAAAATTCTCTTGAACTTCAGTGTATGATCACCTCGGTAATACAGCCACCTTACCAATAAGGTCACCCAAATAATACAGCCACCTTACAATTAAGGTCACTTCAGCAATACACAACCTCACAATTATGGTCACCTCTGTAATACAGCCACCTCACCATTAATGTAACCCCAGGAATGCTACCACCCCACTATTAAGGTCACCCCAGTATACAGCCACCTTAAAATTGGGGTCACCTTGGTAATACGATCACCTTACTATTAGGGTCACCTCAGAAATACAACTGCCTTACCATTAGCATCACCTCAGTAATACAACTACCTTACCATTAGGGTAACCTCCGTAATACAGCCACCTCACCATTAAGGCCACCCTACACTGTCCCAGAGTACTTAAGTAGTCTCAAGTGTTCCACTGATAGTTACTTTAGTGTGTGTTGCATAGAAATCCTAGGTACATGTATTATTTACAAGACTGAACTTTTTTAATTGATTTTGTTGTTTTATGAGATTCAGTTCTGAGAATGTTAGAAGTGGTTCCCATGGTTACAGGAGTACATTATAAATGGTTGCCATAGTTACAGGACTACACTAGAAATGGTTGCCATTGGTTACAGGGATACATTATAAATGGTTGCCATGGTTACAGGTGTACATTAGAAATGGTTGCCATAGTTACAGGAATACACTAGAAATGGTTACGGGGTGCATTCAATTATAAATGGTTAAAGAGTATATATTAGAAGTGGTTGCCATTGGATACATGCAGAGATTATAAACAGTTGCCATGGTTACAGGGGTACATTAGAAGAGCAGGCAGTGATGCGGAGGCTGCATGAGAAGTTGTCTGGTGTGAGCCGCACTCCCGGGGACAGTCGGACTCCTGGAGATGGAGACAGTCCCCAGATCCACTTCCAAATAGGGAGTGGAGCTTCACACACATCCATGATGGCCTCCCCCTCCCCACCACAGGGGCTCAGCAGTGAATACCACTACCAACTCTCATTGGACGAGGAGTTCAATGCCACAGTTAGGGAGGAGTTTTACTATGAACATGTAAGTATATGTCTGTTAATATATTCAGTGTGAATATTTATTGGACAATCAGTTATATATTTGTGTATAAATTAGTATAATTAACATCTGATCAATAGCATGGTTCTGGTAGCAGATTGTTTGTATTATATTTGTTTGTATTTTCTAACAGGCCCACAGTTTTTTTATTGGCTAATAACAACATTTTATAAGACACAGTGATTAGTATGGTAACCTCATTCATCAAGAAATCTTAAAAGAGACTCTATAACAATAGAAGATAATAATATATCCATCTGGAATAATAATTTATCTTCCATGTCCAGGCACCTAGTACCTCCCTCTGTCTGTCAATCCTGGAACTACACAGTGACCCAGGTCGATGCGGCGAGGTCATTCTTGACCTGTGTGACGAAGTCTCCAAGTTGCTTCGTCCACTTGCTCCAGGGGTGAAGAATCCTGAAGTGGACTATGGCTTAGTTATTAGGTAGGTCAGAAGGTGTCATTTTTATATAAAAATGACAGTATCATCACTTTGTGTCACCTGTCTTACCACTGGTACTAATTATAGTTTTTAACATGCTCGGCATTCACTGTATTAAGTATTCTCTGAACGTTATCTATTAAAAATGACACATGAAAATTCTGACACGAACAACGTTGTTTGAAGGTGGATATTTACAAAAAGTAGTCAAATGAACCAGGGTTTGTAAAAAAAAATTCAGAAAATGTTTTATAAGGCAAATCTTATTGCAAATTAGACCATGTAAGACCACCTTACTTAATTGTTTTTATAATTAGTAAATAATGTTATGTGACCTATCTCATGAATATTCATATTTGTATTCATAATTCCACATGCCTGAATGAATTATATTAACTCTAACTTCTTAATGGTAAAAAGAACACCAAACACAACAGCACGTTGTTAAATGCCAAGTCGTGCTTAGTTTATCAACTTGTTGTAGAATAAAGCTATACACAATTTTTAAGAACTAGATACAAAAACCTGTATAAAAAATAGAGATACACTGTACACAATTACAAACAACATGTGTAATGATAAGAATAAATTAAATTAAATAAAAAATGACTAATGACAAATTTAATTGGTAGACTTCCTCAATATGTGTCATGTTGTTGATGCACAAATGTGCACAGTCCGTTTGTTCCAACTTCTCTTGTGCCGCCAGCATGTTGAAGAATCTGCTGTTCAACGCCAAGGTCTGCTTCCTGCGAGCAGAACAGAACTCAGGGCTGAGTCTGTGTGACCTCTACCTCGACCGCGTGAACCTTCTCGACCTCCTGGTGGCCAACGACTGCACCTACATCCCCTCCATCCAACAGCTCACTAAGAACGACTACCTCGGGTCAGTGGGAGAAATCACTCACTCACTCACACCCCCACTCACTCACACACTCACTCACTCATTCACACACTCACACACTCACTCACTCACTCACTCACACACTCACTCACTGACACACTCACTGACACACTCACTGACACACTCACTGACACATGCACTGACACACTCACTGACACACGCACTGACACACGCACTGACACACGCACTGACACACTCACTGACACACGCACTGACACACGCACTGACACACTCACTGACACACTCACTGACACACTCACACATACACACACGCACTCACTCACTCAGTCACTTACTCACTCAGTCACTAACTCAGTACCTCAATCACTCAACAGTCAAATTTGTTAAACCCGCGTAAATTTTCGCATTTTGTTTGTAACTCCAGGTTAAAAAAAAAAATTATTATTCTTGTCATATGAACACAGCTCATTAAATAGGGCTGGTTCTGTCAAATGCTAAATAGAAATAGATGTGTGTGAAATACTTAAATCATCATCATATGACTTGAACTTTGAATGCACTCTATTTAAGATGCAGAATGTGTAAATAATCCTGCCCTGTTTATTACAAATATTAGATCAGTAAATGTTTAAAATTATTTCTTTAAAAATTGAAAAACATCTGCTGCCTAGGTTGATCTGAAATCATGGCATTACATCAATGTCCATATGTTTTGTTTAAGTTTAATATAATTACACTGTATTATAACTGTTTAATGTTAAAATTATTTAGTTTGTTGTGCCTCTGAGCTTGAAACTTTTTAAGAATATAGGCACTATAGAAGTTTCACAATTATTATTATTATTATTATCTATGATCTGCAGACGGCTGCGAGACAAACTGATCCAGGATGAGAGGTTGAAGCTGGCCATGGACGTGTCCACTAAATGTGGCCTTGACCCCTCGGGTGTGTGGGGGGCCTGGGGCCTGACTTGCATCAAGCAGGGGGACTATGCCGGGGCCAGGGAGAAGTTTGGTCGCTGCCTCAAGGTTCGTGTCTGTTCCAAGTAAAGGCAATGTACGAACACGTTTTCAACTTCCTGCTAGGTATGAAACACTAGTTGCAGTGTTCAAATTATCTAAATTTGTTCCTCAAAGTACAAATAAATTGACAATGTTTTATGTCATGCTTAAACCTGTATTATCTTCTCCTGAATCATCAGAATTTACCTAAAAGTATATTCCATACTTTCATATATCTATACAAAAGATAATTTTTATTCAATTTTATGGCACATACAAAGACCAAGTAACTAAACAATTATGGACAATTAATAAATGTAAATTACACACACACATATATATATACATATATATATATATATACATATACATATATATATACATATATATACAAATAATATATATATACATATATATATATATATAAATATGTGTAATTTACATTTATTTGTTGTCCATAATTGTTTAGTTACTTGGTCTTTGTATGTGCCATAAAATGAATAAAATAATCTTTTTAATGTCTCTTTTAATGTAAAGAAGTAAATTATCAAACTAATAAGATAAGTTATAAAGAAAAGTGTGACTGAGAAGACTCTGTATTAATGTTCTCTTTTCCATGATTTATTTTTCTTAAACTTGCGTAGTACAACCTGTTACCCTAAACCAACTGTCATCTGTCTGTGTTTGTAGACGCCATTGGACAAGAACCAAACCCAGTCGTGTCCCAAGCTACTGAGACATGTCCTGGAGACACTTCAGTCAGCCCCCTCCCCGGGGGGTGATGGGGTAAGATTACCATATAAGGACATCAGCCCAGATGAGGCTGGTCCTCTTTTTCTATAAAAATTCATTTTTATTAGTTTTGTGTCAACCAAAAATTACTTTTGCATGGATATACTTCCAATGTTTGCTTGAATTTCTTATATTTTCTATTGAGAATCGACCAAATGGATTATTTTAGACTAGTTCTGAAATAATAAACTGTATTCTGGAATATACCATGTTCATGGCTCCAAGATTTTTTTATTTTTATAAGAAATTCATTTACCTTGGAGCATAGTTTGTGAAATGTACAATGTTTTGACCCATCAGCTGAGTCTTGATCATATACTTCTGCCTGTCATCTACAGTCAAATTACCCCACCTAAACCTGAGCCATCTCATGTGACACCAGTACGTGACCAAGACTGATAGCTGGTGGGTCGAAATGTTGTACGTTTCACAAAGTATGCTCCATTATTGTGTTGTTTGTGGTTGATTGTACAGATGGCGCTACTGGCAAGTCTCGGCTCGGTGAAGGACTTATTGGCCGAACCAGCCCCGGTGAGACACAACACCCACTACTTCCATAACACCTCCACCAACACCAACACTGCTCTCAACACCTCCACCATCACCACTCTCAACACTTCCACCAACATCACTCAACACCTCTCTGCCAATTTCAATGTCAACACCTCCACCAACACCTCCTCCAACACCAATCTCAACACCTCAACCAATCTCAACACCTCCACCAACACCACTCTCAACACTTCCACCAACATAAATCTCAACACTTCCACCAACACCACTCTCAACACATCAACCAACACCATTCTCAACACATCAACCAACACCAGTCTCAACACCTCCACCAACACCTCCTCCAACACCAATCTCAACACCTCAATCAATCTCAACACCTCCACCAACACCACTCTCAACACTTCCCCCAACATCAGTCTCAACACTTCCACCAACACCACTCTCAACACATCAACCAACACCAGTCTCAACACCTCCACCAACACCAATATCAACACCTCCACCAACACCACTCTCTACACATCCACCAACACCAATCTCAACACATCAACCAACACCAATCTCAACACCTCCACCAACACCACTCTCAACACCTCCACCAACACCACTATCAACACATCCACCAACACCAATCTCAACACTGATTGATTTGTTTAATTTTGTTCACACTTTTAGCGAAACTTGCCAACACTTTAGTCGCCACAACTCTTACCTTACCACAAACCCTACACCAAATAAAACTAACTTGTCATTTACCACTGGGCTGTTGCAGAAAGCGAAGGGTGAACTTTGCCTCGTTGAGCCCCAGATGCAGGAATGTCTCTACTACCTCACGACCTACGGCAGTCACATGACCACCCTTGAGTTCTTCTCTTCCCACGACTGTCTCAAGCGAGGGGTGGAGTATATCCTCGAAAAGGTACATCTAGAAACACTAAGGGGTCATCTCATAAGGTCACAAATTACTGACACTGACCGTCAAAGGTATATAAATATGGAACAATCTAGTAGAAGAAATAACCCAGTTACCAAATCTGCAACAATTTAAAAAACCATTCAAGTCGCTATTACTGTCTTCATATTTATCACAATGTTAAAAACGAATTATTACTGTCAATTTGTACGTCAGTTTTTTACTACAATAATTATTTTTAGTTTTAGTTCAAAAACAGCATAGCACCTTACACGTCACATGACTTCTGCCATGTCCCTTTAACAGGAACTCACCAACCATGAAGTTATGTTGTATTATCTTTCCCATAATATGCGGTAATAAGCAATATTTGTATTATGTTGTTGTTGCTGAATATATATATATATATATATATATATATATATATATATTTATATATAAATAAAACATAAAATATATACAAAATATAAACTACAACAATATAACAAATTTACTAACAAACCTGTCACAAGGAATATTTTTGTAAAGCATTCTACTTGGGAACAAATATCTGTAAATAATGACATTTTTGGGGCAATGTCTAACTGACCACACAAGCAGTTTGATGGCTGTGTCACAAACAGAATGCTTCTTCATTTAATGTTGTATTGGTTTTACTTGTAACTATGCATTATAACACCAACTATATGAATGTGTTTGTAGAAATGTTCCCCTGAAGTGTTTGTGGAAGGTCTGCTACTACCCAGCTTGACCAGTGGTCAGATGACACGGCTGCAGGAACACATGCTGACCCTGGACCCAACTCTGGACAGTTGGTCAGTCTACTTGACCGCAGCCTGTCGACACTTCAGCAAGGCCAGACTCATCCACGTCCTCTATCAGTTCCAAGTCTTCATGAAGGTGTGTGTGTGTGTGTGTGTGTGTGTGTGTGTGTGTGTGTGTGTGTGTGTGTGTGTGTGTGTGTGTGTGTGTGTGTGTGTGTGTGTGTGTGTGTGTGTGTGTGTGTGTGTGTTGTGTGTGTGTGTGTGTGTGTGTGTGTGTGTGTGTGTGTGTGTGTGTGTGTGTGTGTGTGTGTGTGTGTGTTGTGTTGTGTGTGTGTGTGTGTGTGTGTGTGTGTGTGTGTGTGTGTGTGTGTGTGTGTGTGTGTGTGTGTGTGTGTGTGTGTGTGTGTGTGTGTGTGTGTGTGTGTGTGTGTGTGTGTGTGTGTGTGTGTGTGTGTGTGTGTGTGTGTGTGTGTGTGTGTGTGTGTGTGTGTGTGTGTGTGTGTGTGTGTGTGTGTGTGTGTGTGTGTGTGTGTGTGTGTGTGTGTGTGTGTGTGTGTGTGTGTGTGTGTGTGTGTGTGTGTGTGTGTGTGTGTGTGTGTGTGTGTGTGTGTGTGTGTGTGTGTGTGTGTGTGTGTGTGTGTGTGTGTGTGTGTGTGTGTGTGTGTGTGTGTGTGTGTGTGTGTGTGTGTGTGTGTGTGTGTGAAAGGGCATGTGTGTGGGTTTGGCTGGTGTATGAGTGTATGTGTGAAGTATGTGTGTCTCTGTGTGTAAGTGTGTGTGCAAGTGTGTGTGTGAATGTGTGTGAGCGAATGCATGTATGTGAGTGTATGAGTGTGTGTATGTGCATGCTAACATACTTGTGTGTGTTTGAGTGTATGCTGTGCATGTATTTGTATGAATTATTGTGTGTGTGTGCACACACTTATATTTGTGTGTGTGTCTGTGTTAGTGTATGTGTGAGTGTGTGAATGCATGTATCTGTGTATGTCTACGTGTGAGTATGTATGCGTGTGTTGCATGTATGCTGTATGTGTGAATAAATGTGTATGCTTGCACGTGATATTTGTATTTGGAATCGTATTGTCAGAAACCAAGTAAAAAAACAGAGTATTTGAATGTTGACCATCGTTTAAAGACATACCTTTATAACCTTGCCTATCAACCATAGTCCCTGGCATATCAATCAATCTCAGGACAACTGGATTTGTTATTAACTTTGAGATCGATGAAACCTTTTCTATTGATGCTCCCTTGAGCTTGGTTTCTAACGATTTACGCACAACAGAAGTTACCTATTATTATTATTAACCCGTGTCTTGTGAATGTTGACAGGACTTCATGCGGGCGGCCATGACGTGCATCTCGTACTTCTACCAGAAGGGTGCCACAGACTACCCCACCCTCTCCCTCCGTCTACCCCACCTCGCCAACGCCAAGCACCACCTGGAGGCCTACCTGGACAACAGACAGTGGGAGGACCATGCCACCCCTCTCAGACACCCCTCCTGGGGTAACATCTCACAGCCCGCAGCCATGGGAAGCTTCCGGATGATCATGACTCCTGGAGAAGTGACAAAGTGAGGGGAACTTAATATTTATTTCATACAAACCAAGATCTAAAAGTAAGTGTGGCCCTCAGTGTTCTACTTGTCTTAGCAGCTTTTCTATGGATCTAAATAAATATAATAAAATATAAGTAATATATTTGTTGTTATTATATGTGATAAATATAGTAATGTAAAAAGAATTAAATGAAGCCAATGTACTGATGTTCCTATACAGATCTTCCTATGCTGATGTTCCTATGCTGATCTTCCTATGCTGATGTTCCTTTGCTGATGTTCCTATGCTGATGTTCCTATGCTGATGTTCCTATGCTGATGTTCCTATGCTGATGTTCCTATGCTGATGTTCCTATGCTGATGTTCCTATGCTGATGTTCCTATGCTGATGTTCCTATGCTGATGTTCCTATGCTGATGTTCCTATGCTGATGTTCCTATGCTAAGTTACTGTTCCTATGCTGATGTTCCTATGCTGATGTTCCTATGCTGATGTTCCTATGCTGATGTTCCTATGCTGATGTTCCTATGCTGAATGTTCCTATGCTGATGTTCCTATGCTGATGTTCCTATGCTGATGTTCCTGTGCCTCTAGGTACATCCACACCATCGAACTGCAGGTGGAAGTGACCAAGTTTCTCGCCCACTACCATCACAACCTACTGACCACGAGACAGACTGACCCGGGTCAGTCCGGTGCTGCAAGCTCATCACTGACATACCATGCCAGTGAGGCTGCAGCGAAGCCACCATCACTACCAACACTATTTGGTAGCACTAGGATGAAGGCAGAGGTTTCCAGTCTGGTGAGTACAGGACCGAGACACTATCATGGGCTACATCTCTCAAGTACTGTAGTGCTGACACCTAGTGGTAGCATAGTGGCACAGTCACTAGAGGGTCACACTCTTCACTAAGAGAACCTGGGTTTAAATCATATGCTGCTGTGTCAAACCATGGGCCAGTTTGTTCCCTCTATATTGTGCCACTTCACTCAGCTGTGAATGTTTGTGTTTGGATAATCTGCATGCATTAATTGCAGCACAGCTGGAAGCTTCCAGGGGAAGCCAAGATGGTGTGCACTTGCGAAGGAGAAAAGTGTAAATTGCTTTGACCAGTCTCAGGATTGGATACTGTGTTATATAATATATATATATATATATATATATATATATATATAATGTATATATATATATATATATATATATATGTATATATATATATATATATACAGTATATATATATATATATATACGTATATATATACAGTGTGATATATATATATATATATATATATATATATATATATATATATAATAATATATATATATATAGACAGTGTAGAGTGAAGATAAAGATATGGGGTACATTGAGATGGGTGCTGTAGACTGCCATCTAGGGTTAGTAAAAGGAGAGGGAAAACACAAGTTTTAAGGTGTCCTCCCCCAGCTTAAAGGGACAAGGAAAGGGAACAAAACCTGTTGTTTAGAATTGCTCCTAATATAACTCCTATGAAGTTAGATTCACATTTCACACATGCAGAGGCAGAGAGAGGACAGCAACAAGGACATGTTTCTGTCCTTAACTAGCACATAATTATTGTAATTTGTGTTTTGGGCTTCTTTACAGTTACAGATGTAAGGATTGTTACTATAATTATATTGAAAGGGATGAAAAGGACGAATTGCGTGTTATGATACATTTTGTATTTTTCTGTTTCAGATAATGCTAAGTGGCAACAACATGCATGATGGGTTTGGTCTTGCATTTAGAATAATTCAAGTAAGTATTTCTTTCAAAACTAATCTGAAGGACGGTGATTGACCATAAGTGTGAAAGAACACACTAACATTTTTCTTCTCTGATGGCTTTTGAAAACGATTTAGCACTCTTGACAATTGCAATGAATCAACACCACATTGATATTTTGGGAGTTGAAATGTCAGAAATCTGCTTTATGTAGTCTTTTGTCGTCATTTCATCATGTTTGTATATACCCCCGGTATTTAATTTTTTAGCTAAACACACACCCACACACTTACATATGAGTACACCAGCATAATATTATGTTAATTGACTTTCATGCATACAAAATTATTTTAATTTTATTATTACTTATATATTATTATGACATATTACTTATTGAATATTTATGGCAATGAAACCACACAACTGTGATGTTTACTAGCCAGTAGTGTGTGTCTGTGAATGCAGGACTTCAAACTGGAGCCCACCTACATCTACAGCCAGGTGGGACGTCAGTGCACACTGCAGCGTCGCTATGGATCCGTGCACCAGTTGATGGGATGTATCCGAGACTCGGGACTCTGCACGGATCACTGCTTTGACGAGGTGGTGGGAGCGTGTATCCAGGTCGTTGCGGACCAGCCGACTGAGGTGAGAGGCTGATGAACCAGGGGTGGTTTTGTGTTAACTGATGGTTGTACAGTTGCAAGTAATCAAGATGTGTGGATACAAAATAATAATAATTATAATTAATATAATTATTATTATTATTAAACTCAAGCAATGTTGTAATTATGACTAGATGTTGAGTTGTTCTATCTTTTATTTGAATATATATATATATATATATATATATATATATATATATATATATATTATATATATTCAATAATATATAGAAAACTCAACATCTAGTCATAATTACAACATTGCTTGAGTTTAATAATAATTATATTAATTATAGTAATAATTTTGTTATATTATATATAATATATATATATATATGGAGAATATAAATGTGTGACAGAACACTTACCTTTTTCTTATGTAAGATTTGTGTATGTCAGCTTCACGATGTTTCATAGACAATTTGGTTGAATTTAATTTATGCTTCTTCCAGGCAAAGGAGATGGAGAGTTTGATAAGACTGCTGCGACTTGATGCAAACAAGGTACGTCAAAATCGTTTTAAAAACTGTTATTTATATTGAAAGTACACAAGACAAAATTCTATCTTTTGCAGTATGATAATGTGTCTTCGCAACTGTTATTTCATTTGGGCAGTAAACAATGAGTTGACTGAGCCGCCACGTGAATTAATTTAATCGTGCTAAACTTCTTTTAACTACTATTCATAGTTCATACATTTTTCTAAAACAGCACTGTTAATTTTTATGATTATTAAAAAAAATTAATAATGTTAAAATACGTATTAAATGTGTTTCATTATTAATTATATGATTTTTTTGTAATTGCTTAACCTGATTACTAACTATTATTTAAGAATGCATTGACATGTTAACCCCCCGTCCACCACTGCCTTGTTTACGTTGTAGATCAATGCGTACATTCTGTGTGGTCGACTCAAGTCAGCCTACTTGATCGCCGTGAAGGGCAAGAGAGTGGACGATGTCCAGAGGGTCTCTCGGGCTGCAGACAGACTCGGTCAAGCAGCGGTCAAGGCTATATGTGACAAATGGCTGCAGCAACATAAACGGTGACACAAGACCTTGAGAGCTGTCACAAACTTGGCTCAGTGATTTGTTGATCATTAAGGCAACTGGTCAGCACGACTTGGATCAATGCCAATTGGACAACTTATGGACGTGGTCAGTGATATGTGTATTCATTAGTACGGTCAGTATTTTATACCATATACAAGCTCTAGCATTTGGTTACTGTGATTCTTACACTGTGTAGTAGTGGTCAGTGACCTTTGTGCACTGTATAATGGTCAGTGAGCATGGTCAGTACGTTTGGAACGTGGACGAAGCAAAGATCAGATAGTTATTAACCACTTTGACCAGTCCAAAAGTCCCTGGCTTCCGTTCGTGTATGCACACGTATAGTGGAAAATATGTATATTCACAATTTAGGCAATTGTATATTGTATCATAGCAAATACACCTGAGGTGATTTCCATAATGTGACAGTTGTCGGATACAGATGGTCATTATAGTAATCCTTGAAAATGTCATAATTGTTTGCACAAAATGGGTGACTTTGAATTGATGAAGAGACATAGAAGTGTGGGAAATTAATTTGATATGTTGAATGCGTGATGACGTCACATATCTGACAGTGAAGTAAGAATAAGCACAGCATATGTTGCTCTTAACATACTGCTTGATTATTAATTGTTCGCACAAAATGGGTGTCTTACAAGTTATGAAGAAATATAAAAGTGACTGAAATCAGTTTGATATGTTGACTGCGTGATGAGTGCACACACCTGGCAGTGAAAGTACGACGAGCACAATACCTGTTCGCTTTAAAAACACTTTATTCACGTAAATGCATGGCTGGCACAAAGCCTCACTAAACAATCATCACACCAGGTGTACTCTTTCAAAACATGCATAAAGCTCAGTGGCAATAATTGACACTGACCAATTAGGTTTTTAAAACTGCCCAATTCAGCCTGGACTTTCAGGTTAGTAGAACATAGCACTTGACCAATTAAAATATGTACATTTGCCTAAAAGCATTCAACGATAGTATTTGGAGCTACACCGTAACTAAAAGCTATATACATATGGCTATGTACATGTCACATCCTAGCCAGTATCTGGTGTTGTTTTTCGGAACTTTCACTTCATTCGCTAAATATATATCGGGTATATGAATGCTCAGTAGAACAGTATTGTGCTTATTACTGCTAGGATTATTGTAATTAAGCCATACATACTTGTATTTGCTGTGCTGTTTTATTTGTATATATTTACTTATTTGTATATATTGATGAAGTCGTATTTCCATCATGCTTGCTTTCACTGATATTCATAGCTTTTCGTTGATATTCATAATCAGGATAATGTGCAATATTTCAACTTCTACACGGAACGTTACATATTTTCCAGAATGAGAAACATGCATATATCAAAATAAACTGTGTATAATTATTATATACATGCAGTGTTTTTAGACATACCAAATGTTAAATGCTTTGATTTGTTGAAGGCGTGTCCAACTACAAAACTATTTCACAATTTCGGAGTCAACATTAGTCATAACTGCCATCACCAACAACAATGCAAGGTGACAATGCAAGGTGACAACGCAACACTCGTCTAAACTGTCCCAGTAACAAGAACACAGCTCAAGTCATTCAAACTAGATAGAAACACTCGTCGTATGAATAACTACAACGCAGATATTCACAAACAACTTAACTATTTGAATAGCAATTATGCTAAATTATGACTCATCCTCTGTTTAAGTAACTCTTGCTGGTACAGGAGTATTTACTGGTTCACTGTCTCCCATCAGGAGATGTGGCAGCATCTCATTGGACGGAAATTAATCCTTGACACACCCATCTACCAATGCACCTCAGATCAACAAGTCAATAACTGGTGACATTCAGTGTGATGACACATTTACAATCAGTGACAATTTGATTACCCGTTACATTTGGTGACAATTACCTTCAAAGCCCACTAATGTTTGGTGAATGGTGACAAATATCTTCAACACCCATCACTGTTTGGTGACAACTTATTTGAGACCCGTTCACTTCTGGTGACAGATAATTTGGCTGCAGATGTCACAAAGTCGTTAAAGATGAGTATTTGGCAATCACCCAGGTTTTGGAATGGACCTCAAAGGACCAAACAGAGACCATGTGACCAGGGACCCACAGGCTGGATGGTCCAGTGGGCATGGTCAGATTAGTGTACTTCTACTTAACAGTTGTTACGCATCACAATGTGAGTCTTAAGTTGTTACAATCAGAGGGAGTGAACACTGACATTATCAAACGCTGCATTGTTGTCATAGTTCATCATGTGACTGCTACAACTGGGTCATTAACTGCCTCAAAGCACCAGTTCCATAGTTAACCCGTCTGACAGTTTGTGTTGTGGCAACTGAGGGTAACTAGAGACAAGACATGACTAGTGTCCGTCCCATCACAACTCGCAAGTAGCCGGCCAGCTGATGTGTCCACCCATAAGTCAAACTTTCTTATATCACTTGTTTGACCGAAACAACTGCCCATCAGACACCCCAGACACAGTAGTATCCACATGGAGAATGTCTGCTTACTTCGTCTTTGCAGTTGTTCAAATGTTTACGTTGACACATTCCATTAATAAAACACATATATTATTGCATACACAATACTTGTAGCAAAATGTTGGTGACAAACCATTGTGTGGGGATGTAAATGTCTGAATAATATCCCTGAAGGTTAACTGACCTGTATATGTTCTCGTAATGGCTTCAGGTGTGTTGGAGGAATGATGTTAATGCAGGACTCATGTTCAAATATCTTATTGCAATAAATAATGATCTGTTTCCAACCAAACTGTGATGGGGTTGAGAAGCATATGAGCTGGATCGTTCACATGCACCTCTGGGGCGTGACCTTCATTTTGACCTTCATCTGACCTCTCGCCTTCAACTTACTCAGGGTGACCTTCAACCCAGAATGGTGTTTAAATGTCTCCTATGTTTGAAGAGGCAATACCACACATGGTAATTATAAACCCTCAGGGGGATGTGTAGAGGTCAGTAACTCAAACGGGGTTATCCATTCAGTCAAAAGTAACTCAGGTGGCAACAGGGTTATCAATTCACTCAAAAGTAACTCAGGTGGCAACAGGGTTATCCATTCACTCAAAACTAACTTAGGTGGCAACGGGGTTAACCATTCACTCAAAAATAACTCAGGCGGCACAAATAAACTACCCTTCACACACGTCATCGGTTGGGGATGTTTTCGCCGTAGGGTATGACCTCCGTGACCTCGCCCATGCCCTTCGTTCGACCCTCTCGGAAGAGCAGCCGTGCTCCAACACGGATGTATTCGGGGCGATTGATGAAGTGAAACTTCACCACAGCTTTCTCGTTGGTGTGTAGACTCGACTGGAAATGAAACAGCACATTGTAAACATTTGAGGTCATCTCTTCTGTCACAAGCATGATGACAATTCCATTTTATTAATTCCAATCTCAATACTAGTCAATTTCAAAAGTCAACTCCAATTCCACCTTGCAATAGAAACTAAATAAAATGAGTTACTAACATCAAAACAGTGCCAACATGACTCTGAACTTGAGGGCATATCTTTGAAAGCTGCATGCTGCTGTGCAGAGATGGAGTAATCGTACTCGTGTACTTGTACTCGAGTACGAGTACTTTTTGAGTACTCGTACTCGTACTCGAAGGAAAGTAATCGTACTCGTACTCGAGTACATTACCAAAGTAATCGTACTCACAATTACTTCTCACGATTACATTTTTTCATATGAATAGTTGCAAGCAAATATATTAGACAGATAAAAATGGCAATATTAGAAGTAATCTAATAAATGTAATAATAATCAAGGTATTCATTTTCTATTACTGTTGAGCGTTTCAGTTAAATAAATATTCAGTCAGATTTCCCTAATTAATACCTTGTCTTCCCAGAGAAGCAACATCTCCTCACCCTCCTGCTTAGTCCAAAGTACAAGTTATATTGTGACAGTCTCTGGGAAGCACTGCGGGAGATAAGCATCCCCTAACATCTTGCTTTGTAATTTTAGAAGCCAGGCCACAGCCCCACCTGTACTGTTTGCTCTGTCAGTATGGTGTGAATGACTGGTCATATTTCCAACATCCAGAATCCTGACTAGGTCTGGGCGGTTAGCTGCTAAATCCCTGTCTATTATGTTTAATTAAGTGCAAACTGTAAACCTGTCTAAATCCACAACCATTCTGTGTTTGTCCCATCCAGACATGGGGTCAAATATATTGAAATGTATTTAAATACAAATATTCTTGAGGGATTACAAATATTTTTTAAATATAAATGTATTTAAATATGAATACATTGAAAAGTATTTCAAATACATGTTCATCTATTTTTCAAATACTTTTCATTTTGTATTACTATGTAGGTAAAAGAAAAGCAACACATTGAGACATCTAGTTTATAGGCATAATTAGTGTTTTGCTCATATGATGACAGGCAAACCAGTGCTAGGGAGTATTGTTATTGCTAACTGCATCACAGTGACAACTGACTGAAAGAGGTAAAGGCCAAAATATATTGTTTGTATGTTACGCCAGGAGGTCCATAATAATATAACGCCTATGTTGCCCTCAGAAGAGACACTGTTAATCATTGCTAGGATGTTGTGAGGAAGGCTCAACTTCAAAGTCAGCCAGGAAAGCAGAATAACCTGGTGCTAAATTGAAGCCTGACTAAAGAACAAAAGGGGATATTGACCTATGGTCACTGTTAGGTCCATCCTCTGGCACTGAGCAAACACAAGTTGTGGTCACTGCAGGGCCAGGGGGAAGCCTGCTGTTAAGTGTCTTCATCAGTAATTAGCACTGTGGGTGAAGTTGCAGTGCATTAAGGTAATCAGTTTGGCAGGCATTACATGTGACAGTGAAAAAGAAATGTTGATACTGACAATGTATTTCAAACAAATATTTGAACAAGTCAGATACTTTAGGAAAGTATATAAATCAAATACTTTTAATTCCTAAACATCAAATACAAATAAATTAAATTATTAATCCAGTATTAAATTATTCATCCAATACCTGAGAAAGTCGTCTAATTATTAATAACAATAACACCTGGATAGTGGATAGCAGTAATCAGTTAGAATATTAGTGACACAGCAACAGAACAAGAATGACACCTAGGGATTCCATGAAAGTCGCCTTTATGTTAGAAACAGGATATTCATTAAAGTAATCATGAAAGTAATCATGAAAGTAATCATGCTTACATTCTAAAGTAATCGTACTCGAGTATATTGTAAAGTAATCGTACTCGTACTCGAGTACATTTGTTTTCTGAGTACTCGTACTCGTACTTGTACTCATGCATGTTCAAAGTAATCGTACTCGTACTCGAGTACATTTGTATTGTACTCACTCCATCTCTGCTGCTATGTAAATAAACTGTTTTATCCTGAAACGCTTACATAATGAAATTAATTAATTTACACTATAAAACAAAGAAGATCTGGCAGAAATGGAAATCAACAAAATAATTACAAATGATCGTTCCAGATGGCGAAAACTCGTTGCTCAGTGTCCCAAAAGGAACAGGTGGAACAAAGTCTAAGTCTAAAATAAGTCTACAATAGTCCATTTAACATCTTTTGACCAAACTGACCCAGTGTCCCCAGCCAGCACCCACCTTGCTCATCTCAACAATGGTGGCCGTCTGCATGACATTGCCTACGTGGATGACGGTCTGGAAGCCGAGGCAGATGCGACTGCTGTGGTAGAGCACGTACACCTCCGCCCGGAAGTCCAGACAGGACGCTGGCTCCATCTCACGACTCACTAGCACCATGCCCTGGAGGAGGGGCATGGAGGGGGTGATTAGATGTCAGAAACCATCATCAATCATACCTTAGTCAATGTCATTAATTGTACCCCAGCTATTGGAATGTATCTACAGTCTGCCTCACTCCAAAACCATAACCTAATGTTTTAAAATAAGTTACTGCCTTCTAACGAAACAATTATTTAATGTGGTTTAGCAAAATGAAATTTGGGAAACTGCTCACCCAACAAAGCCATTTTTTGCATTTGAATAATGTCTTTCTTCAG